>JALBCR010000607.1:0-377113 GCA_030710515.1 Abscondita cerata
TCAATTGTACTTCGTTCAGTTACGTATTTAGCGAGGACTAGGTGAGACGAATTCTAGGCAGTTCTGAGCATCAGAATCGCGAGTTTCTACATAGGATTTATCCTATCGGTCACTAAACTTGAGCAGAACTCATCGTCTCTAAAGATATTGGAATTGAATGGAAGAATTCGACACTCTGAATCCACTAATAATATTCGCTGGAGAAAGCTCTGGGGAGCTTAGCTTCTCCAGGCCTGGAATGTCATATATTGTTATATTTTTCCTCCATGACTGGTCATCCAATCAGATGCAGCACAATTGTAATACGTTTTCAAAGGTCCGAAAATAGTTCGGTCCAGTGGCTGTAACTTGTGTGATGTGTGCGGTGGCAACGTTAGAAGGATAACACCATTGGCTCGATTGGTTATCGAGAATAAGTAATTGTTTGTTGTCCGATGTTGCAGTGAGAACTTTTTAAAATGTTGCAGATATTTGCAGAAAATTTTCTTTCGTCATCCATCCAGATGGATGAGCTCCTGGAACCACTGGTGCACCTTGGCATGCGATCTTGCCAGTTTACACGTAGGAAAATTAGGAAGGAGGAACATGATTTCCAGGCATTTACTACACTACAAATTGTTATGAGCTGTCCTCTTTCACCGGACGTGACTTTGCTACTTGCTTAACACCTCTTTCACCAATAATTTTCCTGGCTTGTGAACAGTTGTGACTCTTGTTTCATTAATATTCCAAATTTTTCAGGAGTAAACCTATACTTTTCAAGCGTAGTTCGCAATTTTTCGAAAAAGGTGCTTACTGTGGGCTCAGGAGTTCTGAGAGATAATCGGCTGTGTCTCCATAAAACATTTTGCCCAATCCCTGCCTGCTTTTTTTTATTCCCAAGATGGATTAATCTTTTATTATTTGCCTTAGCGAACTCATAGGCAAGTTCTGAAACTTTTAAAAAGATAAACCATAATTTAAGCGAGATGCTTGAATAAGATATTCTGAAGCTTCAGTTCTTCTTCACTTTTAAAAATTTGTGCTTTTTGAAACCCAGGCAAACAATCTTCTTCCTCGTCTAATTATTTGTCTTTAACGTCATTCACATTGATGTTGAACTGTTTAGCAGTACCTTTAAAGGACCCCCATTTTCACTGCAGCAATAGCTGCAGCTATAATTCAGAATCGTACTGAACACGCTTCTTTGCACCAACTTTAGGTTTATAATTTTTGGCATCTGAAATAAAAATCGAAAAATATTTTACATACAAAATTACATAAGGTAGACTTGATCCCCTGATCATATCTCCCTTAACGCAATGGAATCAACTCTCCCGAGAACACACTAAATATTTAAAATGGCAATAAATCAAAACATAACCTAAATTACGCAGCACAAATCAGCTAAAATATTCGCCAGATACCACACAACGACACGAATATACTATAAACCAGATTTTGTTTATACGTAGTAGGTAAATAAACATTTAGTACTCACCATAAAATATTTCTAACACAGTAAAATTAAAAAACCTCTTAAAATCATAGCAAGCAATACCTGCATATTCGGAAGAAGCTTGTTGACTAAAAAGTGCGTGATACTCAACCAGTGTTACCGACGAAACTCGGTACACGATATTTGGGCTAAATTCAAAGTGGGGATCAACTCTACCTGGGGATCAAGTATCCCTACTCTCCCCTATTTTAAAATCACTGACAAACGAAAAGATTCTACGATCCAAAAAAGACAAAGCTTTTCCGAAAATGCTTCGCGAGATATGGTTAGCAAAACGTCAAGCGGGAGAACGAAGGACAAACACGGCTCAACCCGAAGATAACAATCTTGGTGTTAAGTCCGCTCGCTTGCGATACAAGGTAAACAAACACATGACAAATGAAATGAAACCACGGACATATGTAAAAAAATGGTTAAATTTAAAAGCCGAATTCGGCCGACGCCGTCTAATTTGGCCGTACACGCAATACAAAGCCTTCAACCATTAGCTTTCTTCTCCAGGGAAACTATCAAACGCCGAGAGAAAGTACGGGACGTAAGGACAGAGAATTGTTAGCAATCTACCAAGCCATAAAACACTTCAAACACAAGGTTGAAGGTAGAGAATTCTCTGCCCGTACGGGACATGCAAACCATTGACTACGCCTTCCGCCAGAAACTGGAGAAATGTTCCCCTCCCAATTCCGTCACCTTGATTACATCGCGCAATTTACTACAGGTATCCGTGATATCCTTGCTCACGAACATTCGAACACTTTATCTGGATCAATCCACTAAGGAGGGGACCCATATGGGGTTGCCGTCTCAACCCCATCGTAATGGATATCGTTAATTCACATCCGCGAAGCCAACTTGCGGAATGCGGAAAGAGAATTATAAATAAGACCCATAAAAGTAAGTTTCATTGAACGGGTGATTTTCATGATATATTGTTTAAATACGGACGGACGGCCGGCCGGTCATCGGACAGATTTATTTTTATTATATAGTACTAACTCTAATTCATCGAAAAAAATTGAAAAGAGGTGTTAAAATTTTCGCTTTGAAAACCGTTGCATAACTCCCCATGTTATTTATAAGACCAGCGGCTTGTTCTACTTACAGTAAGATTTTCTAGTCTAAAAATAAATAAACTGCTACCACTAACCATCTGTTGATGGTAACCGCTTAAATCTTCTTTTATACCCCAACTGTTCATTTCAAAATTATGTGTTACATTTATTAGGTTATTATACGACATGGTCATAACTAATATGTTTCTCATTGCTCAAAAAAGGAGGTCAAACTTCGACAACTTCAATTTTCATTATTTTAAATAGAACATACTGTATATTATAACATTAATGGTTTCTTTTTTAATTATCGTTCGTTCTGTATATTGCTGCAATGTACATACATATTTTGAGTAATTTCAAGTTATGTCGAAAAATGATTTATTTATCATAAATATCTAATACAGTGTGTCAATCGAGAAATTAGTCAAAACTGCAATGCTTTAAGATTAGGAGCAAACGTTTTTTTGACATATACCGTGTTCACTACTTGCTTACGAAAAGTTTTGTCACTTGTTAGAAAAATGGTAACGATGGCAACATGTTTTGTCGGTTTGTCAATTAGATATCAGGCAATTATGTCATTTATGGAAATACTTGGCGGAACAAAGCATTTTTCGCCTTACTTTATCATTTAAGTAATTGTAGAAATATTTGCAAGTACTCTTGTGACAATGTAACAATTGTAGAAAAATTTCAATTATTTGCATAATGCAACAACTACCTAAAAATAAATAATAACAAACATCATACGAATCAATGAGTTAAGCATTCTTATCATAATTGCCATATTTATTGGCTCTAACATTATCATTACTTAAAAAAATGATGGTATTTTGCCAAAATTAATTTTAGAAGTCGGTTCCGGTAGCCTTCGAAATAAAATGCGTTTACGTTTCAATCACATCGACATCACACATTAATTATAAAATAAAATTATATTATAAAGAGAAATAAGTCACAAATAAAAAAAAATAGGCCACGTAATTGAGGTACTTTTAAAAAGTAATTAAAAGAAAAAACACTATGATGTCTTAATTACACGAAATTAAATATTTACGACCATCAATATTCAACGCTTACAACTACGCTACTGAATAATTTAACATCTCGACTTTGTAGATTAAAGAATGTTAACTGTACTTAAAGAAGAGGACATCAAATTAAAATTCGTCTAATGGTTAAATATTTTAGCAATTTTCTGAAGAAATATTAAGTTAATATTTTATTAAACTTCAACAATGGTGCTGTTTCCCAGACTTCAAACATTAATGTGCACCTGTTCCTTCTCTAAATTTAGTTAAATATTCATAATAATTAGCGATGGAAAATTTTTGCTGAAACGTTTGATAGAAATCATGTTTCTACGAATTATTCATATACCCTGCAAAATTCAATCAATAGCTTGTTGTAGAGTAGGTACCTCCATCAATCAATTTTATAAATTTTGCATAAACGCTAGTTAAGTCTGTTGTTAGGTAACTGTCTGATTGGTTAAAATTTAAATTTTAAGTCAATTTATTGGGTGGCAAATGCAACTGCTCAAATATAAATTGTTTTACTCGTCTCCGAAATACTGAAGGTAGAACAAATAAAACCAATAAATTGTATGCAGATTTATAATAAAAATGAATAAAGAGTAATTATTAATACACCGATAAATACAAAAAAAAACTATAAAACATGAACATAAATTTGACCATTATTTGGTTTTCGTGTGTTTCCTAAAAAATTCCTAATTATCGAAAACAAGCTTTAACTGTTTATTTTTCTGCCATAAATGTTATCTATATTTGTTATTTTCCTAGAAAAACAGACAAGAAAATGACAAATTGTGTTGGTGGTTACACGCCATCTCGAAATATAAATTTCAGTATAAGCAATAAAATTATTTCGCAACCTTTGTTATTAAATACTGCGACAATCATTTTAGCTTGAATTGAGTGTAATCTTTATTAATGGCCAAGATAGTAAAGACCTTCACAAATAATATGAAAGCTTGAAAATGCGATAATGCTTGACTATATTACGAGTAATGAAGACCAGTAATTATTTAAAAGGAGCGATGTTTAGACGTTGAAATGATTAGATTCTTATAAGTAGTGTAAAATGAAATTATAGTAACATTTGTGAAAGTATTACATATTACAATTAGCTTTTGTGTCAATCAAATCCCCGTTCGATAAACAACCAATAGAATAATTTAACGATTTTCAAACCTAACGCTAAATTTTAGTGTTTCCTCTAATTTCATTTTTTAACTTAATAGTGTATAAACATTAATGTTAATACAGGAACGGACTTAAAAAATTCGAAACGATAAACTAAAGGGAAACACAAAAGTGACAAATTTCATTATTTTAAAATATAAAATTAATGAATTCGAATTTGTATTTGTATTACCTAAAGATTTAAGTGTATCTCAAATTAGTTATAAGAAATCTGTAGGCGGAAACAGGAAAAAAAGTATTTTAACAATTTTCTTTAGATTAGATTAGATACATTACTGGAAATATAATGTTTGAATGAGATTAATGCAGAAAAACGACAACGCAATCAAGAGTAAGAGGAAGTAAGAAAGAAGTTTATGAAATGAATAAAAAAATGAATTAAAATTGCAATAAAACTAAAATAACAATATTATACAACAAGAAAACTTGTTTAAGGAATTGAAGAAATAATGAATGAGTTCAAAGATAAAGTCGAAGCCAGAATGGATACATAAGAAGAAAATTTTGGTCAAGGTAGATCACTTTCGAGGAAAGTAGGAAACCGACATTAAACAGAATATATGATGACAGAGACCCAAGAGAAGGACATGGCAGAAATAAATTCTAGAAAAGACAAAGTAGAAAATAAAAAGAAAGGAAAAGAGAGAGAGTGCCAGTACGCTTAGAAGACATATTGAAAAGTGTTGAAAAACCTAAATTAGTGTTTACTGATGGTTTCTTATTTCATTTTCATTTTCTTCTCTTTTAACCACTTTATACACTCCTTTCTCCGCTATTTTCCCAGTCATTTCCACACATTCACATTTTCTTCTTCGTTTTCATCCAATAGTTAGTTTCGTTTCTTCATTACCTAGTCTAAACTTACTTATCATCTTTTGTTTTGCATTGTCAATTAAGTACCATTTAAGTACCACTTCCACCATTATATCCACGTATCCTATATTGCATCTTCCTTCTCTGATCCTCATTCATCCTTGTTGTATCTGATTATCATTAGCCCTCTTAATTATCTGAAAGACTTATGAAAAAAAAAATGGAAATAAGATTTTGACGTTGTTTCTATAGTTTGGCTTTGTTTCCGTTCTATTTTTCGCCTAGTGTTTAGGTTACTCGTTCTTTGAAATACACCTGGGGACAAGTTAATTAATAACTGGGGCAAAATTGAGCTGATGAGCTGTGTTTTTATTCTTACTATAAGCAGAAGTCGTTATCCACCTGCAACGGAACTGCTGCACAGTATTAAAAGCAGGCGACAATCTTCCTTGGCTCCAGCCAGTGTCTACTACGATGCACATGTAACATCGAGCTAAAGTGACCTAGTTCTAAGTTACTCTTGGAATATTTCCATGATTATAATTACAATCGCACTTAGTTAGAAGAGCTGTTTTATGACAATTTGTGCTCGCGAGGCTCCCGGACAACCATTTTGCGCCACTATTAACTCGGTTTAGTAGCAACAATTAGGAGTTATTTAGTATTAAAGTCACGTTCGTATGATAAAAGTATAAACGCCCTAATATGTTCTATTGTTTGAATTTAATTGAAAAGGAAATAAAGTTATACACTTACAGTTATACAAGGGATATTAAACGTCAAAATGGGAAATGTCAAAATATTAATTAACTGTCGACATACGATTATTGCAGTTGCATAAACGGCAAACTCACACATCATTAAAAGAAACAGAACAACAAAATCATAGTAAAACTTTACGATACATTTAACATAAAGCACGTTAAATTAAAAACAGAATCAATAATCTGATTTTTGAGCTTATTTTAGAACTAACTTGTAAATCATTTGGGTTGGTGTTGGCAAAAGTAGACCATGTTTGAACAAATGTGCTTCAATTTATCTCTAGAACCGTTTGAATTAAATAAAAGGTAATTTGTGTTTTGAATCAGGACAAATCACCAAGAGTAAAATTTTCTAAGAAATCCAAAATAAAATTTGTTTTCGCCTTTTAAAGTCGATCTGGAGACATACTGTATGTTTATAAACTAACAATTAAACAATTTCAAATTAGTTTCTGTTTCATTAATATATAAGGTGGTTTTTTTACTGCGTTTTCTTAATTCAACTGGCAAAAACACATAAATGTCAAAATTCTATGGCATCACAAGTTGTACTACAAAACCTTTACATATACCATAAGGTAAAAAAAATGTATTTCATTCTATAAAAGTGGGAAATTTTTACTTTATTTAGAAATAATTTTTATTTTGGTAATTGTTGTTTATTTTACTTTTTGATATATAATGTTGAGTTTGCCCGACATAACTACGATGGCAATCCTAACATTTTATATTAGATATTAAATTAGAGTAGCAACTCGTTTGATTTTAGTGTAATTAATTACTTTTTGGTTGAGTCGTAATTTGATACGTGTTATTATATTTTATTTTATCTTTCCGATAATTTTCGTATCTATTTTGGTATCTGTTTCATTGATTTTTTTCAATTGTAGTATTTATATTTTTTTAAAATTATTGTTACAATTATTTTTAATTGTTAATGTTTGTGAACAAAGATTTGTTCTACTTTTTTAAGTTTTGTTTATTTTTTTAAATGAAACTGTGTGGTACCATTTATTTTATACTGCTTAGTTGTAATTAAATTAAACTTCAAATATCTACTATATTTACTATTAGTTTTTAATTTGACATTCAAGAATTTTTAATACCATCTTAATAATACTAATTGATTTAGATTTTCGCGGTCTGTTGGTAAACTGGTATTGTCTAGATTCGGGTCTAAATCCTCTTTGATTGGAATTTCTGCTCTTTCTAATGTTTCGCTAACACGCTGGTCATCTTCTTCAGATGTTAGATGTAGACTGATAATTTCTGCTTCGTAGCTTGTATTTATACCAATTCAATAAGAGGTGGGGCTGTTTATGTGTTTTTGAAAATCGGTTTTTGAGATCTGGTTGCATGAGCATTAGGATATCTTCCTTTCTGTTAAAGTTTTCTAGATGATTATGGATCTCGAATGCATCTCAAATAAATTTGTTGTGATTAGTTAGCGGTTGCTGGCAACTTGAAACTCTCGAAGAGTATCTTGTGATACCAATTGCTAACCGCATGCTCAATTACTGTCGTCTTCTCGGTGTTGCCCAAAAGGCTTTTCTTATCAATCTCTTGATGGTTAATATGTTTACATTTCTCCAAGAAGAAGAAAGTATACGGTAAACTGTTGGACCTCATTGATGTTTCTATTTCCTTCCTGATGTTAACTTCCCGTTAGCTTCAAAAGCAGTTTTCGGGTGTTGGAGTTCCGTCTAAAGATTCTCTAGTTCTCTTGTTCCGTCGGGATCTTAATGATTCTTCTGTTCTAGATAGTGTTTCAATAGGTCTGCAGGTACCTGTCCGTGTGTGTGGGTTAAGTTTCCGGGTTTTTTCATCAGTACATCCAAAAAAATCAGTTAATGTTTATATTCTGTCTCCATGACTAATTAAATACTATACAGGTGTCAAAGAAGGAAAACGTTATAAAGAATTTCAATCAACGACTGCCAGTATACCGGATTCTTCGCGACGCTAGTACAAAAATATTAATTATCACAGAATATGTCTAGATTACTTGCGTAAAATTTAATGTGTTTCAACATTATTTATTGTTGAATTAGGTGCATGATATTGGTAGCTTCAGTGGTATTCAAAATGCTTGTTTATAATTTTTTTAATTTAAATTAGAAATAAATAATTTAAAACATAAGTACAATTTCTAAAAAAAATATTAATGGCAAATATAACAAATACCCTTATTAGTTTCTTTTTAACATTAGTGTAATTTTTGTTTAAAATTGTCTAAGTATTTTCATCTTATATTGTCATACTGTTCTCTTGCTATTGTTGTTGTTTTATGTGTTTTAGTAGTTTTAGTTTTAAATAATTTTTCTTTATTTAATACAAAATTTGTTTTTTTTTTGGTTGTTATGTTTTTTTCAATAAAACATTTCCCAAATCAGGTCTTGAATTTTTTCATTGCTTAAGTTTTCGATTAGTTTTCCATATTAGTATTAATTCCATATTAATATTATTAAAAAAGGTTTTTAGCATATTTTCAAATGGTTACTCTACAGGTTAATAAAATCCTACCTCCTCCTATTTCTTTACATCACTTCCAAGCAAAACCCCTTTTCAGACTACAATCATTGATTATAAAACTTCGACAATCTTCTTTCATCTGGTCCATTATTAATTTTTGTTTTTTTTTCTGTTTGTTAGTTTATTCGTCTGCTTCCTAACTGTAAACCGGTTTCTCTTTCTCTCTATTCAATCCGAATTTTTCCTCCAGCACATTTACAATTTTTCCATTCCTTTCTTTCACATATCTCCGTTCCAGTATAACGTTGCACTTTTTACCAATTTATCGAAAAAATAATTTCTGCTCACCATATAATTTCCACTTATTTTTTTTTTAACCAAATCTTTATCTGTTTTGTTTTTATGTGTCGTAGCTTATTTAAACTACATTATTTAATTACACCTCTTCCCACTACTGTTTTTTTGTTCTTCTCTCATTTCTTTTTGAAGCGATGCAACTACAGTATTTTTCTCATTAAAATACTTCTTTAACATTCCAATGGCCCCTACTTTTTCTGTTCCTTTTGATTTGTCTATTTTCACTTTTTCGTTAACTTTCCTCTATTTAGTTACATTGTTCTTTTGCTTAATTTTGTGCACAAACCTCTACAGTTGTCTTTTTTTCTTTTATAGTTGCTCTGTCTTTTTTTTTCATCTTTTTTGCTGTTTTTCTTTACTCTTTATCAATATTATAACTTCCTTCTCCACATTTTCCTCCACACCTGATATTCATTCATCTTCGTCCTATAATGTTGTGCATTACTTTTACAAGCTCCAAAACTAATTGTTGAAACACAAGCGTTTCCCGAGACGACTTTTGTCATATTGGTGACCCAATTCAATTTCCAATTCTCTAATTATCTAAAGTTCCCCAAGTAAACTTACAATATTTGAAGGAACTATAATATAGTATGTATAAAGCTATAGTCATTTTGGATACAGCCGTGTAGATAAGTTTAACTCTATGTTATCAGAAACCACGTGACCCTACTCCAAAGGATAAACGTGGAATTGTCCAAATCATAAATCATCTAACCTACCGTTTAAAACTTAAAACGGATTACAATCCTTAAAGCTCTTTGGTCTTCTGTTGCCATAATTCAATTGTTTACTGACAAACTCCAATAACCATAACACATTTCAATTTCATCTTTTTTATTTAGTTTTTCGGATTATGACTACCCCATCTTCCCTTATTTAAAAATAAATTATTACCTTGTCATTATTTTCATAATATTTACATAAGACACTCACATACATTAACATGTCCTAAGTATCGTTCGTCATCATTTAGTTTTTTTTTATTTGATTTAATTTTTTATTTTTACGTTTATTTTAAACAGTTTTGTTGTTAATTTTCTATTTTTAATATTGAATGTATAATGTTATTGTAAAATACTTTTTTTTTATATTTAGTCGTTAAAGTAATTCTGTTGAGGTTAAGTAGAGTAACCTAGGCTAGACTTCGCCTCATATATTCTAATTGTATTGTATATAACATTACAAATAAGGGCATACTATTATTATTATTGTTTTTTTCTTTTTTTTATTTACGGTTTGTACTGGGATTACATAACTGTTTGGACCGAGGTCAAGAAGCAGCTAGGTTAAAGTTACGTAGGTTACCTTGGGCTGTGGATTGTGTTTGTTCCGTGTTTTGTGTGGTTGTGTGTTGTGATTGTGCAGATGATGTGTTTGTGAAGGTTGTGTTGAGGAATTTTGAAACTGTGTCGCATGTGTTAATAATGACTGCTTTCTGAAGTCTATATATCTGTCGGTGTAAATTAAGTGTTTCCATGTCTTTGAACAGTGTTTTGGGTATTACTCCGGTTGAACTGAGGATCAGTGGTACAATAGATACTTTATCCATTCCCCAAAGTCCCTGCAGCTCAACCGAGAGATTTGTATATTTTGTGTGTTTCTGTGTGTGTGTGTGTGTGTGTTTTGAATGTTATGCGTGTTAGGTATCGCTATATCTATTAAATATGTATGTTTATATATTTCATTAATTAGTGTGATATCCGATCTATTGCATTGTATGATTTTATCCCTTATTAGAGTCCTATCTCAATATAACTTATGTGATGAGTTTTCCAAAATAGTTTCCAGAGTGTACTTGTAGTATGGCCTATGGTCTGTTGTGAGTGAGTGTTTTCAGTGCTAGTTTTTAGTGAATCATCTTAGCAACCTATTATATATATTTTTTTAAATTATTTAAGTAAGCATTATCTACTAGGGTTATTAGCTCCTATCTACGGTATCGAAGTAGTATTATAATGTAGGTAGGTACACTCTACTTATTTTTGTACATATTAATGCTTTTTAGGAATGTCAGTGTATTTCGTATTCTTTGTAAGTTAGATAAATTTTCTTTAATTTCTGACTTTATATCGTACAGTCTGCGTTGGACATTGAACTGGGGACAATCACAAAGTATGTGGGTAACGGTAAAATTTATATTACACATAGTAGATGCTGGTGTGTAATAGCTGTATGTCCAATGCGCAACCTGTGGGTAATCACTGTTTCTTGCCTGGAGAGTTTAAGTACAAGATAAGCAGATCTCACGTCTGGTTTTATTGCGGTGAGTTGGGTATTAGTTCTAGACCATTGTTCTTGCCAATTATCTATAATCTTAATCTTAATAGTATGTTTCAGGTATTTTTGTTTCATAGACTTTACATCTACTACTAGTTGTGTCGTTGCACAGCGGGCAGCTTTATCGGCCTCTTTATTACCCATCACACCTATGTGACTTGGAGTCCATATAAATGTTACTTGGAATTTCTCTTGTACAGGTTTAATTAGTGCTTGTATCCTCTGAGTTATAGAATCCATGGTATAAATATCTCTCAATCCTTACAGAACACTCATCGAGATTGTGACTACGACACATCTTCCAACATTTACACATATTAAACAGTAGAGGAGAGCTTGCCAGATAGCGTACTGTTCCGCCGTATATATAGATGTGTTCTTGTCCAGCGTCCACGACTGAGATATATTATTTTCAAAGAAGGCACAGCCCACACCCTCTTTAGTTTTAGAACCGTCTGTATAAATGAATGTTGCCTCCCGATATTTGTAGCAGAGTTTATTAAAAGCTTAGTGGTGTGACATTTCTGGCAGATGTTGTAGGTTAAGTATTATATGTATATCGAGCATTATCCACGGCGGTATTTCGTTCGGATCATCATTAATTAATTTAGGGATATGTATATCTAGTGAGCTCATACATTCCCGAAAACGTACACCACTAGGTTGGGTTATAGTCGGTCTCAGCGAATATTCGTTGAACAGACATCTATAGTTTGAATGATCGGGGTGTGCCCGTATCCCTGACATGTAACCTGCAATTTAGGCGGCCCTTTTCTGGTTCAACGACATTAATTCCGTTTCGCAATATAGGCTCTCCACCGGACTAGTAGGAAAAGGTCCTATGCAATAACGCAGTCCTAGGTGGTGTACAGTATCAAAACTCCGTAATAAGCTGCTTCGCGCCGACGAGTATACTACGCATCCATAGTCTAATCGTAATAATACGGTAGCCCTATAGATGCGTATCAAACACTTTGGTTCTGCTCCCCATTTTGTATGAGCTAAAATTTTAATTACGTTCAGTGATCGAGTGATCAAACGTCATACCCAAAAATTTTGTATGACGCAGACATCTAATGACACGGCCTTTTATCAACAGTACTGGATCATAGTGCGGAGTTCTAAGCCTACAGAAGTGCATGGAGCTAGTTTTTTTTTAATTGATGTTATGCTAGGAGATGGAGAAGTCTCCTTGCGTTTCGCTCTTTGGGTATGTTCAGAAACTACACTGCTTTTTTCAATCACCTGCCGAACACCTTCCTCAACGTCTGTTGCAGAAACTCGGGTATCTATATCCGTAACACGTGCACTTATAGACTGAATGGATCTAACAGGTTTTTTAACTACAAAACATGACTTAAGTGGTTCAACCAATGATGGTATTAATTCCTTTATCAATGATTGGGTATCGACCTTCGTTGGTGTAGACGTAGCTTTAGCATATGAAATGTTTCGCGACGGCGTGACAGTGACTACTTTCTTTTTGCTTCGTAATATGATATATTTTCTTTTACTTTCATTTCTTGAATTATCATTTCTTTCTATACACCGGACAGTCACGTGAAAGAGTAAAGTGCTCTTTGTTAAAGTTTACACATTTAACCGGTTTGTCACAAGGTTTTCTTTCATGAGAAATTTTACCACATCCACAAACTTGTTGGCCTTCGCATCTTATTGATGTATGGCCAAACTTCAAACATCGATAACAACGCATCTAGGATGGGACGTACAACCTGACAGGTAACTGTTATTTTAAACGGTAGTTTCGGTGTATTAAAGGTTAATACATAGTTGGCAGTATCACAAAATTCATTATTAATTTTAGTTTTGATACGCCACTCCTTGGTTTTTTAGTTCTTCCAAAATTTCTTCCACAGTATAATTTAAAAGATTCCTGCAGTTTATTACACCTCTAGAAGTGTTGAGGGTTTTATGTGCATTTACTTCTACTTCAAAATTTTCAACCTTAGTTGTTTTTAATAATTTGTTTGACTGTGCCGCTGACATTGTTTCCACCATCAACCCTTCTCTGATCTTCCTAATATTTTTCAACTCTTTAACTAATCTATATAAAGTTTTTTGTATTAGAAAGGGACTCTCTTAAAAGAAATCTCCTTCCTCCTTTTTTACGATTAAGAACCGGGAATATACAACTTTTCCTTGATGCATAATATTGCGTGGATCTTTAAGTAGACCCACATCAACGTCCATATTATCACCATGTTTGTCAACATTGGGCTGACAACCCGCGTTATAGATAGCCTTACCCTCTAACGTATCCGAGGCATTAACATTGCTTGTTGTGTCCATGATTGCATTTTTGAGCTACTGCCAGTTTACAGGGTGGCAACGGTCCAGTTTGACAGAACCCTACCGTACCGGTAACTTAATGCCGGTAGTATCAAACTAAGGGGATTTATACGACAGTGGTCCCCTGGTAAACTGAAGAAGTCGGAGCCCCGGGTTCGCTAAGCCCGTGCCTGCAACATGCAGAACCCCTGGGGATATTATTATTATTATTATTATCTGCGGGTTTTCACATAAGTTTCTTATTCTTATGGGTGTCTTAGGTTGAGTTTGCCGAGTGCACCCCGTGTAACTAGAGCTAACTTGACATTTGATCTCTTTTACACTGTATGTTCACAGCACCTTCCTGACGATGTGAGCAGTTTTCAGGAAGACGGTCTTCTGCAAGCTCAACAAATGATGGCTTCCCGGGATGTCTTTAATGGCTACACACGTGTTCCGGGAGATGAGTCATGTAGCTCCTATCACGACTGGGATGACTCGAGTCTTCATACTCCACATCCTTTCTATCTCTATTTGTAGATCCTTTGTATTTCAGTCTCTTCTCAGCTTCCTTTAACACGATGTTGTAATCTGACGGAATTGCAACGTCAATCAGCAAACAAACATTCTTTGTCTTGTCTTTTAACACCAAGTCTGATTTATTGGCTTTGATTAGTCAATCTGTTTGAATTTGAGTATCCCAGATCATGGTAATCTTTTCTGTGTTTACTACTGGGTCCGGCTTATGTTCGTACCATTTGTCAGTTACAAGGACTCCATACTTCTTACATATGTTCCAGTTATTATTGTTATTATTATTGTATTATTATTATTATTTTTTTATTTTGCGCATCGATTTTTTCGGTCATTAGCGCTTTCCTTTTATATACGTTCTCTCATTGAGTGCTTAAAATTTGTCCAAAACTTGTAAAGTTTTCAGATATTTTAGCGCGTCTTCAATGACTTTCTTGGTGGTAAGTACATCTCTAATATCATTTCTTAATCCATATCTGTTTCTTATGTTTCTTGTTGCAGGGCAATCACAGACAAGATGGTTTACCGTCTCGGTGTTTTCGTTGCAGAATTGACAAGATGGTGGGTCTGACGAGGTAAGTATATGAGCGTGGGTAAGTGCGGTGTGGCCTATTCTCATTTCTGTAATTTTAACCCGATCACATCTGCTCACCTTAACGGGACATTTTCATTTACTCACGTTTCTTTTAATTTTCCTTAGGTGGTTATTCGTCTCAGTGAATTCATCCTGCCATTTCTGTATTACCATCCTTTTAAGGGCCTTGTTTACACTATCCGGAGTATGAATACTAGCGTCGGTAGTGTTCAAGTGTAATGCCTTGTGCCCCGCTTTATCTGACATTTCATTTCCGGCGATGCCGCTGTGGCCCATACCGTGGCATCCGGTGGTAACAACCAGGAATATGCTTTTCCGTCTATTATTATTATTATTATTATTATTACTATTATTATTATTATTATTATTATTATTATTATTATTATTATTATTATTATTATTATTATTAAGAATATTTCTGTGCCCATCACACATGTTAAACTTCCATTATTTCTCTCAAACAAAAGTGTATTTTATCCACTTACTTCAATTTCTCACCAGATTTCGGGTGCTAATATGGGATTCCCAACATCTTTATTGAAGCCTTTGAAATTGCCTGAGTAACTTAAAAGTTAAAGTGTTGTTTAGGTATATTGATGATACATTCATCGTTTGATCCAACATTTTTTGTGTATTTTAATAGAGAATGTTGGCCTCAAGTTTATTATGGAAATTAGGACAACCGAGAATTAGGTCAGTCGGTGTATCGCAAACACATTGACAGGTCAAGTATGTACGCTTCTTGCAACCGCCATGCAGTTTCAACAATAGCTCTGGTTTTGGAAGCCTCAATTCTTATACCTTAAACTCAAATCTTCTATATTTCTATTTTTTGCCATTGAGAATCTGTCTAGCTTATTTAGAAAAATAATTAAAAATCACAGTGATTAGTGTACCAAACATTTGTTACTAATATAGATTAACAATTACGTAATATCATTAATCATCCGGCTACTTATTAAAGCGCACAGGTTGGTATGTAATTAAAAATAACATTGAGTTTTCCAATTTAAACTTAACTGAAATTCGTAAATACACACAGCAAGATATTATTAATAATTCTATTTAAATGAATGAGTAATAAATAATCATAAGGCAAGAAATAAAGTTAGGTGTGGTTCTGTGAATTTGTCATTATCATTTTACATTTTTATTCCAGGTAATACATTTTCAAATTAGGTTATGTATTTCTCGCGAAAGAACAAGTAACATTGCAGGAACAATCACTGTTTCAAGCTTTACCTGATTTAATTATTTTATCGACATTTTTTTTAACTACTTTCTATTTTTTCCCCAACACATAGGTACACAAAACTAGGTTGAAACTAAATCATAATTGAAGGTAAAAAAAATGATTTTCAGTATAATGAAGGTGTGGTGCCAATTATTTTATAAAATTGATTGTGTTTATATAATCGAATCCGTTTAGTAAACTTTTCTTAGTACCCTTGACCAGGTAGGTCAAAGTAGCTATTGTTGTACACATCCTTTGACCTTACTCTATAATAAAAGCTAAAGTTCAGTAATATATTGAATATCGATGTTTACCGAAATGAATTCTTTAACATAATTACTAATTTAAAAATTTTCTCCAAATTACCACATATTGAGAAGAAGTCCTTGTTAAAAATTTAATTAACCATATAGTTCAACGTATCTGATTTAGAAGCAACAAGATTAAATAGATAAATGTAATGAGGCATTGATCTACTTTTTTCGAATTACAATATATGTGCGTATAAATGTTAAATTATACAAACCGGAACATAAATAATTATATAACCTTGAACCCATGAATATATAGTAACTGATTTTGTTGATCATTGTACAATTTTTAAGACAATGTTTGATAATTTGCGCAATAAGTTCAACCTTGCAAATCTTGTAGACAATAAAAATGATCTAATAAAATGCTTGTGCTCTTAAAATTTTAATTCAAATTTTGTGGAATTTCCTAAATTAATTAACAATATTTACGAGCGTGTCTCGTACAGACATTCTGGCGTTGATCACACATCTAATTGCAATTTCTGTTCAACTTAATGATACTTACATAAAGTAAACTCAATTAAAATCAATAAATCAAATTCTATTTTTTTTTAGAAAAGGTGCAGGGACTAATCCTTCAATTAATTATACTACTCTACACGATTTATAATTTTTTAAGTTCCGCCAAACAGTTCATGTCAAGGAGGAATTATAGCTCCTCCTTTGTGAATAGAAATTCAGTTTATTATAAGTTTTGATTTTCTTTCAAGTTTTGACCTAGCTACTGATGTTATGAAAATTTCAATATTAGGTCCAATAAGTGCTAGGCAAGGTTTTATTATTTAATAATGAAAATGTTTACTATAATTACTGTTATTCTCAAACATAATATGCAAAAATTTCAATGATAACGCCACTTTGCACAACGCTCAGGAAATATTAACCTTACCGTTATTGCATAAGATTGTTGATTTTTGTCTTAAATAAAACAAAGAAAGTTGTGCGCACTTTGTTATTTAATGTTCGTGCCAACCATTTGAATTTATAAGCACACGATAAACTCTGTCAAATATTCGATATTTTTATGTTTCGCAATTAAACTTGAAATTTGCAAATTATATTCTGCTAGAGTTTACATTTTATAACAAACATAAATTTTTTAAACACACTTTCTAAATGTAAAGGTTAATATGTGTTAAAATAGTGCATTGGAAACCATAATCAACGCTTTATATCAAGCAATTGTTATTCTTTTAAACTTTATTATCGCAAAAATAAAAATATCCCATCACTGTCCACAACTTAAGTTTTACTACTATTTATAATAATTATATTCCATATTTAATTATGTCTTCTCACAAATTTTCATTTTACACGCGATCGGTTTTTGAAGTCCTAGGACTTCATTACAAAGCTTATAATAAAGATTTAGCTAAAATTTAAAACAATATTAAAATGTAATTAACCACCCTTGTCAAAAATAAATTTAACTTATTTTATTTCATTAAAATTGCGTTTTCATTCATATAAAGCACAATGGAATTAATCATGAAATGCGTAAAGTGAATAGCAGACGTAATTCTGCACCAAGACGCATTTATTTTGTACCTGTAAGAATGAGTGATCTTTTTAATTTGAAGCGACAAAAGACTTATGCCAACAATCTTCTTGAAGATTAACAAATTCATTTGATAAAACCAAAAACAAGCAGATGTACTTAGTGAAAAGGTTAACTGATGTTGGCCTAATGAGGTAACGGTAAACCTAGACAACAACATATAAACAAAATCATTGCTATGAAAAGAAAACAGCAAACAGAAAACAAGAGTTTTGCACAGAACTTCACACCGTTCCGACACTAACAAACGAGTAAAAGAGTATCAAAAGTGCACGGTAACATAAAGAATTAACTGCACCGTACAAAAGGTGCATCGAAACTTACAACATTTTAATAAAAAGTAAAAAAAAACAACACCATAAGTGTAACTGTTTTATGAATAACTGTTAGGACAGATGTGTCCAGTCCGTCCAGTCTGTTTGAAATAAAAGAAAAAAAATGCGTTTCAAAAAAATAGTTTAAATAAAAGTTATAGACAAAAAATTTTCAACAACTGTTTTTCATATTTTTTTTGTATGATTGATATTTTTGTAGGTATTGTTAAAATAACACAAACTGTTACGTGATTGTCATATCTCAGTAATTACTTATCGAATAAAAATAAAGTTTAAATAGGTGAATTTTAATAAAATTATAAGAATTGTCATTGACAACGAATTTTAGTCATCACTTAAAAGTCACTTCTTTCCTTTGAACGTGTTATTTTTCAAAGTGAAATTGCTATCAAACTAGAAAAGTTTAGTTCTTCAATTTCTATAATCAAAAGAATACCCCAAAGTGCTCGATGTAAATTGGCTGGTCATTTGGCTGCCTTGATCAATAGATACGTTTTAGTAAATAATGGAAAGTCTTAAACCGGTTTCTTTGAATTCCATTTTACTACTCTAAGAGTTCCTTCTACTAAAGAAAGAGACAGTCTTACCTCTTATTCTAAAAGGATACATGAGAGACCTTCTCAACTTACCCAAAAAGATTTCAAGCACGGAAAGACTTCTTTATGTGATCGTGTTCAATCTAAACTGTACAATGAAAATATGAAAGGTGCAATACAGCTTTTAAGCTGTTCTGATTCTATCGCCAAGATTGATAGAGAGACGTTTAACGAACTAAAACTTAAACATCCATTAAATGAGCCCTTAAATCTTCCTAGTATTAAGTCTAAAAATCCCAAATTCAATTGTTCTATATAAGAGATGCTTAATTGAATAACATCTTACCACTCTGACTCTGCTAGTAGATATGATGGATTAACGTCAACATTTGAAGAACCTTACTTTCAATAGGGTGGTGCTTCTTGTGGCTCTAGTCAAACTAATAAACTTGATGCTATGTGGAGAAGTAAACCAAGTTATAGTCCCTTTTTTATACGCAGCCAAATTGTTTGTTCTTCGAAAAGAACATAGTGGAATACGTCCAATTACAGTCCGCTTTATATTTAGAAGATTGACAGCTAAATCTATTTGCAAAAAACTTTCTGGATCTTTTTTACATTTCCTCAGACTGTATGAAGTTGGTTTTGGGACAAAGGGTGGGTGTGAAGCTGCTGTTCATGAAAAAAGAACTTATGCAAAGATGCATCAAGATGGCTCAAAAGTTGTAGTAAAAGTTGATTTTGCAAATGTTTTTAATACCATTGACAGACAGACTTTTCTCAAGAAACATTATAATAAAGCTCCAAAGGCGTCCAAATTCTTTTCTCAATGTTATGGATCTAAATTATTTCTTCAATTTGAAAAATTTTAAATCATATATGATTGTCGTTAATCCGCGACTGTTCTGCTTAAGAATTCAAAATGTTATCTCAAAACTGTCTTCAAAATTAAATATTTTGTTCATGAATAATAGGAGAACTTAAAACCGTTATGAATAATTTTAGAACTCTATTTTTTAATGGAAGAAGATTGGACTAGAACTGAATTCTTTAAAGTGCGAGACTTTTTTTTGTGGCAAGATTAATTAATGTAATTTCAAATTTTAATCGGATAGCTAAAAGAATTAAATTAACTAGGGATGATTTTACTTTACTAGGGGTACTCTTAGTTAGAACAACTACAGATGCGGTTTTAACAAGAAGTTAAACAAAGTAAAGCTTCTTATTTCTAATTTGAAGCAATTAAACCGCCACTCCATTTTCTTTCTGCTGAAGAATGCTCTAGGACTTCCTAAATTGAGTTATACCAAAGAGATCAGATTAAGAAAAATGGGATTTATTAAATATCAAAAGGATGGTTGAAAATATCAAGTTTTCGTCAGATATCAAAAAAGCCCTTTTTCTAGCCTCCCAATCTCAATCGTTTGAAATATGGCTTTAGGCATTCTCCTGTAAAAAACTGCGTAACTCTTTTAACTGAATCCACGTTTCAAATTGCAATAGCATTTTGCTTGAGACTTGATTTGTGCTAACCTCATAAATGTCAATGTGGAGAACAAGTTTATAGAAATGGTATTCATGGTCTTTAATGTTCAAAGAGTGCGGGGAAGAATTCTTGACACAGTTGATTTAAGTAATTGAATATTATGTACTCATATTTTAAAAGTAAGTAAATAAATGTAACTATTATTTAGAATTAAAAACTGACAGTATCCGCTTCAATAAAACAAAAACTCTTTATGCAGCAAATGATAACAGTTGAGGTTGTCAGAAGCGATTTCGAAAATCGCTCTCTACTAAGAACTGCAATCACTTTTAACAACACAACCTGGTCGAAATTTAAGTCACGTGTATGTGTTTTACAGACATCAGCCAAGGTTCCTACATGAACCGGCTAATATTGAAGTACTTGGACAGTTTGCATAAATCCTACAATAGCAACTCATCGGGCAATTGCTGAAACATGATTATCTCAAAGAACTGTCGAAAGAGCATTAAAATATCACAAGTTCTATCCATTCAAATTGAACATTTTACAAGAATTGGAGATGATGATTTCGACATTCGCATTGAGTTTTGTGAAATCACCGAACGAATTACTGCAAACCCGCTACTTCTACGAAACATTTGTTTTAGTAATTAATGTACATTTTATTTAAAATAAGCTTGTTAATAAACAATATACACAAAAAATTAACGTTTGAGCAGGAATTCTTGGAAAAGAAATCATCGGCAACTTGAGTGATAAACGTTTTCTTGAACTGTTGGTAAAATAACCGATCCGTTCATTGTTCAAGAGTTAGGAAACCAAAGAGGAGTAGATGAAAATACATTATAAATCAAAGAAAGCCAATTGAATAATCCCCAAAGTCACCTTATCTGATACCCTTAAATTTTTTTCTGTGGAGCCATTTGAAACCGGTTGTTTTCAAAACTCCATCAGAGTCCATTGAATACTTGCGGCGCAAAATGTCGTCGAATTCAAGAAAAAACGTTTCAAAATAAGGGAACCCATTTTAAACATTTATTGTAAGACCATTTTAAGTTTTTGTTAATTAACAAATAGTTAACAATAATAGTGCAGTAAATAGAGATATATTTTTGCCAAAATAATAGTAGGATACCCCTACGCCATGTAATTGTAAATACTATAAAGTGCCTTGAATTCATGTTTTATACCGAAAATGAATTGTTATTATAAGTTAATTAACATTTAAATGCAAAAGAAACGTGTTTTTTCTCAACTTTTTTTTCCAGAGTGAAAACTAATGAACCAATGTTAATGGAGTAAAATGAAAAGCAGTAAAAAATAAGAATACGAATAAAATGAGCACCAATTCTACTCAATCAGGTAATAACTTTCCGAGAAAAATCGGAAAAAGTAAAATATTTTAGTTTTTTTTATAATTCGTACATCCGTAATTTTTTGAGATGTAGGATAAATCTTTCAGGAAATAGGATACGTCCTTAATGTGTGCCAAACCCTGCATTGTTGGTCAATTAGTTTATGCACAATTGATATTTAAATTATATAAAGCAATATATTCAATCGAGGCTGAATGCTTGTGTGGCCGTCCGATTGCCAGAAGTAAAAAAAAATTGTAAAGTTGAAATAGAAAGAAACAAAACGTATATTCCCATTTTTTGATAAAATGATATTTAATACGCAAAAAATGCATGCAAAGATGACTGAAAATGACTGAATGCTAGAAAACGGAAAGGTAGTAGGAGTACCCGTCCACAGCGCACTTATATAAATCGCAATTTGTACAAATGGCGCTAGCGGGCGGGTACCCTCACTACTCCGCTGTTTTCTCACACTCGGTCATTTTCAGTCATCTTTGCATGCATTTTTTGCGTGTTAAATATCATTTTATGGAAAAATAAGAATATACGTTTGTCCTTTCTATTTCAACTTTATATTTTTTTTTAATTTCTGACAATCGGACTACCAAACAAGCATTCAGCCTCGATTAAATATATTGCTTTAAAAAATTTAAATTACAATTGTGCATAAACTAATTGCATGACAATTGCAGAATTTTGCACACACTAAGTACGTATCCTCCTATTTCCTAAAAGATTTATCCTACAACTCAAAAAATGACAAATCTACAAATTTTAACAGAAAAACCTAAATACTTTACGCTTTCCGATTTTTCTCGGAAAGTTATTACCTGATCGAGTAGAATTGGTGCTTATTTTATTCGCATTTTTATCTTCTATAACTTTTCTTTTTACACCATTAACATTGGTTAATTACTTTTCACTCAGAAAAAAAAAGTTGAGAAAAAACACGTTTCTTGGCATATAAATGTTAATTAACTATATAATGACAATTTATTTTCGTATAAAACATGAATATGAGGTACTTTTTCTAATAGTTGTTTGCTGTAACTTGTTTTAAAAACTCAGCAACTTAATGGATTTTCTGGAAATTTTCGTTCATTCATTCTCTCTTCTTTTTGTTTTCTTTTGTGTACGACTTAGTTTTTCATCAAATGTTTGGATTCTATTAAGAATAATCTCCAATTTTGGTGCTATCTTTTCTTGATAATTCTCCTTCTCAATGGTCTATTATATCTGTAAATTTTGTCTATTCTTTCTTTTACCATTTTTAGTATTACATATTCTCGATTATTTTGGTTTTTCTAACAATCTCAAAAATGTGATCAAGACGTATTTATTAAGTAGAAAGTAATTTGTCTGTTACGGTAGTTTTGTTTTTAGCTTATTTTTATCAACGTCTGGGGTACCTCAAGGTTCAAACTTAGGTCCTTTGTTATTTATTTCATATATCAGTGATATTCCTTTCATAGTAAAATGTAACTTGCTTTTACATGCAGATAGCATAAAATTTTATTCTGCAATCATTTTTATAAGTGATTTATTTTCACAAAATAACATAAATGGAAAAGCTGCATATTGTGTACCCGAAATTGTCTTATTATTAATGTAGCTAAATGCATTGTTATCACATTTTCTAAAAAAGCAACAACAATCCAATTTAATTATCCCGTTAATTCTATAATCCTGTCTCTTCTAAACTCGTCCAAGACTTTGGAATTATGAAATGCTGCAAAAAGTACTAAGACGATTTCTCCAATTTGTATATTTAACGTTCAATGGGTTTATCCCAATAACTCGTTGCGTCAAGAGTTTAATTTTAATTTCAAACTTTTTTCTTCTTGAATTGATATTTTATTGTGATTAACAATTAATTTTTTTTTTTCAGTAATTGGGTGTATACATATTGAAAAAAACATACATATTATCGTTATTATTATTTTTGTAATGGATTTGTTCCATTGTTAATTTTACCATGTCTTTTATGCATCATTTGTTCTTCTTTCACTGTTTTAATGTGATTTCGAGAATGGTTCCCAAAGTTTTTATTTTTGTTGCTTTTGCTACATATAATAATCTCTTTGTTTCAGCTCTTATTTCTATCGAATATGTCAGCTCTGGTCGTATAGTAGTTGTGTAGGTATTGCTTTATTTTTAATTTTTATTAAATGTTTAAGTGGTGTCTCTCAGGCATCCAAATATTTGCTGTATTTTTATCCATTGGTCACTCGTAGATGTACAAACAGTCCTACTTCTGCAATTAATTAATTAATATTTAGTTTTAATTTACACACTAACTCTTCATGGCGGTTTTGTTTTTTAATCTTAAAATATGAGAGTAAGGTGAATTAGTTCTCAGACTGACACAGAAATGGTGGTGTAATCGGCAAACAATAATGTTTTTTGCATAGGTGCATGTGACATAAGTTCAAATGACAAATTTCAACTTTTTCAACTTGTTCGCACAAGTAGTTTGTTTACACGAATTTTATCAGTAAGCACCTTCCGTGTTTTTTGTTAAAATGGATCGATTTGAATATCGTGCGCTTTTAAAATTCTTTGTTTAGAATGGATAAACCCCTAAGAAAACTCATCTGAAGTTGACAACAATTTACGGAGACTCTGCTCCTTCAATATCAACCGGAAAAAAGTGGGCAGCTGAATTTAAAAGTATATGTCATCCTTCAAAAATGGCCCACGTGAGGGACGAACAAAAACCACAAACACACCAAAACCATAAAAAAGTGTATGATATCTTGGTGGACAATAGATAAGTGAAGGTGTGAGAGCGCTCAGGCTGTGAGGATATAGAAAGAAAGAGTGCGAAACATTTTGCACAAAAAATTAGGGATGCAAAAGTTCTGCGCAATATTAGTACCGCATTTGCTGCGGCGATTTGTCGCCATGGATAAGACATGGGTCCACCACTGCAGCCAAAAACAAGACAACAGTCAATGCAGTAGGTAGAAGCCCGTGGTTCAGCGCCAAAAAAAGCGAAGTCAATCACATCTGCCGAAATAGTCATGGTCAGCGTGTTTGGGGTGCGAAAGGGATCCTGTAATTTAATTACATTGTAAAAGGTCTAACAATTAGAGACAAATATTATTCAAACCTTTTTGATCAACTGGATGCCAACATTCGTAAGAAAAGTCCTGGCTTGAAAAAGAAAAATCATCTTTCACCAGCATAACGCACTTGCAGACAAGAGTGTATTGCCTATGAGAAAACTGCAAGATTTCGAGTATGATTTTCTCGGCCAAATTTTGAACCTGCTTACTACTTAATAAATACATGTGCTGAAGACCATTTAATTTTATCAACGGTTATCATAAGATTACAAAAATTTTAATTTAATTTGAGTCGAGATACCGATGGTTATTTCGAATCGAAAATACTCAACGTTTTCCCTGTACTTTATTTAATTTTAAGTTCTTGTGTATCTTCCATCAAACAAGTTGACATAGTCCAAGTCATCCTCAAAGTTGTGATTTTTTTCGATTTCTGCCTTCTTCTTCTTAAAGAAGTAACTTGTTTTGGGTAAATTAAAGCCTTATTATTGATAATGTACCTACATAATTTTTTTGTGGACGCACCTGATAATTTTTAAATTTACAACAAGATTAATAAGCATTAATGATTATGAGACCCTTTTCCTTTCTAACTCTCCTAGATAAAATGATTAAATAGTTATAGACAGACTTGATGGTACTTAATATTGATAGACACTTTGCAACCCAATATTCCAAATATTTATTTAAATTTGGCTGAGACGTCTTAGAGGAATTTGGACACATTGCCAAATAGACATAACGTCGAATGGACACTACGCCGAAACTTGAACACAACGCCGAAACGAATTATTGGACATATCGCCGAAACTGGACACAACGTCGAAATCACCTGCTAGACACAATGCCGAAAACGGACACAACGTCGAAATCAGTAATTGGACATATTGTCGAATCTAGACACAACGTAGAAAAACAAACACTGACGTGGTTTTAGTATTAAGAGGGATTAATCTTAAGTAAGATATTTAAAACTCTTTTTTTTCACTTAAATTTGTTTTAATCAATGTAAGTTGTTTTCATGTAATCGGGGGTAAACGGTTTTGGTTGGTAGGTTACAGTTATTTCAATTTTTTACTTTAAAAAATCGTTTTAATCAATATTCGATCTACGTGGTGTCAGCTTTTGGTTTTCGACGTTATGTCTATATTTCGACGATATGTCCAATTACTGATTTCGGCGTTGTGTCCATTTTCGGCGATATGTCCAATAATTCGTTTCGACGTTGTGTCCAACTTTCGGCGTAGTGTCCATTCGACGTTATGTCCATTCGGCGAAGTGTCTACGAGACTCATCTTATTATTATGTATGCTATAAATTTTACCCAAATCCTGCATTTTTTATCTTTATTGGGTATAACCTCAGCCTTTTTTGGTCTGTATTTTTTATTTCATCATTCAGAGTGTTTATATTCCATATCCCAATTTTATGTTTTTGTTATTTCAATTTTTTGTAATTAAGAGTATCTATTATTGCATTTTCATTTTGTTGCTCGATTCCGTTTCCATTTATAATTTTCTATTTTTATAGAGGCATTCATTTTTCTTCTATTCGTGTCCCTCCTTTTAGTTGTCTCTTACTTTTCTCTTGTTTCCTCTCTATCTGTATTTTTTAATGCTTGTATGACTTTTATTGTTCCAATGTATACACTTTTGTACTTAATTGTATTGGAGGTTTCCTCTACTTCTTCCATCTATTTCATTACGTTTTTCCTTTGCTCTTAAATCTTTTTTATTCGTATTTTTTTATTGTTTTTTGCAATTTTCATTATTTCTTGTACTTTATTTATTGTTGCTAACTCTGTACCTTTGATTCTCCTCTTGTTTTCTTCTAATCTTTATTTGACCTCTTTTTCTGCATCTATAGGCAGTTTTGTACTTTATCGCATTTTTCTTGTTTAGCTCTTTATTGACAAAAACATTTTTATTGTTAATTTGTCGCTTATTAGACGTGTTTGTGTAAACGTTCTTGTGTTTTATTATATTTTCGTCTCAATATGACTCGTGGTTTTTTTATTTGAAACTGCTTATATATTAATTAAATAACTATAAGTGTTAGTTTATGTACCATATTTGAATAACTTAATAACTAATTCAATAATATAATAGATCTATTCTTTATTTCAAATTTTATTTTTATTTCGTTTATCTTGCTCGTTTTCGTTTCTATTAATAATTTTCCATTTTCGTAAAAGTTGATTGATTTATTAGTAGTTCGTTTGTTTAGTCGTCTAGTTAGTTTCTAATTTTTCCTTATTGAGGCCACATTACATAACAGAAACCATACAAAAGTTACATCGTTGAATTCGAGACTCTTAAAGTATACAAATCTAGAAAAATACACCGGGTGTTTTACTAAAAAAAATTGACATTTACGTCACACCTCTGAACGTAATGACGTCACGGTCCTGAAATACATGTCAAGAAGTTCTAAAAATTTCGCTGAATACAGTGTCGAAAATCCGAAGTTGATACGAGGTCCCTCCCGTTCGGCCGTTCCGGGACTGTTGCCCAACTTTGTATAATTCTGGATCACTTAATTACATTTTTATTAAGGAAACCTAGTTACCAGAAATATTGTTTTAGTGAAATATCAATGTTCATTAAATTCCATGTAGCTTGCATCATATTCATACGATTCCTAATGAATATATCACCATGTTTTTTATGATTGTAAAGATCAAGACTGTAGCACATTAAAGTGTTACCTTAAATTTAATCCATTAATCCCGGATACTAATGTATAAATCATCTTACTTACCGGAACACACAAAAAAATTATTTATTAGAAAATACATCAGCAAATTATGATTTGCAATAAATAAAAGTGGAGGTTGTAGAAAATACACAAACAATGGATTGAAAAGTTTGCAAAACGACATCGATTACTAGAATTAAATACAATACACACCCATGTAAATGTTACTTTGTCATTAAACTTTTTAAAATAAATTTTTCAAATTCAGCACTATTCTTTTATGGAATTCTTACAAATATACGTGATTTCAACAGATTGTATAGTTCACTTCATACATGGAAATTACCAATTACAATTAATGCCCAGCTTTCAATTATTCTTATGGTCGATATCGGATCGAAACATTGTCCTAGTATTACACTAGAAACAAAATTATGCAATGCAACGACATTATTAACACTGTCTCGTAATACATATACATTAATAGAACTACTAAATTACGTACACCGCTACACTAACGATTAGAAAACTCAATAAAGTAGTCGTAGCGGCGTAAACAATTTTGTAAAATATGTTAAGAAAAAAGAACTGCTAATATGAAGTCATATTATTTATATACTACATAAATATATTAATCCAAATATTTCTTAATCGTGTAAAGTGGGTTATAAAGACCTTCAAAACTAGTCAAAAATCATATAGGAAATGTTACAAAAACACTTATAGATGAGCGTAATCAAATATGTTTTCGTAATTTCTTGACATACACTAATTTAGTTTTTAAAAGATGTTTTCAAATAAGGTGTGTAATTTTAATGTTTAAAAAAACCAATTTTATATGATATTAAGAGTACTTAATTATTAGGTCAGTGTAGGTATATCGATTCTTTAATAAACCGCACATTATACTTTATTTCTTTATTGTGTGGATTTTAAACTATTACTATCAATATTTTTATGTAAAATGATCGAGTCCGTTCAAGAGAATAAAGTAGTTTTACCTTCCCATAAAGTATGTAATTTCTTGTTCATTCACTAGTAGTAATAATCGTAATTTAATTAAGTAATGAGAAAAACGATGTGAAGCGAAGCGTTTAAAAATAAAACCTATGTTTTGATGTATTCATTTGATACAATTTTTTTATCGTTCACTACCGAGATTTTTGTTAATGATTCGCGAAATAAAAAAGCGAAAAAAAAAATAACCTGGTGATTTAATAGCAGCTTAATAAGTTAAAGGTATAGTGCACCGATCCGGTGAAAGGCTTTAACTGGACCCGGGTTGAGGCCACACCTTCCTAAGTAGTATATAAACTTTGCAGCCCCGGCAATGATCACAGAACTTAGTCACAGTTAAGTCAACATGGGTTTCAAAGTGAGTACTTAGTACAAACCAATTCATTAACTTGTGTTAAAAATAAGTGCAAAATTTTGGATTAACGAAATAAATAATGGTGACGTAAATGTAGATCAGTAATTGTTTTTATTTTCAGTTGCTGATTATTGCCGCCGTTATTGCTTGTGTTCGTGCTGGAGCACCAATTTCGTATGCAGCACCCGCATACGCACCCCATGGTTTACAATACGGATATGGACCGGCCCTAGGAGCGCCAGCAATCGCTAAAATTGCTGCACCAGCGTTATCATACGCTGCACCCGCTGTATCGTACGGAGCACCAGCTTTATCTTACGCAGCCCCTGCCGTTTCTTATGCCGCCCCGGCCCCAGCCATTAGTTATGGAGCACCAGCGATCGCTAAATACGCCGCTCCAGCTTACGCATACGCCGCACCAGCTATCGCTAAAGTTGCCGCTCCAGTTGCCTACGCCGCCCCAATTGCGAAAACTATTGTAGCTGAACCCGTTGCACCACCAAACTACGAATTTGGATACGCCGTAAACGATCCTCACACCGGTGACTCAAAAAGCCAACAAGAAACTCGCCACGGAGATGTTGTACAAGGCAGCTACTCCCTTATCGATTCCGATGGAACGAAACGCACTGTCCAATACAGCGCCGACGACCACAACGGATTCAACGCAATCGTCTCCAAAGAACCTCTTGCAGTTAAAGCTATCGCACCTGCTGTAGCGAAAATAGCTGCACCAGCTATAGGATACGCAGCACCGGCTCACGCATACGCAGCCCCAGCTTATGCTGCCCCAGCTTATGCTGCCCCAGCTTATGCTGCTCCCGCATACGCTGCCCCAGCTTACAGTTACGCACCTGCTCCAGCTTATGCTAAAATTGCTGCTCCAGCAATCAGTTACGGTGCACCAGCAATCGCAAAAGTAGCCGCCGCACCAGCCATCTCGTACGCCGCTGCACCCGCTTTAGCTTACGGTGCTCCTATCGCCAAATATGCCGGACACGGATACTATTAAGTAATTCATAAACACCCTATCGTTAGTTATTTGTATAAATTTGTATATTTATTAATGGCGTTTTAAGCCAATACATTATAAAATAGAAACTCTTAATTTTTTTTCCCTTCGAAAGCAATAACCACCGTATTTCACCACTCCATAATATCCACATACATAAACCCAAAAAAAAATCATAAATTTCCAAGTAAAAGAATTATTTAAAATAATAAAAAAGGTTGTAATAAAAATTAAATTATAAATAGCTGAACAATGAAAATTCTATATGTCGATTCAGTCGCTCGAAAACATAAATCTGAATCTGAATAACGAGGAAAATTTCAATAACCACTACGTGCCGGTGGCAGAAAACTTTTTAAAAATGATTGTAGAAGACCAGTCGTTTTATAAATCTCTCCAGTATATAATAGTGTCCGCGATGTCCGGCTGCATTTTTTAAAGCCACCAGTCAACGTCCACACCAGATCGTGATTTGTATAAACTGCCAGCAACCCTTGCATTTGCTGACCGCCAGAAAGATATAAGCTTTAGAATTTTCACGAGTCGTATATTTCAAATATAATTTTGTATTCTACATTTTTGAATATATGAATCCATAAATTTTAGTTTTCGCATTAAATTTTGTAAATTTTTCGTTTCTTGTTACGTGTTAAACATATTTTTTAACAAATTAATTTATTGTAAATAACTATTCGGAAATCAAATGTTAGTTAATGATTTACGTCTAGTCATCGGGACTTTTATGTGTAAACTAAAAAATATCGCATACGTTATATGCTCTTGTTAGATAACCTCAAAATTGACAACTGATTGACAGGAACAGTAAAAATAAACAAGGCGGCGTAGAAAAAATTACAAGTAAATGTATTCCAAAAGTACTACATGAAAGTCATTAATTAGCATTTTGTAAATGTTAATAGTTGTTAGTAATAACACTGTGCAACAAATTCAAACTTTTTTTTGTTTATGGGAATTTTTTTACATTTTTCTGTTTAAAATTATCAGTTTTGTTTGATATGTAAAATTTATTTATTTATTTATTGTTTTTATAAGTTATTATTTAGAACATTTTTTTCAGGACTTAAAGCACTTCTAAGGAGCCACTCGCGTTTTACGTAGTGTTCTTTATCTGCACCACTATACCGCAGTCACAAAAAACGCAAACATTTGATGTAACTTCCTTGCAGCTTAAGATAGAAACCTAACATTTTGCAATCACCACATACAACCCATTTGTGAACACTTTATTGAATCCATTCAAACAAAATGTTTATGTTCTTATATTCTTTTTTCAAGTGAACTGAATGGGTAACTGAAATAAAAAATTTGTTCTGTAGAAGAGTTGCTTTTAGACTTTTCAAAAAACTGTCAACAAAACGCCGCTATTCGTCAAACTTATGAATGAGAGTCACTTCCTCAAAAGACCAGTAATATTTGTACAGTAGCATCATCTACCCTAAAAAATATAAGAGGCCTTCTTGGCGTTTCCTGTAAACAAACGTTTTGCATTCTCTATCTAGTAAATTCTATTGTCTTAGACGTGAGCCCAACAATTTGACTTTTTCTTTAGATAAATCTAGATCTCTCGCATTTTTCTTCTTCCATTATTAATTGTCACTTTATATTACTCTCGTAATTCTAACCTTTAATTTAAAAAATAAGCCTAAAAATCTAAATAGGTATACTATATCTGAGTTCGAATATGTTATACCATCTATTTTGGAACCATTTACAAATATTTTAGTAGGTATAATATAGTTACTTTACGCAATTCTCTTTATGAAATGGTCTGTTCTAAAAAGAACCGTTTTTTAATAAAACCCATAAAAGGAAAAAAAAAAGGGATCTAATGGCGACCCAGGTGTTCAAAATGGCCTCCGGTATTTTGGATGCACATCTGAAGACGCTGATGTGTTGAAAGAACAGCATTCTCAATTTCTTGCAATCATATCCTCGCGGGAAGTTGGCCTTGTTGCTAAGACTATATCCTTAATTCTTTTCAGAGATAAAAATCAAGGCAGGTTAAATCGGGAGACCTAGAAATATTTAATAAGTTTTAATATGTGCGCAATTATAAACAAAATCATTCCAAAATGCAACATCCAAAGATTCTTGTGTTAAATACTGAAGCAATTTTACGGCGAATAACATTACAAAAAATTGCCTTGGAGGCCAAGGGAACAGGCTTCCTCTTCCGATCCAACGGTCAGGGAAGGTGGCATCTAAATACTGGCAAACATGCTGGAAAAGCATATTTTAGCGGACGTCCAGCGGAATATCATCCATTAAAATTGGAAGAACAGTTTCTAAGAAATGTAGGTATGTTCGACCATTTAATGCTCCGTCCAAAATAAACGGACCAACAACCCGCCCTCAATTATCCTACACCAAACATTTACACTATATCTCCCTTGATGCTGGACTTTTCCAAACTAGCGCGGATTATTTCGGGCCCAAAAGTGCGCATTATGTAAGTTCAATTGCCCATTACTACCGAAAGTGGCTTCGTCAGTCCACAACACATTTGACAGAAATTGAGGATTTTCTGCTACCATGTTTAATAGCCAGTGGCAAAATCTATCCTTTGGTCGAAATCCGGAGGAGTAAGGCCTTGGTGTAAGTTGATATGGTAGGGGTGTAGCCTAAAATAGCAAAAATGTAAAAAAAAAACATGGGGGGTTTATAATTTAAGTGTAAAATAGATTAAACTTTATAAAAGAGGTATACCTCTTACATACCTCTGGGTTTGAATAATGCGATGAACCGTACCTTGAGGAATACCCAAGTCTCGAGAAATTTCTCTAGTACTGATTTGGGGATTGATTTCTATAGATGCCAAAATATTAATAACATTTTGTTCGTTATTTTGCCTATTTCTCCGATTCATGACAAGTCTACGGATGCTATCCGTTGTTAACAGGCGCTGGGCTAAACGCACAAACACGCGGCGATGGTATCGCGGTCTATTCGGATAGCGCAAATAGAAGGTGCGAGCAGCGATAATCCCATTTTGAAAACATTCAAAATTGATCACCAGCATATTAAATGCTTCTTGGTTAGAAATCGGCATTTTAAAAAAGATTACACATTCAAAAAACTGCACTTTCTGAATATAAACACAACAAAATAATTTACAAAATTACGATTGTCATTTTATAATGCATCGTGTTCCATTTGTTTAATTTTCCGAGGCCTAAAGTATAGGGTGCTTTTACTTTACTTTAAAACCAAGCCAAAACTTACCTTTTTTTTCATTATTACGATTAAAAAGCTATACCTTATACTTTTTAATTTTCAAATATATTACATTTTTGGCAAAGATGAACTGAACTACCTACCTATCCTTCTTTTTCCAAGATCACACACCATATTGCAAAAAAACAGCTTAAAACTTTACGCAAAGTACTAGATTTGGGGCATCAAATTTTACAAAGAATCTTTGTAAATGGTTCCAAAATATATGGTCTAACATATTCCAACTCAGATATAGTATACCTATTTAGATTTTTAGGCTTATTTTTTAAATTAAAGGTTAGAATTACGAGAGTAATATAAAGTGACAATAAGTTCAAAATGCGTTTAGTCCCTTTGAAGCAACATGAATGTTCTGATAATATATATTTTTTAAATAATACCTAAATGAATTCTATTTAGACTCACAATTGTTTCTTTAACATCTTATTCATTTTGTGCTAAATTTTAATAGTTTTTAGAAAATTTACCGCGCGGTCCTCGATCTTCAAACATCCATTATTCTCATTTTCCCAATATTTGAGGTTTGGAACAAGATTTTGAAAAATGGTTTTCACTGGCCTATTTGGATGTTATTTGGCTACTTTATCATAAAGAAACCCAAACAAAGAGTTGATTCACAATGTACACGCAAACCAAAGTGTAGATCATAGTAAGATAGAATCACCCAAAGCTGATCATTCAACTCAACCAAGAATGAATAAAAGCACGATTTCAAAACAAAAACAAAAAGTTTATGGAGAGGCTAAAAATGTATGCATCAATTTTATATTCATATATATATATATATATATATATATATATATATATATATATATATTAGCAACTTTGCCGACAGGTATGTAAAGCAGTTACATAGTCGACTCTTCAATAATTATAGCCAACCTAACAGTTGGCAAGTATAAAAATTTCGAATCGCCTGCAGTAAAGTACGCAAGAGGTTGTACAATAGCAAACAAACACTGAGAATCACCCGACAGCTGTTTCGTCCTTTTGGGACTCATCGGGAGTGAGAGAACTCGAGTGTAAGTTCACTATTGTACAAACGCGCGCTGTCGACTATATGCCCTACTGGAGGGATCACAATATTTAAATGATAAGTTTTCGACATCTAGTGTCGACTCGTGAAAAGCGTTCACGTACGAAAATGTTAGCAACTTTGCCGACAGGTATGTAAGCAGTTACATAGTCGACTCTTCAATAATTATAGCCAACCTAACAGTTGGCAAGTATAAAAATTTCGAATCGCCTGCAGTAAAGTACGCAAGAGGTTGTACAATAGCAAACAAACACTGAGAATCACCCGACAGCTGTTTCGTCCTTTTTGGGACTCATCGGGAGTGAGAGAACTCGAGTGTAAGTTCACTATTGTACAAACGCGCGCTGTCGACTATATGCCCTACTGGAGGGATCACAATATTTAAATGATAAGTTTTTCGACATCTAGTGTCGACTCGTGAAAGCGTTCACGTACGAAAATGTTAGCAACTTTGCCGACAGGTATGTAAAAGCAGTTACATAGTCGACTCTTCAATAATTATAGCCAACCTAACAGTTGGCAAGTATAAAAATTTCGAATCGCCTGCAGTAAAGTACGCAGAGGTTGTACAATAGCAAACAAACACTGAGAATCACCCGACAGCTGTTTCGTGATAAGTTTTTCAACATCTAGTGTCGACTCGTGAAAACGTTCACGTACGAAAATTACTTAACTTTGCCGACAGGTATGTAAAGCAGTTACATAAGTCGACTCTTCAATAATTATAGCCAACCTAACGGTTGGCAAGTATAAAAATTTCGAATCGCCTGCAGTAAAGTACGCAAGAGGTTGTACAATAGCAAACAAACACTGAGAATCACCCGACAGCTGTTTCGTGATAAGTTTTTCGACATCTAGTGTCGACTCGTGAAAAGCGTTTACGTACGAAAATGTTAGCAACTTTGCCGACAGGTATGTAAAGCAGTTACATAGTCGACTCTTCTTCTTCTCAGTGTTTGTTGCTATTGTACAGCTTGCTACTCTCTGCAGGCGATGATTTCATAATGCTCAACTGTTAGGTGGCTATAATCAAGCCTGAAGAGTCGACTATGTAACTGCTTTACATACCTGTCGGCAAAGTTGCTAACATTTTTTACGTAACGTTTCACGAGTCGACACTAGATGTCGAAAACTTATCATTTAAATATTGTGATCCCTCCAGTAGGGCATATAGTCGACAGCGCGCGTTTGTACAATAGTGAACTTACACTCGAGTTCTCTCACTCCCGATGAGTCCCAAAAGGACGAAACAGCTGTCGGGTGATTCTCAGTGTTTGTTTGCTATTGTACAACCTCTTGCGTACTTTACTGCAGGCGATTCGAAATTTTATACTTGCCAACTGTTAGGTTGGCTATAATTATTGAAGAGTCGACTATGTAACTGCTTTACATACCTGTCGGCAAAGTTGCTAACATTTTCGTAAATGAACGCTTTCACGAGTCGACCTAGATGTCGAAAAACTTATCATTTATATATATATATATATATATATATCGATTGAGCCCTGATGTAACTAGCGAAATGTTATCAGAACAAATAAATTAATCAATACTCTAAAAGCGAAAACTATAAAATAGTTTTACAATAATAATACTATTTATCAATTAATCTACTCAAAATTAAAAAACAAAACTAAAGATTTAGAAAAATCAGGATTGACTTATAAATTAGAATGTGATAATTGCTGTAATGTTTATATCGGACAAACAAAACAAAAATTAACCAATAGAATAAAAAACCACAAATACAATTGTAATAAGAAATCTGAAGAAACGGGCTATCATTACATCACATTAAGGAAGGACACAATTTTAAATTTGAGTCACCAATATAGAACCCTAGTTTTAAAAAAGGTTTGATTGCAGAGATGATTTACATCAACGTATACAAAAACAATGTTAATTTTAAATCAGACACAAATAATTCAAGTTCTATGTAAATAACTAATTAACTATGAAAATGTATTACGAAGTAAGATTTCTTCAATTAATAATACAAAATGTTTTCTAAATTATTGTGTAAATTATTGTAAAAGTTCTTATTCTTCGTTAAACGTGTTTATGTACATACATTATCTGTAATAACACGCGTCACCAAAAATTATTCGTATTTCACGTTGGTTTGTTATCTTGATGTTTGATTTATAACGTTTTAATTTTTAGACCGTATTAATTCTAGTCATTTTAATTAACTGTTTTGAAAAAAAATTTTATTTTTAATTAATTGTTAATTATATATATATATATATATATATTAGCAAATTTGCCGACAGGTATGTAAAGCAGTTACATGGTCGATTCTTCAATAATTATAGCCAACCTAACAGTTGGCAAGTATAAAATTTCGAATCGCCTGCAGTAAAGTACGCAAGAGGTTGTACAATAGCAAACAAACACTGAGAATCACCCGACAGCTGTTTCGTCCTTTTGGGACTCATCGGGAGTGAGAGAACTCGAGTGTAAGTTCACTATTGTACAAACGCACGCTGTCGACTATATGCCCTACTGGAGGGATCACAATATTTAAACGATAAGGTTTTCGACATCTAGTGTCGACTCGTGAAAAGCGTTCACGTACGTAAATGTTAGCAAATTTGCCGACAGGTATGTAAAAGCAGTTACATGGTCGATTCTTCAATAATTATAGCCAACCTAACAGTTGGCAAGTATAAAATTTCGAATCGCCTGCAGTTCTCTCACTCCCGATGAGTCCCAAAAGGACGAAACAGCTGTCGGGTGATTCTCAGTGTTTGTTTGCTATTGTACAACCTCTTGCGTACTTTACTGCAGGCGATTCGAAATTTTATACTTGCCAGCTGTTGGTTGGCTAATTATATGAAGAATCGACCATGTAACTGCTATACCTGTCGGCAAATTGCTGCATACGTACGTGTAACTTTCACGAGTCGACACTAGATGTCGAAAACCTTATCGTTTAAATATATATATATATATATATATAATGATAAGTTTTTCGACATCTAGTGTCGACTCGTGAAAAGCGTTCACGTACGAAAATGTTAGCAACTTTCGTACGTGAACGCTTTCACGAGTCGACACTAGATGTCGAAAAACTTATCATTTAAATATTGTGATCCCTCCAGTAGGGGCATATAGTCGACAGCGCGCGTTTGTACAATAGTGAACTTAACTCGAGTTCTCTCACTCCCGATGAGTCCCAAAAAGGACGAAACAGCTGTCGGGTGATTCTCAGTGTTTGTTTGCTATTGTACAACCTCTTGCGTACTTTACTGCAGGCGATTCGAAATTTTATACTTGCCAACTGTTAGGTTGGCTATAATTATTAAAGAATCGACTATGTAACTGCTTTACATACTTGTCGGCAAAGTTGCTATATATATATATATATATATATATATATATATATATACATAAACTGGATCTAAACAAAAACCAAAGATTAATATCGTTCGTTTTCATTCACAATATTTAACTTTTATATTTTGCTTATAATACACATATTAATAAGTTTTGACTTAAAAATGTAACTATCAAACTAATTACTTATTTCTATAATAAAGAGCCTTGATAAAGACCAGCATGGTTGGTCGAAACGTCGGCACAATACAGAGCAAGAATGTTTAATTGAACGTGACACTTTCACTCCTACAGTTAATTGTAAAGGGAATAATATTTAAACTTGGAATATTCAGGAGTTTTTGACAAGTTATCAGAACATCTGAATAGCTATTCATTTACTGATGTAACCTGTGAGAAGCTGAATTCAAAACATCTAACCGAATATTCGTCTTCTAAAGTTGCAGTTCCTGCTTCAGTAGTTGATCAAGTGTACGATTCAAACCTGTGACTGGAAGGTACAGTAGTCAACCAGTTCTACAACCTCAGAGACAAGAAAAATTTAAATTTTTAAATGAAGATGACGAGCTTATAACATGTATTACAATAATTCATTTAAATGCACAAAATGTATATCTTAATCTCTTAAATATATTTATTGACGACTCAAACTGTGATATTTTATGTATGTGTGAGCACTGGCTCTCTTCTTGTGAAATGAAATCGTTTACGCTATATAATTTTCGCGAAGTTCTTTTTATTGTCGGAAACAGCATGCAGGCGGTGGAACTGTAATAATGGCAAGAAATAATAAAATAATAATAAAAATGTACAAGAAGTTATTTTCGAAGACGTATTGTGCATTGAAAAAGAATTTGAGTATTGTACATCGTTATTAAAAGTCGAAAGCAGTCAATATGTTATAATATCAGCGTATAGATCTCCAGGAACAGATTTAAACATTTTTGTAATCACTTAGAAAGGTTACTGTCAAAATCATTTAAATTATATCGTAATATAGTACTGTGTAGTGATCATAATGTAGATCTAGCTAAATCGAATTCAGACTCAGCTATAATATGTTTCTTCATATTATATCATCTTATAATGTAAAACCACTTATTTTAAACGGTGCTACAAGAGTGACACATACAACAAGTTCATTTATAGATAACATTAGTTGTAATTTCAAAAACTACAATGCAACTGATTGAAACTGGCTTTTCGGACCATTCAGCAATATGTCTAAATATATATTTAAATAGTAAGACAAATAACGTGTATGTAACATTACGAAAGGATTCTCTTCCGTTGTATATAATCAAAGGTTATGATTAGATTAGTGACTGAATCAAGTTTTTCAGAAAGTAAAGCACAAAAAAGTTTTCAAGGAAGAAACGTTATCATAAATTTTAAACCACTTCCACTTTATAGAGGATGTAATTGTAATGTACACGATAGAGGTAATAAAACTGGACCATTTTATTTAAAAAAAGAGACATACTTTCAAGCAATCCGTTTAGAGGTCGTGGCGTCACTTTGGTTACTGTTTTTTTGGAAGCACTTCAACACTTTATATTAGTGCACATGGACGCCCTAAGATTGTACGTAGCGACAATGACACTAATTTTAGTGGAAGTGCAATGCATTTCGAGTCGTAGATTAGAATAACATGCATTGTCAGACCAACTGCTTGTTGGTGGGTTGGCTGATGGAAAGTTCGTTAAAATCGTTAAAAGTTTTTCAAGTCAAAAATTAAGTAATATAAAGATCAACTATGAAGATATGACAACCTTATTACGTCGTGCAGCTGCACTCATAGTCTAAAAGCTACTTACATATGAATTATTTCACATTTGCACCTTAAATAGGTCTTTGGGCATACGCTTACGGCAGCAATACTTAACCCAACCAATTTAACGTAGCAAACAAAGTAAGACTAGATCAGTCAAAGTGGGAAATACCGTTCTCATTAATAAAGATCGCAGTTGCCATTCGAAAAAATCATAAAATTATTACCTGGAAGGGATGAAGTCGTTAAGACCGTTCACAAGCAAGTTCTAGCAGGACAGTTGTCCAACACAGAGAGTTGACTTTTTGCAAGCAAATTCACCAAAATATCACAACGATCAACTTTTAGATAAGGAAGTTTGTTCGTGTAGTCAAATTCCTGATAGTAGTTACACATAGGTATTTTATTTATTTCATTTTGGTTTAATTGTTTTTTGAAAAATTACGCACCCTATAGAACTTGGGAGCGTAAAACTCATACATATAGAAAACCCAAAAAACTCTACCCTCATTTCTTCAACATCTTCGGACATGCTTACGCACCTAGATCGAAATGTTGAGAATTCTTCTACTGTTGTTATATCTTATTTTTTGTCTGTTGCCTTCCTACTTTCTTCTTATTTATTCTGTTCCTTTTCTCTATTTTTTTTATCTGTTTCATTATGTAGCATTAGTGTTTTATAAATTCATTTATTGCCTCCCAGTTTTCGTTGCTTTTTAACATTTTGTCAATAACATTTTCAGGTGTTATTTATTTTACCATTTGTTCTTTTATTTTTTGCTTTTCTTCTTTCCATTTTGTACACATAAATATCGTGTGTTCTGCATTGTCAACATATGCTCAAGACATGCATTTTCCTAATTATCTTTTCCACTCTTTCCCCTTTATTCCATAAAACACCCATGGATCACTTAGTACTTTTGTTGTGTAGTATTTGACCTTTTTGTTTTCGTTTAACCACATTTGTAAGATTAATATTATTTTTCTTGTCTATTCCCCTTTTTAACATTTTTTCACTTAGTTTCCAATTTTTTAATTGTATTTTTTCTTTCTTCGCCGTTTGTTTTTCTTTTATTTTTGCTATGATTAATGCAGTTGTTTTCGTGGCCTTTTCACAAACGTTTTGTATGTGTATACTAAAGCTTAGCCTTCTGTGTATTGTAATACTTAGATAATGTGCTTTTTAATTGAGGTACAGTTACTTGATCATCTATTTGAAATTTGACTATATTCACTTTTTTGTCAGATTGAGCACTACTGCCAGAGTTTTGTCTAGATCAATTAACAATTCATTTCAGTTGATCTTGATGTGTAGTTCTTGTAGCGCTTCTGTGTTTCTCTTTACCAGATTTTCTATAAATTCTGTCTAATTAACTGTGTTGATTGCATTTTTAACATCTCAAAGATCTATATCGGTAATATTGTTTTTAATTAAAAAAAATCGTTAAACTAATATCACAGATTTTTAGACTTTGGTTTAGTTTGACTAGATTAACAGTTCATTTCTCATTCACATAAGTGTCTTTTTGCTAGTTGCCATTGCAAAATCTTGTGCTGCACTGCGTACATTGATTTTCAGTATTCTAAATATTGTCTGAATTCTTCAGTGCTTCTTCGAAAGCTCTACATGTTCCGTTTTCTGTTCAAGGTGTTGACTCTTTGCCTAACAGACAATATGACACTTCTTCTTGACATTCATCTCAGCTTTTTCCTTCTTTCCCACATCTAGTACAATCTTTACTTCTAATCCTTTCCATTATATCTGACAGCTTTATGCCTATACTCCCAGCATCAAAAACATTTTTCAATATCTAGTTTATATCTTGTTCTATATAAATTGATTCCAATTCTGTGTTTGATTCATGATCCTGTCTGCGGCTTCTTGCAACAACTTTACTGTAGTACTTCTACTTCTAGCCGTTATCATATCTGCGTTTTCAATATGCTTTCTTTAATATCTTCTCTAGTCGCTATTTCGTTTATGTCCGTTATGAAAATAGATTTGGTTTGGTTTTGTTACATCTTTACTATAGTATTTTCGTTTGTTTTTTCTTAATGTATTTATTTTCTCTATTTCTTCTTAATCTCCAATCATTTTCTTTAGTTTTCTTAGGTTTTCTGAGTACATGCAAAGTCTTTGATACATGGTTGCTATACTTGATGTGTCACATTGCAACCCGTAACCTAGTATACAAAATGTTTCAAATAAAAGTTTCTTGCTAAAGTCTAAAAAATGGTTTTTTAATGTCAACTGTACAGTAAACTCTCGTATGTGGACACCGTTGGCCGCCGACCTTTTGGTCTGTTCATGGAAGATGTCCGGGCTATAAAGAACGATAGAACAGAATTGCATCATTTTGAAATACATACATACATTTAACTGATGCAAACATTTCAAAATTCAGAAACAATTAGCTGCATAATACAACAAAAATAATAAAATGTAAACAAAAAAAGATACATATTGCTCTGAAAGAATTATTTTAAATAAGTTCATTCGAATCGATTTTGTATTGATATTGAATTTATAATAGTGTTTCTATTTAAATCAAACGTAAAATTAAGGTATTTAAAGATTAAGATTCTTTAAAACCGACCTATAATTATTTAAGAAAGGAAATTTAATTTATTTGTGCAAATATTTTTATTTAGTTGCAATAAAGAGTTTGTAAACGGACATTTGATTGTAAGTGTAAAATAGAAGTTTTGTTTTTTGCCAACTCATATCCTTTGACAAAGAAAGTGTTAATACAGACGTTGCATTAAAATGCAAAAATAAACAAATCCTTGTTTCCTTAGTCCGAGTGTTAAGTTTTATTAGCACAATATGTTTGTAATTGCAAAGAATCATACAGAATCTTACGTATCAGGTGTCACTTCACTCCCATCCCAATTAACATATTTAACATTTGGTTAGCATTTACAGAGAAATTTAGTCAACACGAGAAGTCTATTTTTTATTGTTTTCTAGTAAAAGGAGGCCCTCTTCTCGGAATAAAATGTATTTGATTGCCCTTTCATATGAGGTGCCACTTGAACCGCCCTGTAAATTGAGATTTTCAAAATAAGAGCAAATGTGGTCGTTAATGAATGTCCCTTGTAAACATGAATTAACATTTTTGACATATTGCAGTATTTTTTGATTTATTTTTATTTTTGAAAATTAGGTTGTCGCGATTGGGGCCCACTGACCGAAATATGAGGCGCATATCCACCCTTTATGCCACTTAAGATTTTTGACTTAAGGGCTAACCCTGTTTATATTTCGGGGTCAACTTTGTCTTCAGAAGATGACTCCCTCCAATCAAAAATTGACCTCTCCGAGCGTTTCTTTTTTAGTGTAAGATAGCTCCAAAGAATGATCTATTTCGTTTTCGGTGAGCCACTCTGTATCTATTTATATAGTTATTTAGAACAAAAGTCAATTTTGTTTATTAAAAAACTCTGAATGTGTTATTCTTTGCAGACCATGCAATTTGTAGTTTTTCTCTAGATGCACTATAATGTCGTATGCTTCAAGATCATTATTATTAACCAAAAAATTATTTAAATTCTAGATGGCACAAACAGCGTCTTTGAATGATTTTATTACAGTTTAACTTCCTTGAACGTCCCAATTTTCTAGAAATTTTTTTTAATTTATCTATTCAGTATTGGCCGGAAAAATAATATCATCCTCAACAATTATTAATTGTTTATCAACGGTGACAAAATCATTAAATGTAGTGTTTTCGACCTGCAGTCGAGTTCATTTCAATAAATACCGATAGCCCTAAGTCATCTTCTGCATCAAAGTCATTATTTCTTATCTTGTTTGGGTTTTAAAACCTGTCTTTCTAAAACAGTTAATAATCATGTTGGGGAAAACCTTCTCCCACGTGTTTTTGATAAAATATGCAGGGTGTCGACAATAGCACGTTAGACAAATAATGAGAACGCAAAAACCGATTCAGCTAAAAAATTGTAAGTATGTTTTTTTATATTATCATTCAATGTATAATTTAATTACCCATCTTCTGATATATTATGTTCTTATACCTAAACTAAATAATTTCCGAGTTATCTGCTTTTTTCTACATTCCTTGGAGATGATGTAGTAAATTAATAGTGTGTTTTGTAATCAATTTTGGCCAACTGGTTGAAGGTATCATACGACAAGCAGCAAAACAGATTGCAAAGCTCCTATTAATTTACTACATGATCTCTAGAAAAGTAAAAAAAAAGCAAATAACACAAAAGAAAAGAAAGTAGAAAAAAAGCTGATAACAGGAAAATCATTCACTTTAGGTATAGGAACATAATACATCAGCGGATAGGTAATTAAATTTTGAATCAAATGAAAATATATAAAAATTAACTTGCAATTTAAAAAAATTGACTCCTTGACAATTTTAATTTTCTTAACTACAGTTACTCCCAAACCTCCTCTAGAAATAAATTTCAAAAATGTCTAATACTAAAAACATAGTCCAATACCATGTCTAACTGTTGTACAAGTATCGCTTAACTGCTTTTTATATTTCATAAAATAATAATTTTTCAGTAGATTCAAATTTTCCTTGCTAAGTCCTGAAATTATTTTTTTTCTTAATAATGGTAAAAGATAGGTAGGTACGCCAAACCTAGTAATAGAATACGTAAAATTTTACGTGGGAACCAAAAATAAAATAAAAATTGGGGTATTAAAAATTTAAAATAACAAAGTTGGTATATACTTCCGGTATAACCGAAAGTAACACAGCCATGAAAATATTTTCAGTAAGTAGACCATGTTCATTTTTAAAAAGTTGCAAGTTTTCAGCTGAATCGGTTATTTCGTTCTCATTATTCGTCTAACATAACTATCGTCGAGACCCACCCTGTATAACATCGAGCAAGTCAATGAATTTGATCAATTCGATTTTGTTGGGAACAGTGTCTCTTTTGGATCAAACATGTATTGCAAGAAATATTAATAATTTAGGTGGTTCATAAAGCAGTTCTTTTTATGAGCAAAAATTCTAGCCGGATATTTTTAAGTCAAAGTTCCCTTGGGTGATTCTTCTATCAAACGATTTCAACCATTCTGTTGGTAACCCAAACTTTGTTAATTTAGTTTTTCTTTTTCTACCGTCCAGAACGCAATGCAAAATGATAAGCCGGTCTTTGGACATTTTTCCCTCCTGTGCATTTTTGTTTCTTTTGCAAAAACGTCTACTGGGGTAAAGCACTGTAAAAGAGCTCAGTCTCGACAGCGTTATAAATGTCTTTGGCTAAATATTCTTTCAAAATTGATGGTAGTTTTTTTTAAATGTTGGATATTGTTTGGATCTACAGATGCAACCTCCCCAGAGTTTGACCTATAATGTTGTGCCGTTTATTAAATTTGTGTAACCCTTGATGATACATTAAAATTGTCATAATTTAGATTCTCAGCGATTTCCTTTGCTTTACTTCTTATGATAGCACCGGAGAGAAGAATGTTTTTTTATCGTGATTTATACTGTTTGAGTTTTCCCAATGTTTAAATTAAGTCAAAAAAAGTAAATAATTTACTGCACTAAGGCAAAAAGTAGTTTTATATTGTTATTTTATTTTCTTTTGTATTTTTTCAATAGTAGAAAAAATGTTGTGTGGAACAAGTGCAAAAATAATTTTTAATACATTTTTTAACCAAAAATATCAACATATTCTTGGGTTAGTTTTAATTATACACGATTAAATGTTTCTTTTGGTGAGATTTTGAAACAAGAATAAGATATAAAGTAATCCTATTGCAATATAATTTTATAAAATAAAATATTTGTCAAAATTTGTTTTCTTTCTAGTATGCCTGTAATTTTAATATTAAAATTTTTCCGAATTAAAGTCGAAGTTACATTACTTGAGTACTGATTTCACCATTGAGTTATTTTGTTAAGCGACAATAACAAAAATGTGACTTCTGAGGCAACTACTAAGACCCAAAACCTTAAAGCAGTTATATGGGTACTAATAACGTTATAATTGCTAGATATAAAACTATGTAGTGGCGTATACTTCTTAGTTGGTATTAGGTAGAATTCTGCTGTGACGGTTATTCACACATTTTCCTTTTTAGTAACAAATACTTGAAGGTAATGCATAGCTTAGTAACAAGTACGTCAATATTGCTGAACATAATACTATACTGTTAAAAAACTTTAAGGTAATTTTAGAGAGTAATATTTACAATTTTCTTACTGGTAGATTAAATAATACAGACAATTTCTTGGTTGCAAAAATGTTGAGCGTTACCTAATATTGACTATTTAAAGTTTCAAACTACTGAAGTTTTGTAGTGGCGAATTAATGTGCTACTTGGGTAGCGTTGTCCGCTCAATAGAGGCAAATTATATAATCTTGGCAAAATTCACTATCAATGTCCATTCAAGAGAGAGTGCGCTTAACGGAGAAAATCTGCAATGTATTTTAAATGGTAACCCCTCAAAACTGTCCGCGCCTATCAGAGGTGTCCATTAAGGAAGAATACACTGTATTTTTTAGTCAGCGTGTTAAATGGTAACAAAAATGTATGAACCATGCCTCTTATAAAATGTTAACCACTACGAAGTAAAGTGAAAAATAATCATTTCATATGACCATACTTAGAATTAAAATTCTGCACTTATAATGCAAACTAAATAATATTGTGTACTCAAATTAAAAATTATTTTAAAAAAGCAAAATTACGAACTTGATTTATTAATATACAATACTTGGCCATTTAAGATTTTTTGTTTTTTAATTTTTAATGCTCTCTCTGGTCACGTCCATTTAGGGTGTTCTAAACTGCAGTAAATAATACGTTACCTGCCTACTCCTACTGCAATTAATTTAAAAAAATTGTTGGAAACTTCTTTTAACTTAAAAAAGTGTGAAATTTAGTTATAATCTTGAATGCAGCAATGCTGTGAAATATCTGAAAAGCTAAGATATTAAATAACCACACAATGACAACAATAGAACTTTTAAACAGGTGACTGAAAATAGTGAAAATTGAATACTGAAAAAAAAATGAATATACAAACACAACTTTATCAGATAGATCATCTGTAACCTTCATCAAACAGAATAGATAAAAAAACAATCTTTTGTATATCCGATACTTCAACGACAATGGCAATTATAAGGGAACAACACAAACAACTTGTAAGGTACGATATGAAGATTGAATGTCGGGGGTACTTGTATCACAATATGATACAAACATAATAAAGCTGGAGGGCGCTTATCGGGATCGTCCTGACGACCGCAGCTCCCACGCACATGATCAAAATCATCCCTTAAAGCGTGCATATAAGCGTTTAGAAAAGGTAAAACGCAACCAAACACAAACGCTAAAGAAGTGTTCATTTAAGGTTAAAAAAAAACATCAAAACAAATAATTTTACTAAACCACTTAATCGTATAGAGCCGTCAGTCTGCAAGTCTATTTTTGAAAAACCAAAGCTGAAAGTAAGAACTGAAAATTTTAGTTGATTAATTTATATCGTAAGTTTCATGTATATCTACGCCAATTTCAATTTTAAAGTTCGCTCTGGTACACAGAATTATAATTTAATCGCCAAATCCTCGTGAAGCTGAAAACCGAATTAATACAGAATAACTTCAAACTTAATGTATATGCAGACGAGAGTACAGAATATTAATTGAATTTCATGCTGCCTGTTTCGGTATTGTTATGAACGTATATCCATGCAAAGTCACAATTCTATTGTATCTCGCACAATACAAGAATATGGCATTGTAACTGCCAAACTTTAAATTAATTTACTGACACATAAAATACACCTGACTATACACTGGTAAATTTATTATCAGTAGATGCAGCCGAAACTTTGTCCACATAAGATCTAGGAGTACTGTATCATTACGTGTGTACTGATACGTTTACAGGCCGGAGTATGGAGTCTGAAATGCAAAGTGAGTGGAAGACTTAGTTGAAAAAAGAAACTTTAAATTTTTGATGATTGATTGAACTGAGTAGAAAGTTTCGAAGAGATGAAATAGAGGTAAAAAAGATAAGGTTGGGTGTATCCATCGTCGATGCTAAGTCGTAATCCTCGTTTAATTAAATTCCAGAAGCTGCGATCTATGCGCACCTCAGCGTCATTATCCCCTTCTTTTATTCTATACATATAACCTTTCGCATACCGTCTTTTGTTCGCGGATTCAAAGAGACAATTTCATGTAATTGTGCATAAAAGTCCAGCACTATCTGGATGTAAGAAACCACCACAATGCATTCTGCCAAGCGGAATGACTTCACAAATAGCACCGCTATTGTACAAGATAATTTAAGAAAGTTCATTTCATTTGTAATTCTCCCTGTTTCTACTCTGATATGTCTATCGCAGATAAAATTATCATTTATATGAAGTATCTTCTGTTTTACTAAAAAGTTTGCGAAATACAAAGAAGTGATGTGACAAAAAAAGTTCGAAACCAAGTGGATGAATTTAAATGTATCTAACAATGCTAACTAAAGTAAATAAAATTTGTAGCAAATATAGTAAGTGTGATGACATTAGCGAATTCTTCCACGTCGCCCTAAAAGCTACGACGTGTGGAATTCTTCTCGACGGAAAACAAACAGTTCGCAGTGGTTCGCAAAGAGAGTCATCATCAACGTTATAAGTAATAAAGGTTTCATAATTATAGACTTTTGAAGTTGAAGTGTGTGACTAATCTTCACGCCTACACTAATAATATTTTCTTTCAGATCAATTGATCACGGCCGAAACTGTACATTACTGATTTTTATGTAAATTTAATTTGTAAATCTAAATCTTGATGAATTTTTGTGACAGCTAATCCGTTTAAAAAAATTAAAGGTATTAACATTTCACATCTGAATAATGAAATAATTATTTTTTCGAATACCCTGTACACGATTTGAGAGTCTGACTACCATCACACTTATTATTTGTAAGTATCTAATATATAATTCATTTATTCTAATTCATCTGAGACTGATAAGGAAATAATTATGGAATATTTATTCTGCCACTTATTATAGAATGAAAACATGTACATGCAAAACCCATAAAAGCAAGCGTTCCAAAATAATCATTCCGTTTCAAAAGCTAGAATTTTTTCATTGCATACTTAAAAATGATAAACTAAATTACTACATTCCACTAATGGCAGTGAAAAAAACATTACAAAATAAGTGGAGAGGAATAGTTTTAAATTAGAAAATTAAATTATTTGAGTGAGTGGTATGGTTGAGTGTTGTTATGGATAAAAGAAAAAAATGTCCCATAATTAATAACAAAAGATAAGTCGTCTACTGCATAAAGTAATTTAAAAGTAAAAGTATAAGAAAAGTGTGGGTTTTAGCCTATGCAGATGATATGGTGGCCATGGCAATAACAGAGGAGGATATGAAGGGAATGGTAAAGGTGATGAATAGATATTTAGAAAAAAAGAAATTAGAAGTTAATATAAAAAAACAAAAATTATGGATTTTAAGAAGAAAAAGGTAGACTAAAGAGAGGGGAATGGATGTGGGGCGAGGAAGTAATAGAGATGATGGATAAGTGTAAATACCTAGGATATACAATGATGTACGATAATAAAGATAAAGAACAAACTAAAGAATTAGAGTAAAATAATAAGAGAGGTATGGGGTATAGGAGAAAGAGTATTTGAAGAAGACTTAGAGAGAAGATGTATAAATTAGAGGTGTGGGGATGGAGAGTGGGAGAAATTAGAGAAGAAAAGTATTGGAAGTAGACACTACGATTGGAAGGAAATACCAAGTTATATAATGGAAGGGGAACTGAAACTGGAAAAATAAGGATACATACAGGCAAAGGACAATATGGTATGAAGAAAAGATGGGTAGCAAGAAAAAAAATAAGACATTGTATTAGTGGTAGAAAGAAATATAGGCGCAAAAATTAAAATTTGGTGAAGATGGAAGAAAAAGATATTATGAGGACATGCAAAGAGGAAATAAAGAAGATAAATAATCGGAGAATAAGAATAGACGAAGAAATAATACAAAGGGATATAAACACCCAGGCACAAGAAAGGTGAGCAAAAATTACAGAAGGAAAATATAACACGAAGTATGAAAAGTCAATAGCAGAAGGAAAACTAAAGTACATAATCGGAAGAATTGGGTTGAGAGATAAAAGTTTAAATAAGAAAAATAAAACAAGTACTGGTGCAAAGACGAAAATAGGAGGTGTAGAATGTGTAGGAAGAGGTGTAAAAATATAGAACATTTGAAACTAGAGTGCAGTGAAATAAGAGCGGAGGAAAGAGGGAGGAAAGTATTGCGGTGAGAGAAAAAAGAAAATCGATAGAAAAAGACAAGGGAAGATAATAAGAATAGTATGAAGAAAAGAGTTAGTGAAAGTTTTTTAATTTTTTTCTTTGTTATTTTGTTATTTTTAGAATTGTAAATATGTAAAAAAAACCTAATCATTTGTTAATTGCAATAAGACAAATAAATTGAATTGAATTGAATGGTATGGTTAGGTGTTGTTATGGATGTATGAAAAAATGTCCAAAAATTAATAACAACAGAAAAGTCGTGTACTGCATAAAGTAATTTAAAATAAAAAGTAATTAAAAATAAAATTTAATTTACAGTAGCGCCTTTTATTAACACGTTCTATTAAAAGTTTGAAAGAATAGAAAAAACGGTGTAACAGTAATCATAAAGGATAAAGATTAAAAAAAAAAAAAAGAAAAATTGAAAATTAAATAAAAATATAAATATTAGAAATGAAAGAAACTTTCCAAAAGTAACAATACAAATGCAAAAAATGGCAAGTTATTAATAGAAGGTGGTTAAAAAGTGGCAGAAAATTTAAAGTAGTGAAAGCAGAAAATAATTTTAAGTTTATGTTCAACGAAGAAAGAAAAATTGTAAAAACTATTAAATTGTGACGGAAAAATTAAATAAAATATAGGTATACAAAAATTATTTAACAAAAAAGATAAAAATAAATGAAAATAAAATAAAGTTTAAGATCAATAGGCACAAAATTATTTAAAAAAATTAAAAGAGATTCTTAGGAAATTTGGTTAAAAAGAACAAATAGTAAAATTTTATAAATTAACATTAACAAAAAATGTAGTGTACAACCGCCACTATTTTATTAAACTTTTATAATATTAAAATAGTCGTAATTTTGAAAGCTTTTGCGGTTTGAGGTTAAATTCAATGTCACAAATTCTGTATCGCTTATTTTCTTTAACTTCTTAGCATATAAGATTAATTACATGCAACTTGTTATTTATCAAAAGGATGCAAAGAATAAAAATTTTTATTTTTAAATTTTTACTTTTTAGACGAGACATGCATAGATTATAAAATGTAGGTACTACCTAATTTACCAAAAATTTTTGTTAAATTATTATATCAGTAATCATAAAATTCTGTACAGGGTGTCCCAAATTAGAGAGTTTAGCAAGGTATCTCGAAAACTAGAAGAGTTAGAAAAAAAGTAGTTAAGATGTCATGAATTATTTTTTGATGAAACTAACCATGGTTCAATCAGATCTACAGTAGGTTGTTCTATTTATAGGAGTGTTCTATTTATAAACAACATTATTGACATATGCGACATATAATTTACCATGTAGCATAAACTATAAGAAATATACCACATCATATGTTATATTAAGTAAAGAGGATTAAAAATGGAAACGAACTGGCCTAAAATATACAGGGTGTCCCATTAAAAAACATAAGTTTATGTCATATCTACTTACCTGGACCCTTAAAAAATATATAGTGCACTGCACTGGACTCTCTTTTGGTTTATCTATCAAAAGTCTCTCTACATTTTTTTGATACTTATTAAAATAACAAAGATATTTAAAGAGACAGTTTTTCGCAATTTTCTAAAATAGCCCAGTAGCTCGAAAATGCAACAACCTACTGAAGATCTGATTGAACAATGGTTAGTTTCATCAAAAAATAAATCATGACATCTTAACTACTTTTTTAATTCAAAATTTTCGGCTGGTTTCGGTTTTGAATTTTTTAAGATATTTGTTTTATCTTTAGGAATGAAACAAAAACTTAAACTATCTCAAAAACGTTTTAGATAAAAATATCTAAAAACCGGACCCACTAGTAAAAATCTAACCTTTCATTGTATTTCAAAACTTTAGAAAAGGGCATATTTAATTTTTTGGATATAAGGATTATGTAGTTATGTAATTATGTAGAGTTAATTAAATTTGGAATGGCTTTTCAAAATAATTTGTTGATACTCCAAAATTGTGATTAATAAAATTATTGCCCCTTAGCAGGACTCCTTTAAGTGGAGGTCAAAGAATAAAAACCACAACGTCCTTGTTAAATGTCGCCGACGTTTCGTCCAGCAAGCATGGCTTTATTAAGACTTAATTTATTAGGCCGTGTAGGTCAAGCATTTAAACAAAAACACACATAATTAAATGCGTGGTCGACAATTTTAAATTTAAATTATTTAACATTAAGTATTTAATAAATAAAATTCACACACTAACACATAAACTAACAAGTAAACAAGATTAAATGATATTGACTGTCAATTATTTATTTGGTATGGTTTGTTCCGAGGCATGTTTTGATAATTAGTTGTTACCTATGGATACCTTTTTAACACGGTCCAATCTCAGAAATTATTTTTACATCAGATTCGAATCCATCGCGTCCTAAACCTTTTTCCGGTTTCTGATTTTCTTCGTATGATGTTTTATACATTTGTTACTATAAGAGAAGTTCTGAGAATTAGTTGTTACCTATGGGTACCGTTTTGACAGGGTCCATTTCCAGAAAACGTTTTGAGATCAGATTCGGATTCATTGCGCTTTAAACCTTTTTCCGGTTTCTAATTTTTGAACAATTTGAGCTCCGAATAACGTTTTATATCTATAAAAAATTTTACTAAAAGAGAAGTTCTGAGAATTAGTACCATTTTAACACGATCCAATCTCAGAAACCTTTTTAAGATCAGATTTAAATTCATCGCGTCCTACTAGAAATTTACTTCGTAATCAAGAAACGATATTTAATCAAAACTTGACTTGTCAACTTTATCATCGTAAACCACTCATTGATTTAATAAAACAATTTTATGGTCAACTGGCCGACTTTGTGTTGTGTATGATACAGTTTTTAGGCAATGAAGTTCCTCTTTATGAACTAGTCTTTTTTTGTTATTTTATGGACGGCTGTTAATGTTAAACGTGAATGTCAGACTAAATGGTAGATTATAAGAGAAAAAACTATCAACTTATAAACACAAGCAAAGACGACTAGATACACGTCGGTATGACAAATTCTTTCTGCAATTCATATTTGTTTGAGTAAAATCATATACAGTTGACTATAAATTTTTGTATGCAACTCGTCCATAACTTCATTTTATGGTCTCGCCACAGTTATGGCCTCACTACTTCGTAGCTCGTAATAATTTTGTGGCTGCTCCATTAAAACGTAGATTATGGATTTGTTACATAAATAGCTATTAACGTTAAAGGTGCACTTATTAGTACCGCTTCTGCGTGGAATTAGGGTTTGATTGGGAAAAATATCTGTGCGATCGATTACTAAATGTAAAAAAGACGAAAAGTCTCGGGGCCATATTTGTTAAATAGTAAAATTGTTATAACGTTAAAATGAAGATTCACCCTCATGTTGATAACAGGTGACTTAAATTTTCAGAAGCAACGTGTAATCAACACAAATTATGGAAAGTACTATAAACCTGAGGCACAACAAGCAATTGTTTAACTACACAAAAGAGGAGAATTATTCGGAAAGTTGCAAGAAGTTTTGGTACTCGAAAACGGTGTCACCCCATTGCACCGACTAACAAACCACTCTAATCATTGTTACAAAAAGCACAAAACATTTTCAACTAACAGACATTACCCTGCATAGATCAGAGAGTGGAAGGTAGAAGAGCAGAAGGCGAGAATACTTGGGAATAAGTCAAAAAAGATAATACCGATTCCTCGCTGCATTGAATCGAGTAAGAAGCAACAATCTCCGATATTCATCTCTGCTTCCATTGAAAATTATTTTGGAAGAATGCAAACAAATCGTGATTGCTAAAAATGTGAACAAATGAGTTTTTGATGACTCAGAGCAACACACAAAATAGAAATTAGGTCTTCGAAAAAAAATTGAGGTACCCAGGATATTTGGTTCATTTGTGGAGAATTTGACAACAGAATGTACGCTGTGCTGCATCGGCTCACAAAACTCAGAATGCGATTATTTCTGATTCCTTCTAATATAGATGTTTAAATTTTTGTGGTCGTGCAAAATCGTTTAATTTAACTTTGCAGTTATAGTAACTAAAGTCTGTATACTATTGGCGCGGAGTAATAAATCATAATTGCTTGAAATAATTCTTTATTTTCTTGTGAAAGCGGTACTTCTACGGTTAAGTAAAACCAATAAATTCTAACCAAAATACGATCATTGTGCCGCTCTTGCAGCATATCGACCCATCTAGGGTCTGAGAACAATAGTTAAATCTGTGTAAACACGTTGCCATCAGCCCAGGTACTGACGAAACGAGAATCATAGCCGTAGATGTGAGTATTATACCAAGATACGGTGGAATATTGCTGAATTAAATTATTTACTATGAAAAATAGATTCCACAAAGTAAGGATTGAAACAATAAAAGAAACCACATAATAATTCATATCAAAGTAGATTTTACTATTATAATATATTTACCTACTAAAAATATGATTTTCCAAACGTATCAGGTACCTCCGCCACTGCAATACGGGAGATTCGATAATTCTGACAGGTTTATTACTCCGCGCCAATAGTATACTGAGTATAGTGCCTTGAAGGCCACCATTTCTCAACTCTCCCTTACATCACAGCTCAATAACATTTGTAAAACGGTTAAAATAATAATGAACGTAGTATCCATCAAATGGTGAACAAAGTTATAAGAGTTGATGAGGTAACGTGCAAAGCGATTCACTCTAATGAGTTACTTGTTGTAACGAGGTGTAACACGGGAACACCAAGAATACGACGTTCGAAAAAAAGCGACGGTATTAAGTTGACGAGTTAAACGTTTCCGGCTGGGACAACACAAAAGAATCTTCTTTCCGGCAGTGTAGAGTTTTTTTAGTGATATAACTCTGTATACATGCAATAAAATACCGGAACCGTTAAATCTTCAACAATTTCTAATCTACTAACTTTACCCAGGTAATTAAGATAAATTGATTGTTGTAAAATAAGCCCATTGTAACAACAGCACAACAACAAAATTTATCAAATTGCTTATAGAATGAAAAAGAATACCTACACGTGTATAACAAAAGCAAAAATATCTGAGATACTAGAACATAAACTATTTCTCTAATTTCAAAGAATCGCAATTATTTGATTAATTTATCTAAAAAATAAATAACATTTTATAGCTTATAATAAATAACGAGCAGCATTTCTAAACAAATTAAGCTTTTGTAATCATTTATACCTACAACACAGGGTGTTTATTAACTAAAATTAAACAATATAAATACATAAGACCAGATGTAAGAAACAAAAATCTTTCATATATTTTCTTGACTTACTTACAAATCTATTAAACCTAAAAAAAAACGCGCCGCAAATGAATTATTTAGAAACTACAAAAGAAAATCAATTTTCATAGTAACGAAAAATATAAAAAAAGAAAAATTACGAAGCAAGTTTGTGTATAATACGATTTAAAATATGATTCTACGAATATTTCAACAATGGAAATTCAGTTTGAAATATAAACTACAATAAATTAATAGTATCGCACTCGAGCGCACAATGCCATATTACGATTTCAGCAGGGGTAGGAGCCCAACGTACCCTCCTTTAGTGCATTATAATAGGAGTATAATATATTTGCTATTCAAGACTAGTTTGTATTCCTATTATGCTCCTCATTATAATAGGGCACATAATACAGTAAATATCAAAGTGAAGTATGTAGGCGTAGAGGGTTCACGTCACAATTTCAGGGCGTGGAAACTGTGAATAAGGAATCGCTATTGGTTTATGTATCAAGCGCAGGCAACCAACAGTACTAGGCACAGTAGCCACCGCCGCCAGATACGGTATCATTAAACACATTTTCAGATCGGTCACCGGAAGCCGAAGTTTCAACATATAGCGGTGCGCTTTTTTAAACACTTGTGTCGCGAGTACACGTAAACTACTTGAATTTTAATTAAAATGTTTGTTTGAAACTGTATCTATATCAAGATGAGTTTGCCTAGTGGGGTTGACATGCAAGCCCTTATGTCTCAACATCCCGTCCTCGGTTCAATTCCTCCGGCGTTCTTCTTAAGAGCATCCGAACGATACCAAAGGACACCAAAATGTGCGAGGTGCAGAAATCATGGTGTTGTATCAGCATTAAAAGGACATAAACGTTATTGTCGATGGCGCGATTGCAATTGTGCAAAATGTACTTTAATTGCCGAAAGACAGCGTGTTATGGCAGCTCAAGTGGCGTTAAGAAGACAACAAGCCCAAGAAGAAAATGAAGCAAGAGAATTAGGATTACTTTACGCCACTGGAGCCGCACCGCCACCAGTTGGTCCAATTTCTGAAACTGTTTCAAATCCACAACCCATAGTAACTAATTCTACGGAAATTGGGGTCTCTTCGTTAATGCAACGTAACGCTTTTCCGACGCCTTCCGACGGATCAGAACCGTCTAGTCCAAGTGAGTTAATTATACATTTTCAATCAATTAACGCAGTACATTTGCAGATAATGTAGAAATTATTATTGCCCCGCATTTTTTAAATAATAAGAATACATGTAGTTTTTATAACGTATTCATCAATGCGTGTTCCAATATTTATATCTAATGATGGCGTCAGAACAGACATTCGCGAAATCTGATTTGATTACATCGATATAGGTACCAGTTATTAAAAATTAAACTAACAAAGCTTTATCAAACCAATTTAAGTCACTCTGTATAATTGAGATTTTCAAAGTGGCAACGCTTAAAAGCTCCCCAAGATTAGAGGGTTAATGAGTATATACACGCTGTTTTATTGTAATAAGTACGATTTAATTGGTTGCAACAGATTTTTCAAACAACTTTTTTCTGTAGCATCAATTAATGTAAATGGAAAACAGTTTGAATTGAATGAATTTTGAATGAATCGAAGCATTGGATTGGATGTCAGCAACAACATTCGCCACTAGCATAAAAGAGAAATTTTAGAGACGCGCCGAACCCGCATTGTGACATGAAACCGATTTTCGTTGGCTGTAATTTCCAATTCAATTTCCACAATATTGAAAATTTTTAATTTATGTTACAAAATAAAAAAACCTTTTTACATTCATTCTAAAAGAAAATTGACATTTTTTTTGTAATAAATATTTCGACAATTGTCTGCATATTCTATAGAAATTTACTTTATTACTTTTACAAACCCATGAAAGTATTACAATTTAAAATTAATTAAAAAAAATTTAGAATTTGGAATTTATTATAACTATATATTTATAACTAGATATATAAAATGTATTTTCGATAACCACTTTCGGTTTTAAAAAACAAACAATATAAAAAAGGCTGATCTGAACAGTTTTATTTACTCTTAACTTTTAATTTATATAAATTACTAAAGTACCTAATAATGAAGATACTGCAACTTGAAATTTTGAAAACATTTAGGTAGGTAATTTAGTGCACTGAAAATGTATAATAGAATTATAAAATACTACCTACTAATCTTCGCTTGATTAAATGATTTAGACTAAATAGAAATACGAATTTAAAAAGAAATACTTGAAAATCTTGTATTCGCATTCTTTTTCAGTTCATGTTCGATCGCAATTTTAAACAGAGTCCACTCTTTTATGAGAAGAATAAAATAACCGTGTTTTTATGTTGTCAGAGGGTAGTGGTCAGCGTTTCTGTTAAGCTCTTCAAACTGAAAAATTGAAAACAAAATGTTGAATGCTGAAAACGGGATTTAACTTCGTATACAGTCTTTTATTTATTCAATTTTGCGAATAAAGCTCTTTTAAGTGGCTTTTATAAAATGTTCTGCAAAACAAATCATTTACAGTACGGTTGTTAAACATTTATTAAATTTATTTTATAACGAACGAAGGAAGCTTTGTAGATCATTAAAAATTCTTATAGTTAAAAAAAGTACACATTAAAATTTGAGTAATTAACTATATTTCGTAAAATTCGAGTGTTTCTAAGAGGTTCTTTTTCATTTATAAACTTAAATAGTCATTAAACTAAATATTTTTTAGTTGTAAAAGACAGTAATTTGTCTGCAAAATGACTGGTAACTAATGGAGAATATTATTTTTCGTTGTTGAAATCACCTATCAAAATAAAGTCAAAATAGCAAATCAAACCATATAAGTAAATACACAAGTTCTAAAATACAATTGTATCACATTGTAATGTCCCACTTACAGAATTTCTAAGTTTTTAATGTACGTCATAATTATTCGTAAATAAGAAAAGTGTGTCTACTTAAGTTGGAACTATATAGAAATACTTTTTTATTATTGGTTTTTTGAAAAATAGTAGTTTTTAATAAAAGGTTCTGCATGACTTAAAACTTAAAATGCAACTATCAGATATAAAGTTTTTAACCACTATACGAGGTTTGTCAAAAAATATGAATTTTGCTCAAGAGTAAAGAAAAAATAATGATCGGTTGTTTTGAATTAAAAGTTGTATCCAAACAAGAAATTACAGCCATTTAACAGAAAATTCATGTTTGGGGATTATTTACGTTTTACATTATAAATATTTGCAGTTGTAAATGTCAAAACTGAATTTATCCTTCTTTTAAATGTTTTGAACAATCTTGCATTTGCATAGGAAAATCTATAAAAAGAATATATAATAAATAAACATTACATATTTATACAGAAACAATAAGAAAGATAACCAACAGAAAAACACCAAAAACTGCACCAAAAAATTTACCCGGACACGTGTTTTAACAGCTAAGCTGTTATCATCAGCGATACCGATACTAAAAATAAAATCAACGGGAAGCTTATATATACTATCTGCTTATCACGCATCGTTAAACTTAATTGATTCTTAGATAAGCTTAAATAATTCCGAAAATCCTAATGGACCGTTATCATCATAATTCATAAGCAAATTTCTGTTTTTAAAATTTCTAAATTTTCATAAGAATCAAGTTCGTTTTTATTATCTACCCTCTTAATTAATTCAATGTCGCCTACTCTATGGCCATTTTCAAGCATATGCATGGCAACACTGGACCTATCTGTGCGATGATATTTGACATGAGCTACGTGCTCTTTAAAACGAGTTTAAATAGGTCTCTTGGTTTGCCCTATATATACTTGGTTACAGTCTTTACAATTAATTTTATATATTCCCGATTTATCACACATTTCTATTGGGTCTTTCGGATTGCCTAAAAGATTTTGCAAGTTGTTACTACTAGAGGTTACTGTTTTATAATCAAACTTTGAAAATATTTTTTGAAGACCTTTTGTGTATGTGGGATAATTTGACATATTTCTTATCTATTTTGCTATTACTAGTTCCTAACGTTGTAATGTTTCTAATGTTTAACTTATGTTTATGTTTTCTAATTATGTTTGTGATAAGCAGATAGTATATATAAGCTTCCCGTTGTTTTTATTTTTAGTATCGGTATCGCTGATGATAACAACTTAGCTGTTGAAACACGTGTCCGAGTAAAGTTTTTGGTGCAGTTTTTGGTGTTTTTCTGTTGGTTAAATAGACGCTGCAGTTGATGTTCCTTTCCTTTGAATAACAAACATAATTAAATTTTAATTCAATCTACTAAAACTTCGACATATCAACCTTCTCTCATTTTATTGTGTTCTTTTCTCTAACTGTTGTATTACTGTCCGTATTATAAATACCAAAGCACTCTGACATTCCGTGTCCAATATTTTAGGTCAGTATGTATACATCCTAATTACGGTATCCGCCAAAATAAACAGTACCGAAACAGAAAGTACTGTGGAGTTGTTTATGTAATATGGATTTGTCATATTTGACTTAATTGTCATTAGTTGATATATTAATAGTACGCTGCAGTTAAATTTGATTTAAAAATGGTTCTAACAACGGAAGAAAAAGTTTTTTTGGTAGAGCATTATTTTCGTTCATATTTATTTTTATTTTCGGTACTGTTTATTTTGGCGGATACTGTACGTCAAATGTATCAAGCAGAATAAGTAATACGAAATGATTATAGTAAATAATCAGCAAACCTGAATTTTCATGTTAAATTGCTGTAATTTCATATTTAAGTATAACTATTAATTGAAAATATTTATTTGTTTTGTATTACACAAAATAACGGTACCTACTTTACACTTGAGTAAAATTTATATTTTTGACAAACCTCTTATACAGTTTAAAAAAATTAATATTTTAATGGTGGCATTTTAAGTTTTGGATCATGCATAACTTTTTATCAGGAATAACTTTTTTTCAAAAAACCGATAATTTACACATGGTTCCAACTTAAGTAGACACAAAATGTATATTACTTTTCTTATTCAAGCGATATTAAAATAATAATAAATTCTGTTTGTTATTGTTCAAAATTAAATAAATTAGAAGAATATAGGTATCAATTAGCAAAAACTTTATAGCCAAATTTGATTTTTTTTTATTGTTTTAGTTTGTTAAAATATTTTCTTTAGAAGAAGCGCTTTATAAAATTTGCAAAAAATACGCCAAAACTTAAAATATCCAAGTGTGGATAACAACAAATAAATAAATCAAGTAGGTACACTAAGAAAAAAAAATCAAAAACTGCTCAAAAATATAATTTGGACAAGTGTAAGTTGTTCTATAAATAAGGTGTAATCATTAGCAAACAGCGAACAATAAAAACTGCAAACAAATAGCTATTTATTGTATATATGTTTTAGTAGGCAGATTATCCACGCAAGAATTTTTAATCGCGAGAACGAAGTTCGAGCGTTTAATTCTTAAAGGGGATAATATGCCACTAAAACTACGAATGCAATACAAGATTTTATCCACAATCAAACCAATTTAATTGAAAATAAGTAATCTGACAGTTCTAAAATTTTAGTGTAATAGCAAATATTAGAAAATTTAGTAAAACTTTGGGCGGCTTTGCATTATTAGTTGCTAGAATGATTGTTTATTAAAACAATATTTGTGAAAAAATTAGAAATCGTTTGTGTGCGTCGTTTTGAAAAATGTCAGAAAGTGATTCTTTGCCGGTAGAAATTAAAGCAAAAGCTGAAGAAGTAACCCTGCAACTGTTGCCGGCCAAATCTAAACATGCATACATAAAAGAATTTGCCACCTTTAATGAATGGAGAGAGAAAAGAGGTGCAAACATCATAAACGAGGACATCCTGTTGGCTTTTTTTTAAATGTAAGATGCAACTTTGCCTCCTCGTCGATGTGGACGAAATATTCAATGTTAAGAGCAACTTTGAATGTGAATAGAAATATTGACATATCAAAATACGGCAAATTAATTGCTTATCTCAAGAGCCAATCAAAAAACTACAAGGCAAAGAAGGCAAAAGTGCTTGAGAGGGGACACATCGAACAATTTTTGTAAACAGCATCTGATGAAAAGTACTTACTGATGAAGGTACAACCAATTTTCTTTTCTTTTGTATTGGTATCTTAATTATTTTAAATATTTCTAGGTTGCTGTCATAATGGGTGTTTGTGGAGGTTTACGATGCAATGAACTGGTAAACTTAAATATTGAACATGTGAAAGATAAAGGATCTTTTATCTACGTGTCTATCCCAGAAACAAAGACCAATATGTCAAGAAGTTTCACTGTATTAGACGAAGGATTCTCTGTTAATGTTATGGAGATATGTAAGAAATACATACGCCTACGTCCTAAAAGTACTATTTCGCAGGGAAGATGTTTTTTCGATATATAAATTCAAAATGCACCGTGCAACCCGTGGGAATTAATACTATTTCCAGAATCCCCTTACAGATTGCTTCTTTCTTAAAACTTCTAGACGCTCAATCCTACACGCGTCATACAATGCGCCGTTCTTCGGCGACTCTGTTGGCTAATGCTGGTGGTGATATTCTCACTCTTAAGAGGCACGGAGCGTGGAGGTCATCTAGTGTTGTTGAGGGGTATATAGAAGAAAGCGAGTCAAATAAAATCGATATTGCTAGAAAAATTTTTCTTGAATTTTATATATTACAAAACACTAATGTTTTATGGAATATAAAACATTAGTGTTTTATAGGTGTTATAATAAGTTTCATAACGGCATAATAATAGCCTATAATATGGTGATTGTGGATAAATAATTATAACGCGTGTTTTGATAACTAAGTTTTCATCATTTAGCGAAACAAAAAATAAAACATAAGAAACTGCATTCAGAACTATAGCTAAGCTACCATCATCAGCGCAATGAAAGAACAATAGCTAATTGACAGATTGCTGATGATGATACCTTTTGTTGTTTCGGAAAAATATATAAATTAAAACAATTAATCAGCTTTTAAGATTAAACCTCTAATTTTTTAGGTGGTTGTGCTTTCTCTAAGGCTTATAGATATTTAACCAATGTAAAATGAAAAGTCCACATTTGTTATCTTCTAAATTTATTATAAAAATATTATTTTTATAATAATATTTAAGTGAAATGAATTATTAACTTATTTTAGAGGGAAACAAACATCAATTTACTTTATAATTATTATACAATCTGTTCATGATGAAAAGAACAAATGTTTTTCTGGAATATATGTTTAACTGCGCATATTTTGTACTAAAACTTTATATTCAGGGTGATCCAGATACAAGTGCCGAAACAAGGTTACCTTTTTTTAATGGAACACCTCGTATATTTTCGCATATTAAGAAAATGTTTTTTTTATTGTATAAAATTCTCAATACCTATCTTCAACTGTTTACGAAATATTGACGTTTGATATTTGCATTTTGTGAATTTATATAGTCAATTAAGATAACTAAAATATTGTACAGGGTTATTCACTATAAATTACCCACCCTTTATTATCATTATTATTGCTCGTAGAAAGAAAAGTTATACGTAAAAGTTGTATGGTTCTAACTGTATTTTCTTAAAATGCCATCAATAGTTCAGTTATTCGCCGATTACAAGGCGCAACAAAAATATGATGTATTTTTTTAATGTAACACCCTGTATATTATTATATTTTAAAAAAATATATCAATATATACGGAATGTTTCATCCTAAATGTAAAAGTTTTTAGTACAAAATTTGCGCAGTTAAAAAAAAGTAATCGATGTGTCCGAGGGTTTCTCAAGAAATTCATTATCTAAATTTGAATCTAATGTGTTCTTTTCATCATGAACGCACCATTTTAATTTAGAATAACTTTCAAATAAAAATCTCGAACAAAAAAGTATTAGTATATTATTTATACTTGTTTAATTGTTAAATACAATAAAATTTTGTTTATTTGTTTAGTATATACCAAATTTATCAAAACTTTCTGCATCTGTTTACATTATTTTGTGCATTTATTTTATATGCTCTTGTTCTTTTTTTAAAATTTAATGGTTCCATTCTCTAATTTTTGATCTTGTTAAAATATTTAGGTGTTTATAATATTGTTTACTCTGTCCAAGAACATTCGCTACAATAACTATTTTTACTACAATTTTTTAATTTGTCAAAATATTTTTAAATTTTGATCATCTTTTTTATATTCTTATTCATATTAAATACTAATAATTACTAAAAATATTTGATTTAGTTAGGTGTTTTAATTATCATTTACACATCAATTATAATATTTTGTCTATACCGATCGGAACGTACTATTTTTTGTTGTTGCATAACAGATTTTATCTTCTTGTTGTAATGTAAACTTTAGACAAGGGTGGTAGCTATTGAAAAATATTTTTAATAATTTAGTTTTTATTGTTTTGAGAATAAAACATAGTTATTACGTTATAAGTGCGCTAACATACTTTTTACAGATGAGTGCCGGTGATACTAGTGGGCGACGGCGCACGATGAAGGATTTCGGTACGAATTTGTGAATCTTGTTAACGAGAATATGATTCATAAAATAAAAAAAGTACAAAAAAGGAATGTAACGGAGGTTATTCAACATAAAAACACAAAGAAAAAATTATGTCTAAAATAAAAAAACATTCGTTATACAGCGTCATCCCCAAAGTCCTCACCAAATGGTAAAACTATTTATTATGGGTTTTTCGATAAAAATTATTCTTCATAAAAGTTTGTGCATCTTCTAAAACTAAAAATGCAGCAACAAAATGTAGCGAAAGACACGTAATGTACAAGGTGCATTCGAAAATTTGATTTTGAGTCAAGAGTAAATTGCCCTTATTTCAGTAAATATCACAAAATTTTATTTAAAAAAGTTTATCATCATTAAAAAATACATCAAGATTTAAAGTCATGGCCATCTAGAAAAGTTTAATTTTTTCCAATTCTTTTAAAATGGTGGTTATAAGAAAAATATTTGCTTTAAATGATAATTAAACGATATCTTGAATACAACCGTTTATTTAAAAGAGCTTGTAATTTACAAATTGGGCAATTATTGTGCTAATTATGGTCAATTTTTTTATTCATTACAAGAAACTTCAAAATTTTTGGTACAAAGTTCTTTTGATTTTTTGTCGACACCAAAAATTGCTCAAAACAAGTTAGTACCTTAACAAGAATATCATTTTTAATAACATTGAGGCACTAAACAACCAAATTAAATTACATCTCAGTATGATGTCCATCCCGCAACATGCACAGTTAAAAATTCTCTTAGATGGCCATGACTTCAAATCTTGATGTTTTTTTAAATTAATGAAGAACAACTTTTTCAAATAAAATTTTTTAATATTTACTGAAAAAAGGACACTTTACTCTTAACTCAAAATTAAATTTTCGAATGCACCTCTTATATTACGCGTCTTTCGCCACATTGTGTTGGTGCATTTTTAGCTTGAGAGGATGCACAAAGTTGTATGAAGAATAACTTTTTATCGAAAAACCCATAATAAAGAAGTTTCCCATTTGGTGCGGACTTGGGAGATGACGCTGTATATGAAAGATTGAGTAGTAATAATTTGGAAAAACTTTGTTTCTTATTAGAAACATTTTTATTTTAAATCAAAATTATTTTTTTTTGTAAAATGAATTAAATTTAAATGGGAGTAATGCTGTGATCAAAATTGGGGTAATTATAAATTTAAAATTATGTAATAATTTAGTAAAAAAATAGTATTGAGAATTAATATTTAAATTAATAAATACTAAACAAGCTTGTATGTTTTGGAAATATACTTAACTTAAAGTAAGTTGCTTTTCATTTCTCCAGCAATAAGCTAATAATAAATTTTAATTCTTAAAATTATTTTCAGTTAAAGAACTGCGCATTATAGAATAATTGTTTTGGAAGAACTGCTTTGGAAGTTTATTTTTAAAACAATTGAAAGTTTTATTAAACTGAAAATAGTTGTATTTATTATATAATTGGTCGTTATTCAATATTAAATTTTAAATTACATATGGATGTAAATCAAGCACAACAATCAAATATAATTAAGATGATTTACGTCAGCCTGCAAGTTATCTAGGTTTCGGTTAGAAAACAAAATCAAGAATATACTAGAATAAAAAATGTGTATACGCTTGTTGTACAAATAATAAAAAAAACAGGGTCAAATCGACGCTAAAGCTGTCTACATGTCGGCACAATTTTTGGTAGATTTTATTCAAATGCATATCTTCCCAAATTTTTCAATCGACGATTTTAATACTATTCAAGAAACTTTGTTTTACATTTTTATTATAAAAATCCATATAGATATAAACAGAACGATTAAACTCGTGAGTTTAAAAAACAAATTAGAAGCCAATAAAAGAAATTTTGAATTACATTAATTTTGAAGAAAATTGATGTTATTGCGTTAAATTTCTGATCAATTTGATATGTATATTAATCATGTGTACTTCGTAATTAGTTACATAAACTTTTTCTTTTATAACAAAATAATTTCTACTTAAAGGAGGGGATCAAAAAACCATTAAAACGTTTTTAAGCTTGAGTTACACTTGCCTACTAAATAGCTGCTACTTATTCACTACTAGTAAATAAGCTGCTACTAAAGTTGTCACACTCAAACCTTGGTCGCTGCAACTAGTAGTTGCGATTATGCTATTCGATTTCATTGTTGCCTTCATATTGTCTGTGTCATTTTATTGTGTTTTTACGAAATAAAAAGAAACGCCTTTGGATCAAAAGGAGGATGTAGCCTTACGCATCAGCCACACTGTTGAGAGAACGTTCAATAGAGGACCCTAAGTCTTGCCACAATATCATGAGATTGTCTGTTAATAAATATGATGAGTTGCTTGAATTCGTAGCACCTCTTATTAAGAAACAACATACGAAACTCAGGACGGTAGGAGTTGTATACAAACAATATCACAGAGAACACGTGCTGATGCAACTAGCCGGTAGCTCAGTATGCCATACTAGGCCACAGGTTGCTACTTGCTAGCTGCCAATTGGTCACATGCTCACTTGCCCGAGTAGCTCGGAAAATAGAACATGTTATATTGTTGACGCTAGTAAACTTTAACGCGCTACTACTTATGTTACACTAGATACTTAGTAGCAACTACATCGAAAGTTAGTAGTAAAGTAGACAAGTGTGACTTAAGTTTTAAGGCGACGTTTTGTGCATACTTATGTTCTCTACTTCGAGGCATTATTTATTACAAAAAAATATCTGAAAAATAAAATGTAAAAAGAGATAATTGACTTCAGTACTTAATCAAAACTATAAACGGTTTTATCACTATAATATGAAGCAATTACAATAATAAATTAACACCTAGGTAAGTAAATATATAAATAAAACACACAATTTGATTGGATGAACAAACGTAAACTGTTGATATGTATAACTAGATAGTATTTAGATAATGCTACGATTTTGAGTATCATTATTGTAATTAATATGGATATTATGTTTAATGATTCATATCATTTCAACTATTAACGGTTTTTTTATAGTTTTCTTCACATTTAAAATTGTAAGATTATGAAAATCAAAATTATGTCCCTTCTCAATAAGTGAATGGCTAAAGCATATTCAAGTTTTTTATTCTTTCAATCACATTTACGGTTCTTTATGTTATTACCAAAGAGTATATAATTGCTATTACTATTTCTGTTTAGTCTGGCACACATAATATTTATTGCAATCAAGACAGTTAATTTTGTAAATAACGTTGTGTCTATCAAGTGTGCCTGTCTTGTCATTTAACTGTGTGTAAATAATTGTATGTCACTATGCGGATGTTAGTAGTTTTTAGTAATGGGATTACAAATTTTTGTATAAATATATTGAGAATTAGGGAAATAAACATTGGCCATAGGCTTTTACATGTTAATATTTCAATCCCATGTTAACACTTTTTGGGACATCTGGTATAAACCATTTATGTTAATTATAATTAAGTGGTAAAATGTCTATTTGAAAATATTCTTATACTCATTTGTAAGTTTTTAATTTAATAAAGAAAAACAAAAAAATATTGTCTCAGAGAGGATTCGAATCGACGAGTCTATGGGACTTTTGGACGATTTGGATGCAAAACTGCAAATTAAGCCGCAACTGAACTCTTTTTTTTACGGTATAAACTGACATGTTCTGTTCAATATTTAAAAATTAAACGTGTCAAAATGTCTCAAACTTAATAAACAAAATTTGAATGTCAACTTCGTTACCATAGTAACTAAGTCAAATTACAAAAATCCCTTAGACTCATCGGTTCGAATCCTTCCCGAAACAGTATTTTTTATTAAATTAAAAACTTACAAATGAGTGTAAGAATATTTTCTAATAGACATTTTACCAGTTAATTATAACTAACATAAATGGTTTTTTAGATGTCCCAAAAAAGTGTTAACATGGGATTGAAATATTAACATGGCCAATGTTAAATGAAAAGCACTGTATATTCTTGAAAGATAAAACTGCTCGTCTCTTGGGGATGGTTTAAATAGGACTTTGAAAATGGTAACGATAGTTGTAATTCAAAATACGTTTCATAATTAATTTTTATGCTTTTTTTTAATTATAATAAAAATTTTCGAAAATTTTATGTACTCAGACTCAAAATTTTTTTGTGATTAATACACTGTGATAAGTGAATTTTTCAATTATTCCAATTACCAAATTATTTCAATTTAATTAAACGAAAATATTTATGCACCAAATACAAGATCTATTCCTATTTGCTGCTGATTACAGACGTTCAATTATTTTAACATTTTTTGTCCCATAAAATAGATAAATACACGGAAAACTGCACATTACGCCGTTTTACTGTATGATTTGCTGCAAAGAAATATTAAACCTTATAATTTAGCTAATCTTTAAAAACATATTAAGTTTTATATTCTTTTGTGAACAATTAAGGTAGTTTAAATATTGGGTTTCTTTAATATAGTTAGGTATGTCAATAACATAATAAATTAATTATAGAAAATGTAATATTTTTAGAATTATAACAAAAAAAATTAATTGTATGTAGTCTGTTGCATTCTAGAGAAACAAGCTTGAAAGAAGCAGACGCTACTTTTGTATAAACCAAAAGAAATAAATTTTGAAATCATAATAGCTATTTATGTAATCAGTGACGAAACGAAAAAATGTTTCGTTACGTGTTACATACAAGATTTTTTCTAATTTTGACAAAAACAGAGTAAACGTGCTTAATTCAATATCATATTAATATATTCCCATTGTATATATTGTATATATAAATTTAAAAGCTAAACTGATGTAATCAATATAACCTCAAACAGTAAACATGGTTTGAAAAATACCAACTGAAGTTTTACTTTTCGTTAGTTACAAAAAGTAGCTACGAAAAGTTCTACTATTCGTAACAAAATTAGATGGTTTCCACACTTACTTTGATTATGAAAAATGTCCTTTACATGTCAAAATTCTAAAATTTTTTATAAATGTTGTTGTTTGATAGAATTCATAATTTTGTGTAGGATTTTAACACTATGCAAACCTCAATTCAGAAAAAGAATTATATTATTTTTAAGTTGTTTCGTCAATAAGTTTCATGTGTGTTAATTAATTTAAGTTTTGTGTGATAAATTTAAAACTAAGATTTTCATTTTTAACTCCGTTTGTAAGTGTAATATGGTTAATTGAATAAATATATTTTATACTAACAGTCAAGAACGGTAAGAAATATAGCACATTTTGAAATATTTTTGTTAAATTTTTATGTGGGCGTCTTTATCTACATTAGTAAATAACATTTTTTTCTTTAATTGGTTTCAATATTTTCTAAAAGTATTTCTTTTCTCAAATTTCTTAAAATAATAGGTGATTCAAAAGTTTTTAAAAATATGTACTGCCAAAGTGTTTTGGTAGGTAATTGATTATTTGTCTTATATAAACAGTACTACAGTTCGTCCTTTGTTTTGAAATTTGTAAAAATCTTTTAGCTTAAAGTATTAGTAACTGATAATTATGTTATACTTTTTAATTCATTCTCAATTTGAATAGAAATTTATTGTATGTGTGAGACTAACATATCGGATCTTCTCTGTTATAAGTAACTATATTACTACTAAAAGTTTAGTTTTTGATTTAAATTAAAGCAATTTTGTCGACCATGTGTAATTAGTTACATAAGTTGATTCTTCGATTACTATAACCAACTAAGTGTTGGCAAAAATAACAATCTCGAATCGTCTATTGTAAATTCGAAAGAGATTGTACAATATTGATTCCATTATTCTACTTTACAATCAGTAGCTTTTTGCTTCTATCACAGACCACTTGATACATACATAATTATAGAAACATTCCTTAAAATAAAAAGAAAAGCTCAACACCTTTGCATAATGGAGCATTTTTGGGTTAATTGTGTAGGTACAAGTAAATTTGATAGAGTAATATGTTCATATTCTACGAGTACATCCTCTACAAGTATTTGATTTTTTTAAAAATTTAATGGTACCTGATAGGTAATCGTTTGCCGTTAACAAATATTCTTTAAAAGTGTTGCATTAGTGAAATGTATTACAATTGTTTATAATTACGTAACGTATTTACTGAAAAATCTAATTATATCCGTGTAATGATTAAGTAATGTGAATTCAAGTATAGACTTTGATACTTTAAGACAACCTGTTAAAATTAACTGTTTTTTCTTCTTATGGCAACCATTAATTACATTCATAATTAAAAATGATGTCATTGTTTGCAATCCCATTATCTTGGTAAATGTTTTAAAATGTTTAGACATCTTTACACGTAACAGTTGCAAGCTCAAACGAATACTAGTTTGTGTTTCAAGTGGTTTTCTCTTTTATTTACCTTACTAGTCTAAAAACGTGTGGTACTTAAAAATTCTTTAAACAATACAAAACCCGAGAATAAATAGAGTTTAATAATATAATTCTGTCGAATAAATTCTAACTTTCTGTATATTATTACAAAAGAAAAAAATACTTTTTTGATTTAAAAGAATTCGTACAAATACGATTTCATTAGTGTTGAAAAGCAAATTTTAAAACCAATCTTTTTATTCTACAAAGGTTTCTTAGTGTGCTATCGTGTTGCACCTAATTAATTAACAGAAATATTAAGTTATTAACTGAAGAAGTGATCTTTGGGTCCGTACTGTTCAAGAGGGTATTAAAACTACAGTTAAAATAAAGCTTTAGTCATTTTAGTACGAGTTCTAGCACGCTCTAACAACCTTTGTAACGTTTTCAAGAGCCATTAGCGGAAGAAGTGAATGAGGGTTGATCAATTAAAACGATTTTCGTGCGCAATTTATAGAACGCTTAGTTGCTACGCACTTTCAAAAACATATTTTTTTTAATATTTTTAAACATGAGGTCATCAGATACCAAGCATTTTGTTTGTCTAACCACAGAAAAATAAACGTAGTCTAACTCTGTATTGATACTGAACGTTTAATACTTAGTTTAGTTTAGAAGTTGTATTTAAAAGCAAATAAATGGTATTAGCTTATTAATTTTTAATCAACTGTTGTAGTTTTACAAAACTAATATTTAATATCTACCTTACACATTAGTGCGGTTGCAATTAATTTATGAAGTTGGTTAAATAACGGTTTGTTATTCTGGTTGACGTTTTCCTATATTAGATATTTAATTAGCAATGCCGAACAGTTTCTAAAGACTGCATGTTTCTTACTTCAAGTGATTCAAAATCAAATATTTATTTTGTTTTCTCTAATAGTTATGAGTTCAGTTACTTTCTAGCAAAAGCGTTGTGTATTTATATGCTGGTATTTTATAATTAATTTTTTAGTTACTCCCGTAAAATTTACTGGAATAAATTAAGAATCAAAAATAAATTTTTAACGTCTTTGTATTTTACTTGTTCAAAAAAATTTTTTTGTTAACCTTTTGTCTTTGATCATCGATATCTCGACATAACCCTACAGTAAAACAAAGTGTTTTAAAAAATTTAAACAACCCGCAACAAATAATCGCATGATTTATAATTTCAGTGTTAGTTAAACAATTTTTTTTCAAATCGGTTAACTAAAGAAAAGAAATTCGGAAAATTTTGCTTGCCATACTTCTCACGATTGCACGATGAGATTTTTTTCCTAAGATCTTACAACTAGAAAATTAAGTACTAATTAAATAAGAAAATAAATCTTGGTTTCTTGTTTCGCTATGGTACTCACATTAAATTCAGAAAATAAATGTGTTCCAAATGAATACAAAAGTTGAAAAAAAAATTTAATCTTTAAAGCTCATTAAGGATCCCTGTAATTAATTTGTTTAAGTAACATAACTGAGATATAGGTACTACATCTTCAAAGACGAATAATCAATGTGAAACATATAAAAAAAAAACAAATAAGTTTTTTCAAGTAGGTTAACCCAAAAAAAAATATTCGAAAATTTTTTTAGTGCCGTATTTCTTACGGTAGTGCGATTCTAGATCCTACAACTAGTAGATCAGGAAGTAAATTTTTTTTTGTCCGTACAACGTTTCTTCATTGCGGACTAAACGTAGTAATTATATTTAACCCTTGATTCTCGCTTAAAATTTATCGCCGACACACGCAAAGTGGTGGATTCCATCGTAATCCAAAATCTTTGTTCGTAAATCATTCTAGGCAGTTAATAAACCGTTAATTGTATAAATCTCCAATAGTAAAATGTTTATTTATTTATTTCATACTAATACATTAATAAGAAATAAACCCTTAGTTACGGTAACTATAAAAATGTTCATAACTCCCTAGAGAGTTAGACTAAGCAGTTATTACAACTAGAGCAATATGAATAAAAAAAATTTTTAAGTGGTTTGTTACATCACAAGGGCGAAGCCCGAGGGACGTACAACCGTGGGACATATTTTATATTGCCCGTGTTATAATCAGTAGTTTTTTTTCACATTGACCAGATATTTTGGTAAAAACTTCAAAAATAATAAGAATAATGTAACGCTGTTGCTAAATAAGTTACGTTTCTAAAATTTTTATTGAAGTTTGTTTTCTCTTTAACGGAAATTAGCGTTGCACTGTTGGAAATTATATTAATGAATAAATATTTTAATATTGTTTTTGTTTTAATTAAAATCAAAGCCAAAGGGAAATATGAATGTGTTATGACATATCGTAACTAAGGTATGTATAATAGTTCATATTGTGTCAATTAGAAAAAAAATGGTTGACTCCCTCTAACGTATTTACAATAATAAACCGACAGTTGTCAACTTTTTCCACAAAAATTATTTCTCCAACTGGAAGAATTTTCCGTGGAACTGATGCTTATGACTGTAGTCAAACATAAAGTTCATGATCAACTTCTTTCATTTGACGTGTCAGCTAACATTTTATTCATTTTCAAAATTCATAAATTTGATAAACTTGTCAGCTGATATATCCATGGTACTACCTAATTATAGGTACTCAATTATTATTATACAAAGTCCGTTTAATTTAATTTTTGGATTCCATATTTTATTAGTATGAAATAAAATTATTTTTCGCCTACTTAAACCAAAAGTACATCAGAAATGATCCGGTTTGCGAGACGAGTGGAGTTTTTGTGCCCTTTTATGACCAAATGTTTTGTTACCTTCTTATGTCATATCCGATTTACAAAGTCACTTTCCTCAGTTAATTTAGTTATGAGGAACACGATAATGTATCAAAATGTTTGTTTTTCGTTTTTCTTTGACTGATTCTAAAGGTCAAGATTGGAAAAATAAACCCAATTTAAATTAAATATCATTTGTTCGTTACTGATCAAAAATGGCTAGCACGTAGTTTTTATTATACTGGGAGTCTCACTTTCGTGGACCATATTTTTTATTTTTTATTTTAAATCTACTTTTTTTTCTTTACAAATGTGGCATAAAATTTTAGTGTTTTAATTGAAAATCACTAAACACTAAAATAATCGAGAAGATATCTAACCTCAAATGCAAAACAAATTTATTTAGTAAAACGATTTCCAGGTTTGCGCAGTGTTACATTGTCTAAATTTTATATCCATCTCACTTACATCAATACAACTGCATTTATCTTCTGTTCCACGATTGAGCTTCAACCTCATCAATGTGACATAATAGACAATGCTAATCAAAGGTAATTTATTTATTTAATCGTATGGTACATTTTAAAGGTAATAATCAGTAGGAATAGCATATATCAACTGCTACACAAAAAAATTTCAAATAATCAAATAACTGTAATATTGTCTCAAACCGTTTAGGAAAGTTTACATCTGACATTTATTGCATGATATTTATGTCAGACCGTGATATATGTAAATGTAAACAGTCACCGAATTTGTCAGATACAAATGTATTACTATTTCGCAAGTTTAAACATTACTCCCAATTTACGCACCTTTGTTAACGATAATGACAAAAAAATTTTTACAAATAATATTATTCTGGAAAGATTATTGTTATTTTATTGGAGTAAATTATATTAAAAGATAAATGCCATAACAAGACTTTTTGCCGTATGAAGACGGAAAGAAGTAAGTGCATCACATATTCTTCATATTAATTTTTTCTACTTCGTAGAGATTTAGATTAAATTATGTGATAGGTCTTTGTTTAATGTTAGATTGGCTGTTTTGACTATTAGTGTGCTACAAAAATTACTAAATAGTATGGTAGAATTACACACACGCTCAAAGTCCAACTATCTGCAGTTTTCCACAAATTTTATTTTCAACTTAAATTTTAAGTACGTAAAAAAAGGGCGCAGATTAATAGAAATATTGTAATTAATTATCATTTTCATAGATGCCCGCTGATGTAATCAGCTAAAACGTATCAAACTGCAATCATAACGGGTGTTCAAATACAAAACTGTGTTGGGTAGGTCTTGAATTTTCTTTGACGTTTGCTAATTTTTTTAACAAAGTATTCAGCTGGGATAAAGTATAGGTTAGAATTTAGTAATTCTGTCGACATTTCTTAGTTAATATTGTTATTTACGTGTTCTCTATACACAAGATGTCGTTAAGACACATATATCCCTTACGTTAGAATTAGAGTACTAAGGCCGGTTTATGCAAAACATTTTGCGTCGCGAGTTCCAAAACGTAGATAAACGACGGGTCCCACATCGGTCACGCGTTTTTACTACGTTAGCTGACGCACGTTTGCTTTAAACAAACATATGGCACTCAATTTGATTACACAACTTTTCTGTTCTTGTAATCATCATCACTTGGCTCACAATGAAACTTTGAGACACCATTCAATCAATTAAAAGTTCAATGTAAAAATGAACTGTCTGAACTGGCACCAAAATCTTTTGCACGACTATTCGATTCTGTAATACTCTGTCGTGAGTATCTAGGCGACGCGCGTCTTTCTGGAGACACAAATTTGGGAACGTTCGTGCATAAATTTGGTTAAATAGAACTAGAAACGTGCGTCACAAAACGCTTTGCATAAAACTGTCCTTAGGAAACATTGATTTCTGTCAGTTTTTAGGTTATATTTATATCTAGTTTTAATGCAAAGTTTCTCTCCACCACCCGTAATTTTGCTGTACTTTTGGATACACAATAAAAATAATAAATCAAATTGCACGACTTACCCAGCTCAGTTTTTACATGAACACCCCTTAGAGGAACTTTGACAAATAAATTCAAGTATCTTCTCCACGTATAATCTTATTTTGAAAATTTCCCCAAAAACAACTCTTGGAAAACAATTTTTAAATGGACAATTATTCAAATTGAAATATTCTCTAAACGCATTTGCTCGAAACCTTAATTAGAAATCCTTGATATAAGATTGGGGAGTTATGCGATGTTTTCCAAATCAAAAATTTTAACACACTCTTTTACCTTTTTCCGACGAATTAGAGTTCGTACGTTGTAATGAAACAAATAAAATTTATGTCCGATGGCCTGCCTTCCGACCTACACAGATTTTAGAATTTTTAAAATATATATTTAAAATAATACTACACATTTTACTTTCAAAAAAAGTTGTTTATAATTTAATTATACAGAACTTTTGTTTAAACTATTTTTTAATCCGATAAGTAGGTAATTACTAAGATATAACAATTACGTAACACTAATTGTTGCAACAATATTTCCACCAAAAAAGTTATGAGCAAAAAGTTGTTGATAATTCTATTGTCTATAACTTGTTTGAACCATTTTTTTCTAAAACGCAATTTTTATTTTCGTTTTGCGACAGTCGTATGAAGAACGTATGCGCACGATACCTAGTTTTGTCCCGGCGTAGAGTAGTAGGTAGCGTTCGTATAACGGGTTACCAGTCAGATACATTTGGCCGTTACTGAAACGTTTCATTCAATTTTACAAATTGCTTCGTTTATAATTTAATTATACACAACTTTTATTTAAACTATTTTTTGATCCGATAAGTAATTACTGAGATATGACTATCACGTGACACTAATTGTATTACCAATATTAATTACCTACACAAAAAATTTCAATTTTTTCTTTCATTTTCAACTCGTCTTATAAGAAACGTGCGCGCAGTGCCTCGTTTAGACGCTGTTAGACGCAAAAAGTTATAATAATTGCACCAATTCGATATATGACGTTATTAAACATCTTTCAGTTTCTTCTGTTGTTACCAAAAAATTGTTGTTTTTCCTTGTTTGAACTTATTTTTATTTCACAAAAATATACTTAGTACAAAAGTAATTTATACCAGTAGCCGAAAAAAAATATTCCTGTATGGAGTTTTCGCGAAAAGCATTAATTAGCGTTTGGAAGAATTACTGATTCATACAATTAAATAACAGAAATATAGAACTAATAATTACTTTCGAATAATTTCTTTTCAAACTATTTTCCTTAAATCAATCAAAACATTTTAGTTTTTATTTAAGAAAACGATAGAGAATTAATTGTGAAATAAGAATTTGCTAATTTCTATACTCTTGAGCAAAATGCTGTACGTCTACACACGTAAAAGTTTGTTGAGCAGAAAATGTAAATAATACACTTATAATTAGTAGAAATTATTGTTCAGGAGTTTTCATTTCAGTGTTACAAACTTCCATGCATCGCATTTACTTTTCATCACTTGCTCTAAACAACTGTACATTGTGCGAAAAGTTAAATGTTGCAGTAATTATATGTTTTACAATTTTCTGTTAAGGTGTTTAAAGAATGTAAGTAGAGAAACAACACATAATTTGCTTTGAGCATTAATAAGCAGCCGTTGTTGTTACCTCAGTTAGTACATTTTACCGAAATAAACGTCTTATAAAAGTTTCCATTTTTCCTCTTGTTATTTTAAACAACAAAATGTTTTTAAAAATGGTTTTATACAAATCGTTATTTGTGTATCAAGGCCAAAAAATGTGCCTTTTTCGAACGAGTTTAAGATTAAAGCCGAGGCCAAAAAGCAAACGAGGACGAAATCACATTTTTTGGCCGTGCTGCACACCAAATTTCTTTCGCGACATAAGGTTCTTTGGAATATCTCAAAATTAACTTTTTTTTAGGGTCGCCTAAAAAATTAATTTTTTTAAAGAAAGTGAACAGCAAAAAACTATTTTAAGAAAATTAACATTTTGTGCAGGTACGTTCGATTTACAAAATAATTCTATTTAAAAAGATAAATGTGATACTATTATATTACTATGTGTACAAAGCATGGGCTTATGTTTCGTTTATTCAAAATTAATGAAAACTGATGACACAATTTCACAACGTTTAGATATTCAAGAAAGTGCTTCTAAATTACATAGACTTTATGGAGGGTGTTTAAAAAATACGTTCCGATATTTGACCCACATATAGATCTCATCAGTACAAACAAAAAAGTCAAAATAGACATAAGTCCAAAAATCAACCGTTTCCAAGATACAGGCAGTTTTTGAAATTAAAATTACTAAGATCAGTTGGAGTGATTTGTCGTAATTATCACGTCAGCTAGGGAAATAACAAAACAAAATTTGTTCGTTTCTGTCAGTCTAGTTGCCGTATTTGTTGTAATCATTGTGTGGCTGTCATTGTTAGTGTTATTGTTGCTATTGAAGTCGTTGTTGCTGTTGCTCTTTATCGAAATTTTCAAATATGCCGGAATATACCAACGCAGAAATGGCAGTCAAGCATTTCATGTATGCCAAGGCCGATGGAAATACTTATGAGGCACGTCGTCGCCTTTATGCCGAAGCATTCCCAAACCGGTGATGGTGGAAGGCCTAGATCAGTTTCTACTCCCGAGGCAGAACTTAACATTGAAGAACATCCCGGTACTAGTACTAGAAGACTCTCTACTAAAACAAATATTAATTCTTCCCTAATTTGGAACATGTTACGCAAGCAGCAATTGCACCCATACCATATTCAAAGGGTACAGGCTCTTACTGTGCCTGATTATGCCGCACGACTGGTGTTTTGTCGAAGGATGCTGACAAAAGTTGCGGAGAACCCAAATTTTGTTACGGAAGTTTTATTTACTGACGAAGCTGGTTTTACGAGAAATGGCATTTTTAATTTCACTAATAGCCATGTTTAAGCCGACGAAAACCCGCATGCCATTGTTGAATCGAATCATCAACACCGATTTTCAATGAACGATTTGCTTGGTGTGTTGGGAGACCATCTGATAAGACCTTGTTTCTTGCCTAACCGTTTGACTAGTCAATTGTACTTTGACTTTTTGCGAAATACCTTGCCACTGCTGTTAGAAAATGTGCCCCTCAACGACAGAATTAATATGTGGTTGATGCACAATAGAGTTCCTACTCATTATGCAGTCTTGGTCAGAAATTACTTAAACGAAAATTACAATGGCAGGTGGATGGGGCCAGGAGGTCTAATTGCATGGCCACTTAGATCTCCCGACCTCACTCCGCTTGACTTTTGCATTTGGGGGTATTTAAAGACATTAGTTTATTCGAGTCCTGTTTATTTATTTATTCGTATGGTACATTAAACAAATATTGTATTGCGATGTAAGTGTTATGTATGGTGCCCCAGAAGATCAGTATAAACCTGTATAGTGTGATGTCCTGTGAATAATTTAGATGAGTTGCGAGAACGAATTGAACATGCCTGCCAGACTGTTTGCACAAATCCGGGACTCTTTGAGAGAGTGCGGCGTTCACTTTTACGGAGATGCAAGATGTGTATACAAATGAAAGAAGGATATGTTGAACAATTTCTTTAAAAATTATTTTTAATTAAAATGTTGTATTCATACTGAAATTTGTTCTATTGAAAACCTCGTTGAAATAAATATGACCTTTGGTTTACCCACTTCCTTAACTGACTTGATAAATACGACGAATCACTTCTACTGAGCGTAAATTATTTTAATTTCAAAAACAGGTTGTAAATCGAAAACGGTTGATTTTTGTACTTATGTTTATTTTGACTTTTTGTTTGTATTGATGAGATCTATAAGTGGGCCAAATATCGGAACGTATTTTTTAAACACCCTGTATAAAAAATTTTTGGAAAGTCGGTTTAAAACGTTCTTAAAATATTTTAAAAATTTTGGAATGCAATTAGAACACAAACTATGTTTAAAAAAACGAAAATTAATCTATCCATTTACTTTCATAAAATTATATTATTTCCTAAACATATAGTTATGAGCTTAATTAGTTTTTAGTGATTTGCAAACCTTCCAAAAGTTTAATAACTTCAAAATACTTTGTCTTGCCCCACCAGAGCTTTCAATATCCCTTTTCCAATATTTACTATTACATCATGACGTACAAGCTGTTTGTAATACTACCGTATGGTACTAACTACTAAACTTAAACAACTGGCTTAATTTAAATTAAACAATTTGTGTAGCTTGTTGGAATGTGGAACTAATCACGTTTTAGTTGCTAGTTAGTTACCTCTAACCCTGATATTTTTTTACATTTGATATTATAAGGTTTGTCGTTAAGTTATCATAAATTTTATGTTGATAGTGCCCCACTTTGAATATAACTACATATTTAAAATAAGTATTTTTTTCTACTCCACATTTAAAACACAAACTATCGTATACGTTAGAACGATGGTAAGTAACCTTTTAAATACACATACGGATGTGGCTTTGTGCGTTTAAGTTGATAACAACGGATTTTAGTCACAGGTTAAACTTGGCTTCAAATTAATTATGTTAGTTGTTATTCATTTACGGTTAGTATTAATTGTCAAAATGCCACGGTGTATACAGTTTGTTTTATTTTGCTATCATGTTTGTTAAGCTGAAGTAGAGTAGTTTTCAAATTTTTGTATTTTTATCTTGTTAGTAGAAAAAGTATAGTATGGAATTCGTCTTATAAATATCTTTAGGCACTCGTAATAATTCTCATGTTAAAAATGCTATTTATAAAACTGGTTGCATAATGTACTATTTTTTCTAGTTTTTGAGAAAATACTGTGTTAAAAAACTAAACTATTACAGAGTTAGTAAACTGATTCTTTATCTAACCGAGCGAACTCAATAACTTGCTCGTTTGATAAAGACACTTTTACTGACGTAATCAGGACCGTAAATGTTGGACGCGCACAAAGGACTTGAAATAGTTGCTGCGCAAAAAAACTCGAAAAAAACGGAGCAGTTTTTGGTCAATGTCTTAAAAAACCGCGCTATCTGAGCGTATTAACGCGACATTCCATCGTTTATTGCAAGAGTATAGGCGGCGAGAAAAAATTAAAAAAATTTTCTTATTTGCGACGCCATAACTTAAAAAATATGGGTCCAATTAATTCGCGGGACAGGACCAAAAATGTTTTTCAGACACTCCTGGACTTGTAGATTTCCACTAATCCAACGAATCCATTTGTTTCTGAAGAACCAATTTTCTAGTTTATATCTCGAAAAATATCGATTTTTCGATTTTTGTTGAGAGGACTAAAATTGTAGCCCGCAAAATCCCCTGCAAAACGATCACTTTGGATCGTTTGTACGAGCACATCAACGCGAGTTATATCCGATAACCGGAGTTTCACACTTTTCGCGATTATGAGAGAAGGCTGGGAGGTTCCGGGACAGTCGAGATCCCAAAACTCAGATTTAAATTCAGCAAGGACCTCCCTACGAGCCTATGTGATTATTTCTCACTAAAATGACATTTTCCCTGCACTACTATACTATACTTTGGAATCAAACTAAGATTGAAATTATAAATTTTCAAAGAATTCAAAATTCAAAAACGTAGACAAGCAATCTATTCACATTCATAAAATGAAGTGTGCATTTTAGCATACATAATAAAAATTAAGAGTTTAGATTGTACCGGAAATCGGCATCAACTTCGTTATTTTAAATGAAACACCGTATATATTATTGCATTTTCGGATTCTACTTTAAATTTTAGGGACACTTTTGTATAACATTTCCTGTAGCTGGGAGTTATAGATTTCGATATATTAATTTTTTTAGTACAATATTCACAGATGCAAAAGTTCACGGAACCTTTTTCGAGGACTTCATATCGGGTTAATTTGTGGTTTGTATAAATAAAATGGACTGTAGCAAACGAAAATGTGTCCGTAGATTAAAAAATGTAATACTAAGTGTTTCATATTTGCTGTTACATTTTGACATCTTCAAAGAGCATTAACTTTTTTCAATCATCGTGATTCATAGAAGAAATTATTCTCTCAGTTTTGAAGAAAAATCAAACACCAAAGAACTTGTCAACTTCCCCCTAACTATCTGTTACATTTAGTCACAATAGCGTATGCTACATAGTTGTTTAGAAATTATCGAAAATGCACAGGTTGGCTTTTTTATTGAATATTGAATGAACAAAATGTGATGTTTATTGATTTCAAAAGGTAATTGCATATTTCTTCAATTATGAAAAAAGAAGTTACCAAAGCCTCTAATTCAGCTATCCTTGCACCAGTAGATGCTTCAATTTCAACAAATAATTCTAAAAAACAAGCCTTTTTCAGAACATATGAATCGAATAGAAACTTTCTTATCCATAATACTCCTGACATAATGTGTGGTTTTCTACCAATAGATGAAAATGAAAGGTGCCCTTTGTCAGTTCTAATAAGCACTGGTAAGACGGAAAGTTGGTACACCCTATAAAATTAGAATTTTTTAAAAAGCTTTGAAGAAATAATTTCTGTTATAAAGCACTAAGAAACCATAATGATCGATCATTAATACTTCTGACAAAACATGAAATTAGCGTTGTAAATTTCCTTGAAAACGTTTGCGGCACAACTTGTTTTACGAAGCTTTTGACACCTTCTTTGAAATTTTAATTTTCTCGAGAACGCTAAGGAGGACTTGAAGACTATGAAGTTTTCTGGTAAAACGTGAATTTGGCATGCCCTTTAAAATTGGAAAATTTTTTTGTAAACGTTTGAGGGAGATAATTTTTTATTTTATAAAGCACTAAGAATCACTAAAAATTGACTATAACATTTTGTTACTGCTCCTAATCAAGCGTGAAGTTGGCACGCTCTTTAGAATTTGATTTTATATGCAAACGCTGGGGGGAAACAATTTCTTATATGTAGCACTAAGAAGCCCTAACAAAGCACTAACAACTAACTATACAATTTTTGTTAGTGCTTTTATAGACGTGCCAACTTCATGCACCCAAAATATTCTTTTGAAAGGTGGGTAGTTTAGAGTTTTTCAAAACTTTATTGTAGCTAATATTAAACTTAAGAAAAAACGGAATGTAACTATTATATAACCAAAATTTGCGTTAGTTTTGAAACTTTGAATCAGGCCAAACAATTAAAACCATGGAAAATTTGATATTTTAAAGCGAAAATTTATGAAAAAGTTAAATTCTTCTCATGAAAGAATGTGTACCATTTAAGTTTTGCTATTTTTTTTAAAAGCAATCAAAGAAAATAATTAATCTTTAAAATTGTTACTTTTAAAATTCAAAAAAAAATGGTTTGTTCAAACAAAAACGTCTACCGGGATTGCTCAGTTACAAATTTTACTTTACAGCGTAAATATTATAATCTTTCCTGTCACATTAACAAACCACCAAGAAAAGTTTTTTTTAAAAATGTAAAAAATATCTACCTACTTATCTACTCGATAATTAATGTTGTAATAGTTTTTACTCGTAATTGAAATTGGAAATCTTGATAAACTTTTTTGAACGGTATACTGGATAACCTATTTTTAAAAGTTTTAACATATTAATTTATAAAAAAAATTATGAAAACTTTTAAATCATACTGTCGAATAAAAAAAACTATACATTAGCAACCAATTGTCAGAATTATATTTATTGTGAATTGAATAACTATCACAATACTTACGTATGTTCATCATTAAAAAAAGGTGTGATAAAGTAATCTTGCAACTTGCAACTATATTTCCCGACGGTTCACAAGATGAATCTAAAAAAGTTAAACAGAAAATATATAATTCCATCATGTATTTCCTTTTCTGTTTCAATATTTATCAAAATTATAGTTTGAAGCAGCGAATTTTGCAAACATATTTAGTTACAGTTTAGGCTAAAATATTAAAATTGTTCTTCTCTTAATACGTACAATTTAATGTACCCTTATATGACCTAAATAACTCATTATAACGTACAAAACGTTTAATGTAATTATGTAAAATTACGTTCCAAGAACGTATGATCCATCATTTACAAAATATAACTAAATTAAACGGTATTAAAATATGTTTGTTTTTAAACCGAAATATTTTCGAAATCTATCAAGATTTCTTTCTATAATAATAATAATCGTTTGTCTCGGTGTTTCTGGATATGACCCATAAACGAGACCTTAATGGAGTCTTTATTAAATGGATACTACTATTTATAACACCACAACCCCACATTCTTAGCTTATTGCGAATTCCTCAAGTATCATTTGCGGATAATGAAGTGATGATAAACGCTCGTATACATTTTTTTCTTTCGCTTCTCTCCTATTTTTATGTTTAAAAATTCTTTGCATAACTTCCATTAATTAACGACCTATAAATTAAAATAATGATTCAAACTTTCACATTAAAAATTAAGTGAAGTAATTAAACAACAGATTTCTATAGAATTCGTTTGCTCTGTAAATTTTGAAAGTGTCAGTAACAAAAACCACCCACTGGGGAAAGTTTTAACGATTACTGTTGACAAAGAATCATATATAAAGTTAGACTTTATCGTCGCATAAAATTGCGAAATATTTTTAGATTCGAACCGAAACTCTGCACAGTGGAGGTGTTAAATTACTGAACAAGTAATAAACGAATAAAAGAACTTCTAAGTTTCAAAATAGGATTCTTTTTTCAATCTTAGAGAGCAACAGTACGAACTAAAACGTTAAAGTATCCGTTTACAAACGATTATACCTCCGGTCGGTTTCTTAAGTTTCAAATTACTTTGTCAACATAAAATGCTAAGGGAGGTTTACATTTTAATTTTCTTGTTACAAAAGGTAGCTTTTTGTGTCGCGTATTATTTCTTGAGTTTGTGCCAAACCACCCACTCGCAATATCCTACTGTTATCATGTCTCTAACAGATCAGCCATATATTCTAACATATTGTGTAAGACAATGCAGCTAACACATATTCGAACAATGGTAACCGACAGTCTTGCAAGGGGGTGGATATAAATTTAATAACATTAATCTCGCCAACAGTAGGTACATTTTAGGCGACAATAAATTACATATTCTTTATTAAAATTGGCTTTACTTATAAATAGTCCAGAAGAATACGTTACCTATCCATTTAACGTTATTGGATGAGTATGTGCATTAATAATTAAATAGAACTTAAAATCTGAGCAAACAATAAACATTAATTATAAAACTTAAACAATTAACTAAAGACGTTTAACATTTATGTATTTTACTTTAGTTAAAAATCAGTAAATAAATTAAATTTGTGTGTATTAAAATATAATAATAAATTATAATAATATAAATTATTTTAAAATATCTAAAATAAATTTATTTGTCGTTTTGTCAAGGATGTCCGATATGAATTAGGTACGTGTTTAGTAAAAGCGAATTTAATAAACGTTGGATTGTTATAATACTTCAATAATTTAGTAGGTATCTTAAATGTTCTTTAACTCCTGTTTGTTTTGTAGTTTTGCCTATGTAAAATTTATTACAAATTTACTACAAAAAATTTTTACAAGAATTTCTTTTATGTTGTATTTGAAAAGAAATGAAAAATAATAAAAAATAATCAAAAATACTAAAAGTGTATTTATAGTCAAAGTCAAAATAATTATAAAATTAAAGTTATAAATAAAGTAATTTTTTAGTTAATTTTGATCATTTGTTTTGTGTTCTCTCGTTCTAGTATATACTTGCATATTTTTCTCTATTATCCGTTAGGCTACTTCTCAATCCCATGTTCTTTATAGTGTAGTTTCCTATGCCTTCATTGATGTTTGTTTTCTGTTTTTTTTCTCATATTTCTTCTGTTGCGCTTATTATTTTTGAGTTGTATTCGTGCTACTTTTTGTACTTCGTTCTAATATCCAGTCAGTTTTTTTATAGTTTGTTTCTTACTTATTGACTATTTCTCTGTCTCTTAATTTATATAATTTAATTAATATTAATTGTACCTCTTCATTTTTTCATGTTATTCGCCAGCCTGCATTTGTCATGGGTATCTTCTTTTACTTTAGCTGCCACCAACGATCGCCACCAATTTCATATTATTATTTGGTATACCAACGTTCTTCTGTTTTTTCTTATACTAGTAATTAAGAATTTTTCATTTTTCTTCTCTGGTAATTTTCATTTTTTTTGTGCGATCAGAATATTAAAGTTATTTACCATACAAAAATCAAACTTTTTTTGATATTATTTCTATTTACTTCTCCATATTTTTTAGTACCGCTTTGTATTTCTTTTCGTTTTTACCCACATTATTATTAAACTCTCAATTACTTCTGTTAAATTATTTAAAAATGTGCATTTATTCTTTTTAGTATCATATTTCTTCGGTTGTTATATTACCACTACTGTAATAATACTATTTGTTATTGCTAATACTCCATGTTGCTACTTTCCACATTTTACTTACGACTTTATTGATTTGCATATTTTTGCACATTTCCAAATTATGAATCCATTTCTTTTTTTTTTTAGTTTTTGCTATTAGTTTCCCTTCCTTTGTTATTTCATTCTTTATTGCTTTTACAATTTAGGTCTTTATAGCATTTTTTAAATTTTAATTTGGATATTTTGGTCTTTTTTCGTTAAATCGCTCTCAACAATAAAAATCGGTTTCAACGACTTTGTACTTATTTTTAAAAACCATTACATTCTCAATGAAGCCATCTTTATCACCACTTCACTCTTTTTGCTTTTTTTCGGTACCACATATGCATCCTCTACCTTTTCTGTTAATTTTGAAATGAAGAATGTAGAATGGGTAGTTGGGTCATTTAGATTTAGAAATCTAAATATTAAAAATAAGTATTTCGAAAACGTAATCATATATTTTAGTAGGAATTGATAATTTCAGAGTTGATGCAGATGACAATTACTATTTTATTATCGAGTTATAAATACATAAATAAACAAACGTAGAACTCCATATTGCCTTGACACTAATCAACGTATAAGTTAGAACTGAAAGTGAGGCTCGAATTAAACATTCTTGCTAAAAAGTGAAAAGAAAAAGTTTGGTTGTAGAAAATAATAATTCAAATAAAAGTTATACATAATGTAATTCACCACAACTTTTCTATTTTTTTGTACGATAAATGTTCTTGGGGATATTGTTAAAAACAGTTATTGTTACGTAATTATCCTATCTCAGTAATTGTTTATCAAATAAAAAAACAATTTAAACAAAAGTTGTGTATAATTAAATTATTGATAAAGCCTCGACTCAAGTATTTATTGCATTAAATGTATCGCGTAGATAACGATATGCATTTAAAGCATTCATGTGTCGTTACAGTTATCTGTTGGCATTGCTTAGTTTTTTTATTTCACCACGGTGTCCGTTTCTTCTTATTTGACATTGTTTTTGTTCCACAAGTTTTGTGGTTGTTTTTAAGACACTTATTTTAAATAAATCCCATTGGTCCTCAATATCCAGTTCGTTATTGAATCGATCATTTAGTAATTCATCAACTAAAATTCTAAATTTATTAATTATTTCGTCGTTTGCCAGTTTATGTGATTTTATTCTTGCTTTTGATCTTAGTTTAAAATTCTTATTTATTTTGTTTATTGTTATCGATCCAAATTTTATTTTTGCCATTACTAAATAATAGTCACTATTTATTTTGAAACCTCTCATTACTCTTACATCCTCAATTTCTGCTCTAATTACATAATCTATGAATGATTTTTCGTTTCGGCTGTCTACTATTCTCGTATATTTATGAATATCTCAATGTTTAAAGAATGAGTTCATGACTAACAGATTATTTTCTGTGCTCATTTTCTTTCTCATTTAACCCTCTGATATTCCAAGTAGCAAATTTCCATCTTTGTGTATTTTTTATTATTTTATTCTTGTATTTCCTGTTTTCTGTTCTTAAAACCGTTTTTGTAGCAAGGTCGTGATCATGTATCCATCCGATTGTTTTTGTTAGTTTTTTGATGGCTGGCATGCAGTAAATGTTAATCATTTACTATTTCTAGGGCATCCGTTTTGTAGTTCCACTTCCGTAATTTTTTGTTGATGACAACTTTATGACGTCCTACTTTTACCGAATTACCTTTTCTCTTTTCTTTGTTTGCTTTTTCTTTATTATATTTTTCGTTCCCTTGCTGTCATATCATTGTTTATACAAATAGCTTCTTTACTCATACCCTTAAGATTCTTTTTATTTTCCATTATTTTTGCTTATCCTCATAATTATGCATTTCAACTAAGAATGTTGAAGTACTAAGCACTTTACATGTTTTACTGATATATTAATTTGTAAGCTCCTCTTTAAGAAGCTTTCGATGTTTTCTTTTGTTTATCCCTATTTGAGATTTCTTGACTTTTCAACCCTGTTATCTCAATGTTGTTACGACGTTTTTCTATATCTAAAATTCTAATCGACTTTTTACTTGGTTGAGTTCCTTCCTAATTTTCTTATTTTTATTTTTGATTGCTTCATTTTCGTTCTTAATTTCTCCATTTTCTATTATCATTTTTTTGTTAATTTCTTTTAGTTCTTTAAGTTCTTTCTCCATGATGAGTTGAGTCTTCTTAAAATCTTTAAACTCTATAGTTAAGTTTTGTAGTATTTTATCCAGTTTGTCCTCTTCATCTTGTTTTGTTGGAGTTCTGAACATTGTTTTTCTAAGTTTTTAATGGACTCCCTCCTTTTCAAAACCTATTTTCCTTTTGTTATCGTCTGATGAGTAAACTCTCTCCCACTGCTCATTGGACAATTGAAATGAAATACAAATAAATACTTTTGTAAATATTCCAACTAAGCAAATGTGTGTCTAAAATTTAATCAAGGTATACCAAAATAAGAATGAACAATATGGGGATCATGAATGATAAAAGATACAAGGTCGCTCAAATTGCAAAAAAATTGGAGATTTAGAGTTTAGTTACATAGATTCTAGAAAAGTAGAATTATGTTTTTTGTTTTCAAAATTTTACAAATAAATCAATTGTTTGAATTTTTGTTTTCCGTATTTTTTGCGCTTATTTTAAAAATTCAAAAATTTAAAAGCACTTTTTTAAAGCTTACAAAATAGCGCATTCAAATTTTTAATCCAATATTTCTTCTCGGAGAAACCATCAACAACTTTATTTTTTTATATGGCCGATACAAAAAAACACCCTGTATTTGGTAACAGTTTTTATTACAAGTCCAACAATATATTATACATATTTTTAAGAAATAATGATATTTGGTGCATCTTACTTATTACGTTAGGTAGTTAGTAGGCGTTGATAAAATTTAACCTATTTCTGTTTGATCTGTCAAATTGTTATTGAATGTTTATTGTCGCCTTGTGTTTGTTATTACATAAATTCAACTCATATTTTCCAATCAATATTACTTATTTGTGGGTTCTTTTGACATCGTTTTGTTTTATTTATTTGTAAACTATAAATAGAGCAAATTTCACAAAGAAAGAAGCATTTGATATGTTCATATACTACATCTTGTACACAAAAACTGTGTAGCTGCGGTGTATTTTAAAGTACCTTGAACGAAGGTAACCTGGTAAACTAATTTTTAGACTTTTGGTATCGAATCTAAAAAATTTTTTTTTTTTTTGAAAAAATTGTTTTGTTCCGTAAAAAAACTATGTAACAAATAAAAAGCGAATAGAGTTTTATTAACCATTGATGAAAATGCTGAAATATCGACAAGATTAATTGAATGCCAGACTGCGAAATCTACTGCCCAATTCATATTACAAAAACAGAAATGTCATCCATATAAATTTATAGTCTCTAAAGATGTTAGGCCTGGTGACGTAGGAGACGAACAGGTTTTTGCAAATGGTAGGTGCACCAGACAATGTGAAGTAGATGTACTAATGTAATGAAAGTAAGATAACTAATAAATAAGTATTTATTTAAAAATAGAAGACGCCGATTTGGATTTAATATGCAGTATCTTGGGTGATAGAATAATAGGACCTTATATTTATTACAACTATTTATATTCCGAACTCGATTTGAATCTGCTGCAAACTGGCGGAAATTCTATAAATGAGGATTACTTACAGCAGCAGTTAAAATAACACCAGACACCTTAGAACGTGTTTTAAATTTAACTGTAAGAAGGGCTTACTTGTGTTTACCAAATAATGGTATGGTAATTTATTTGAACATTTAACATAAGGTTTTTGCAGTTTAGTTGTCAATTTTTATCAACGCCTACTAAGTAAAAAATAAGAAACATTAAAAATCACTTTTTGTTAGAAAATTAGGCTCTAACCAACTATGTATGATACATCGTTGGATTTGTAATAAAAAACACTAAAATACAAAAAACAAAAATTCAAAAAATTAATTTTTTTGTAAAATCTCGAAAACAAAAAACATTATTAAACTTTTTCAAAATCTATGTAAATATACTCTAAATTGCCCAACTTTTTTGTAATTTAAGCGACCTTTTACCGTTTAGCCTCATGCTGTTCATTCTAATCTTGGATACAGGTACATAAAAAGAAAAGTTTAAATTTTTGGTTCGGAAAGCGTAGCATAAGTCCTATCTTATTTATAAGAAAATGCGTATAATTTAACTTTAATTTAATTAAATTTTTTACTTATAAAGTATGTATGTATGTAATAAAACAATTTTTATATTGTTTTAGGTCACAAACGAGCACGCTTAAGTGTTGACGAATGTCCACTTGAAGAATCAGATTCGGATCACGAGGATACAAAACAAATCCGTCAAATATCTCCAACTCCGACACCGCCACACGCGTCCGTACCTACACCTTCGCCTCCCGAAACGGGAACAACGCCTGATCCAGATTTAGATGTAGAAGACGAGCAACAAGGAGAAACGCCCGAAAATTTATCTCTTAAAAAACCTTCCAGTCCCGTAGTATTACCTCAACAAGCACCTACTTATTCACCTTACAATCCTTTTCCACAATTTCCACCGTACATCCCACAATTTTCAATGCAACGATCGCCTGTGGACATTCTTTTAAGAGTATTTCCTGGACGAAGACGAGCCGATGTTGAAACAATACTGCAAAGGTGAGTTATTTAAATTTATCTTACATTAATAAAAAAATAAATGTATTATGTAGATGTAAAGGAGACGTGCTACAAGCAATGGAAATGATGGTTAACGGTTATCAGGAAGAGGTAGCTGCATCATCAGCTTTTTCTCCACTAGGGCCACCACCCAATTTTCATCGATATAGTCCGTCTAGGAGATTTTTATCTGCACCATACGCAGGTACAGGGTATTTACCGACTGTAATTAGGCCACCCCCTGATTACGGTTTACCAATTGTTGGACAAGTGCACGACATTTACAACAGTGAAAAAACAACAACATCGTCCCCAAGTTCAAATACAGGATCAGATAAAACATCTTATTCCGAATAACCTTTATGGGTTTATTGTGATCCTTAACATCTTGATCAGATTTATACGCAACAATAGTATACGAAATGAAACTGAAGCTACAAAAGAAAATGTATTTATTTAAATTTCTCTCTCATTCGAAATTGTTAAATTTTAAAAAAGGTGTCTGATTGAAAGCGAAAATTAATTTTAATTAAAAAGTCACTTCACAATTTGACGACAAACACTGAGATCGGACGATACAATTCATCTTACGAAATTGAAATATCTATGAAACAATTAACAAAAAGCATTTGAAATTTCCAGACGAACAATCGCATCAAAATTTAATTATAAAATACATATGAATCAACTTCGATCCCTTGTATTTCATTTTATGAAGTCCCCTAAAGCTCGTGAATACAACATGAAGCCAGTTATTAGGCTTCTATTGTTAGCCTGTAGCGACCAGATCATATAAATTATATTGTAAACAGTGGCGTGTGTTCGAAATCATTGTCTCCTATAAAGTGCGGCTATTTCCGCTTGTTAGCCGAAATGTCAATATAAAACTATTATCAATAACATTTTGACTAGTGTTACAGAAGTATAATTAATACATGTGAGTTTTTTTTTTGTAAAAACAATAAACCTAAGTGCAGTTGTTCAAAATGACAGGATGCCCTTAACCAGCAGTGTTTAACATGGAACCAAGGTATTTAGTGTAAAAATTGTACATCAGAATTTTTGTTTTGATAAAATTTATACGTAAAAGATATTTATTTTTAAGTAGAAGATAACTGTGAATATTTTTTTGTGTATAGAAATAGAAATATTTGTACATAATTTGTATATTAGACAAAGTTTAATACGCATCATAAAAGTTAACATACAATGAAGTACTCGATATTGTAGTAATGGTTAAATAAATGACATTGTCATACAATGTAGTCATTAAATTTTAAATGGTGTACGCTGTATTGTGTATAATAAAAAATATGCATAACTGATTTTTTTCACTACCGTGGTACCACTGTGTTTAAAAAACATCGTTTAGTTGACAATATCAAATTTACATAATAAATATTGGAGCGTTTTGATTAACAAAACATTAAGAGAAAAATGATTAATAATAATAACTAATAATTTTCGTTAGTCTTGCTGATCTAATTTGCTTAATCGCGTTAATTGGGCGCAACAATATCTTAAATTCAAACAATAAAAGAATCGGAAAGACAATAAAGAAAATCTTTAGAATGGTTATTTTAATGAATAGTTTTTAGGCATTTGAAATTAAGGTAAAAAAATTTTTCGATACATTTCTCCCTAAACAATGTGCTTGGGAGCAGAGTGCAATACCACTTCAACTTAGGTAAAATGAACTTTTTTACAGCGCGTTACTTTGGTTGTATTTAAGCATAAATTACTTTCAACGATAAAAATTTATGCTACTTTTTGAAAAAAAGGCATGTTTCCTTTTTGGGAACGTTAGACACTCTTGCTTCTTCTTTGGTGCCGATTCAACGTTGAATATTGGCGATCATCATTAGTATCTGAATTTTATTGATTGCCGCTCTGAAGAGACCCTCGTGCTCTTGTTGAACCATCCCCTCAGGTTGGCCAGCCACGACGTCCGTCTTCTGCCAGGCGCCCGCTTTCCCTCTATACGGCCTTGGATGATAAGGTGTAGGAGCTGGTACTTTTCATTGCGCATGACGTGTCCGAAATATTGTAGTTTTCTCTTTTTGATGCTGTACATGAGACTTCTTTCTGTATTGATTCTTATGAGGACTTCTTCATTTGTAACGTGATCTCTCCAGGATATCTTAAGAATTCGGCGATATAACCATCATCTCAAAAGCGGTTATTCTTTCTTCGAGTCTCTTGGTAAGCGTCCACCCCTCCATGCCATATAACACAATAGGGAATATGTAGCACCTCACCATACGCAGTTTCAGTTCCAGTGGTGAAATTCGGCTGACAAACACTTTCTTCATCTTCATACTCCTCTGGTTTGCTTTATGCGGCTGCGTATCTGTTGCTCCATGGTCCATTGCTCATTAACTATGCATCCTAAATATTTGAAATTTTCTACTCGTTCGACGTTTTGTCCATTTAAATAGAGCCTGACTAGCACACGTTCTCTTTTAGAAATCACCATAAATTATGTCTTTCTCGCATTGATTGTTATCTCGAATTTTATACTGACTTAGTTCACTTTATTCAGAAGCCCTTAAAGTTCCCCTACAGTAGTGATATTGTTTATCATTTTCCTATTAATGGATATTCCTTCTTGAGCATTCTCTAGTGCTTTCTCCGAATATAAGTTGAAGAGGGTTGGAGAAAGACAACAACCCTGCCTCACGCCGTGTTTGGTTTAGATTTCCTTGGATAGGTCGTTGTCCACTATCACTGATGCCAATATAGACTAGCTATCACACGTAGATTGCTGTCATCTAATCCGATATTGCTGAGACATTGTAGCATTTTTGTATGTTGCACTTTATCAAATGCTTTTTCAAAGTCTATAAAACATGTATATACGTCTCTGTTCATATAAAGACTTCGCTGATTAAGCACTTGCAGTCCAAATAAGGCATCTCTTGTATCGAAACCGTTTCGGAATCCAAATTGCTCTGCTGACATGTTCTTATCGCATTGCAGGTAAATACGTTTTAGGATTATTTTAAGGTATACCTTTAGGACATGACTCATTAGGTTTATTGTACCAAAATCGGCGCACCTTTTGACATTACTTTTCTTTGGTATTGTTATGAAGTACGACTTTAACCACTCCCCTGGCAGCTCCCCTCTTGCATAAACTTGATTAAATAGTTTTGTCAGCATATTAATCCCATTATCTTCCAGCAGCTTTAAGACATCTCCGTATACATTGTCCGGTCCAGCCGATTTTCCATTGTTCAGTTGTTTAATTGCGTGCCAGACTTCATCCGGGAGAATTTCCAGCCCAAGTTCACAATTTTCGTATCTATGAGCATCATTTCGGACGTCACTGAATAATTCCTCGATGTAGTTCTCCCATAGTCTCTTCTTCTCATCAATATCTGTTGCATTATTTTCATGTGCATGTTAAACGTATCATAACGGCTGTCCAACGCTTCGATTTCTCACCACATCTCTTATCTCTTCTTCTCTTTCTATTTTGGCTTGTCTCACTTTCCTTTGGATTTGTTGGTGAATAGCGCGGTATCTAGTTTGGTCCTTACTTTTCCATATTCTTCTTTTATCCATCAGTTGCAAGACCTTTTCTGTGATCCATGCTTTGTGCTGACTCTTTTTTGATTTTAAATGTTTTTCACTCCGCTTCCATAATGGCACCCTTGACCTTGCTCCACATTTCTTCAACATTTCCAACTTCATTTACTGCTTCCAACATTCTCGACATATCATCTACCATTCTTTCCTTAATTCTTACATCCCTTGTCTTGCTATGGTCAATAGCTACTCTCCTCCTTTTTTTAACTTTCTTCAGCCTGATTTTCACTTTGCCCACAACAGGATTGTGGTCCGAGCCCACATCAACACCTGGCATCGTCGTAACGGATTTTATATTGTTTCGAAATCTTTGGTTAACCAGTAGGAAGTCAATTTGATTCCGCACTATACGTTCTGCTCGGTCACTTGGCGATTTCCATGTATATAAGCGTCTGGGTAGCAGTTGAAAAAGAATATTTGTGATGACAAAACCCTTTTCTTGACAAAATTCTATTAATCTTTCGCCTCGCTCATTTCGTTCTCTAAGCCACCACGCTCCGACCATGTCTGCTGACACTCCTGGCAGGCTCGCTCCTACCTTTGCATTAAAATCACCCATTATAATGTTGACATCTTCTCTTTTGGTAATTTTCAGGGCAGAATATAAGTTGTCGTAAAATTCTTCATTACTGTCGGTGCATACACCTGTACAACATTCACATTCACTCCCCGGCCATTAAGTTGCAGTACAGCTACTCGATCAGATTGTGGTGCAAAGTTCTTCACAGACGCATTTAACTTCTTTGTGACAATGAAGCCAACTCTATTATAATGGTGCGCATCATTGTTTCCCGCATAATATATTGTATGATTTTGCATGTCTTACTGGCCGCATCCCTTCCATCTCATCTCACTTAGTCCCAGAATGTCCACGTTCAGTCTTATCATCTCCAATACCACGTTTTCGGCCTTTATCATATCATACATACTCCTCACATTCCACGTCACCACCTTAAATTCAGATTTCTTTTCATAAAATTGTTCAAAACTGTCCCCCCCGGAGATCCGAATGGGGGACTAGACACTTTAGAATCCAACAACGTCATGATGATTACACGAGGGATGATTAATGCAGTGGTTTCCCGTTGCCTTCTGTATCCATATGCCGTTAACTCTTGCTGGTGAGTTCTTCTCGGGGCCAATTTCTCAACCCCAGGCCAAATAATTATCCCGGCTTTCCCTCGGCTTGACTGACTGCGATACTCTAAACAAAAAGCTTAAGCGGTATTGGGCGATGGGGTCGTCACATCCCTACACTCTTGCTACCTATTAAAATTAAAAACTTGAATAGTAGTTATGATTTCACTGAAAACGTTTATTGGCTAATTTTAACATATGTAATATAATTTCGACAAAGTTAAATGAAAATATTATATTATGTTTTATGATATAAATCAAAACATACGTTTTTGTGTAATCTTTATCACACTTTCAACGCTGTAGCCTTGTATTTTTGACACACATTACATCTTCCTTGTGGAACTGGTGCAGTATGGCTTCCTTTTCTTTTTCTTTGACTTGCAGTTACATTAAACAAAGAGACACTCTTTTGTTCAATTTTTGCATGCACGAATATTTTCTTCGGCTAAGTGGCAAAAGAGTCTAGTGCTGGAGAAGAAGTTATCAAAGAACACTACGTGCTGAGATGGATTTTTGATTATAGATAACATGTTTTTTACAACTAGTGTACTTAGTGGTTCTTTTGTTTCTCTTACAGATTTACCACAATAGATATCTATATTATAGGGATATCCATCGGTGCCACATCCATATTTTGTAGCCAAACCAAACTGGTTTATTTTTTATGAACATCTTTGCCGAATGATGTCCATGATACGGAATCATTGCTTTGTCAATGCTTAAATTTTTGTGATATACTCCAAATTGTTGGAAATTGTTATTCAGTATTTCATATATTGGTAATACTTTTGCAACTTTGATTGCGCAAGATTTCTATTATCTGCTACATTTAAATACATAACGTTTTATTTGTTTGGACGTATCGCGACTCATTGTTAGGGAATAAATTCGGGCCGTCATATCTTCTGCAGAAGATCAGTAATAATATTCTTGAGGCAAACTATGGTAGCCAGCAACAAACCAAATATTGTAACATTTCCTCCTCTGTTATTGAAAAATTATGTCTTATCTTGTTTTGCATAAAAATTTGTTTGGTTTGTAATATAAGTAACAATTTCGTTACTCCAAAAAACAAACAAAATTTGAATTCAAACTTTTCACCGTGTTCTATTCCTACCTGCGGAGGCTCAGCCGTAAAAGTTGTAATGGCTACATTTTATTTCTTGAGCGCTTGTAAACAATTTGTTTCTTTATCCTCCAGGTCACTAGACTCACCTTCGTGTAACTCTATTTGTCCAGACACTTCTTGAGGTGAATATATAGTTTCAAAATTATCATCATCAATTTTGGGTTTCCGTTTGATCCCCAAAAAATGTAGTTTAAAAAAACACACCACCATAAAATGAATCGAATGATAAAAGGTGACCCAAATGTTTAGATTACATTTACTGCCTTAAAACTATACTTATAAAATACCTAAGTCTCTTACTAAAAATCTGGCATATCAAAACCACGAAATAAAAATCCTACAAGATGAACGTGTAAAATGCAGGTAAAATTCTCTAAATGGCTAACTATCATATACGAACAAAATACAATGAGTTATGTTGAATTGCATTCATCAATAATCATCCTCCAACATAAACTCACTTTAAAGGGCCAGTCATAACAATGACGAAAAAAATAGTAGGTTAAAGAAATAGCAAAAAAAAACTTACTAATTGCTATAGATCCCAACTACTCTAAAACCATTTGTCATGATTTGTCAGTGCATGAATGCTATCAACCATAATTTTTCACACAGACAAAACTATTATCTAAATCTAGATTAAGTACTGAGGGAATAACATAAGCTAGCGTCGCCGGTTTGGTAGATTTTAAGGAAAGCCACTCATACACCCAAATTGTGTAAATAGATCACTAATACAGGGTGAGATAGGGTGGGACATATTTAACCATATTTCTTAGATTTCACCCCTCTTTAATTTGGAATTTACTAAATAAATCAATTGCATCGAATAATCTCGCTCACTTGAAAATGATAAATTTTCACTTATTACGTTCTGTCATGCCTGAGAAGTTGTCCAAAATTCGCTTTCATGTTTAAATTAACAAAGTAAGAAATAATCATCAAACATCAAAATTTTAAATCATTTATAGTATCATTTCCATAGAAACGTAATATTAATTCCAAAATTAAGTGAACGTAATTATTCGATAAACATGAGTTATTTTATAAATTCAATAAAATTTTGATTAATCAAAATTCTATAACCAGAGAAAGATATTGCCATTTAACACTTTAAAAAATCCACCCGTATAATTCTATAGTTGCTCTACTCACGAAAATTTATGACGAAACACCAAGGGTTAAATTTATTCCAACACAATAACATTGTTTAAAATAAAATCTTTACTACCTGACAACGTTTTCAGAATCCTCACTGTTGCAGAAAAATAGTAAGATACTTTAGGCTTTTGTTGTACCTATGTAGGAGGTCTAAAAGTCAAAGTGCTGGTCGCACTACTCTAATAAGTGACACATTTGATTTAAACAAAATTAACTTTGCCTTTGAGAGACATGTCTGTACAAGTGAAGGCAAAAAACTATTATATCACATCAATGTTGAGGCTTCCAGGTTTAAAAAACTCAGGACCTCTCATTTTCCAGGAATATACCGTGGCAAAATTGTAACGTTTTTCTCTCTCCCGTAAGAACGCTTTTTTCACTTTTTACGACAAATAACAATATCCCTAAGAATATTCATTACACAAAAATTATCAAAAAGTTTTTGTAATTTTATTATCTATAACTTTCATTTGAATTATTCTTTTCTAAAACCCAATCTTTTTATTTTTTTTGAACAAAATTCAATCCTTTATTTTCAATAAAATCGAGTACACCTAATTTTGTATAGTTTAAATAATTTTGGTTAACGTCAGTTTTGATTGACAAACTAAAATGTCAAAGTTAACGGAGGACGACAAAGTGTTAATTTTTTCTGACATTTTGGACAAATGTCAAGCATAACCTGCTTCAAAAAAACAAGATTTACGAGTATTAGAAATTTTAATTTAACCAGGTCTTGATTTTTTAGGTGTACCCGATTATAATGAAAATAACTGTTTTGAAAAAAAAGTCGTTAATTCACAACTGGGCCCTTCTAAAGCTTCTAAATGTGTTCGATATGGTTATATGAACCGTGTGGCAATGGTATAATAAAGTTTATACAGGGTGTCCAGAAACTCTCCTGACAAACGAAAACCGGAGATTCCTCTGATAATTTTAAGACAATTTAACCCAATTCAGCTAGTCCGAAAATGCTTCCTAAGGGTGCTAGAGCTCTTTGAAGATGGCGCCTTGTAAATAGTTTTTTAAATACCTCCAGAACGCTTCTACTTAGAAAAGCAAAAACTGGTATGCTTGTTTAGCCTTCAGAGATGAATCGATTCCATCAATTGCAAATTTCTAGTACCGGTCATAGGAGTCCGTTCTGGGTATGTCAACGGTTATTTTAACGCATAACTTTTTTGTCTTTAACTTTTAAGCATTTGTGACACTAGATTATTAAATTTTCAGGTATTCTAGTACTAAAAGGTACTCTTACTTTAAGTCATTAGATATACCGTTTTCTAGAAAAATGGATTTGAAATTTTTTTGTTTTTTTGTCATTAAAGTTAAATTTATATTTTTGCACTAGTTGGCTCTGAACTGCCAACAAAAGTAAAACCTACGTTTTTCATGGTCAAATTGTTGTCAGTTCGCGAAGTTTATCTTTTAATTTTTTACTTTACCAGGCGCCATCTTCAAAGAGCTCTAGTTCCCTTAGGAAGCATTTTCGGACTAGGTGAATTGGGTTAAATTGTCTTAAAATTATCTGAGGAATCTCCTGTCTTCGTTTGTCAGGAGAGTTTCTGGACACCCTGTATAGATTTAGTAATCTAGGCAAATATGTTAGTGGTTGATAATGCAATCGAAAATAGTGATTCAGAAGTAAAATGTGTTGTTGGTGCCCACTGTTCAGAAAAAGCAGAAATTACTGAAAAATTTCGAAATAAAGAGAATCTGAAAACTGGCGATAAAGATGAACAAAACAGAAGATGTTATTACAAAAACAGTAGATATAATGGTGTACCAAACCATTATGGTTGGTTTGCTAAACTTTTTTTCGATTCTGATGGTAAATCTCAGCCATTTGCGGTTGACATAAACGTTGGGTTGGTTTCCTAAACTTTTTTTCAATTTTGGTAAACCTCTAGTATTATAATGCTCTCATTTTGAAACTTGTCACCCTTAATATATAATAACATTTCAAAGTGAAGGTGAGTGGGGATTAAGGGATAAAGTAAAATCCATGAACACTGTTTTTGAATGTCCCCTCGATATCTAAATTAACGTATTTTTTTTATGTCGAGACTCTATTGCTAAAAAAAGAAATTTAAAGTTACTAGTTTTAAAATGAAAGCACTGTACATGATTGGATTAAAAAATAATGATTACGCGCATCGGTTAAGCACAAATTTTAATCCCGAATTTGTTTGGTCTGTTAGTCATATACATTCTAAATCGGTATTTCATTTCATTTCAAAGATTCATCTAGTTTAATGTAAAAGGTTCTATTCTTTGAACCAAATTTTGTGACTATTATGTGGTTTACCCCAAATTCCGTATCAAGTCGTTGGAATGTGATGAAATAATGAGATATCGTTCGTTAGAAAAAACATACACCCTGTTGAATTTCTTTACTCGAATTCATCAAGTATAGAGATAGGGCTGTGAACGAAAAACAATTTTTATGCACTCCTCCACCCAGGGCGGTTCATAAGGTTATCAATAGTTTACCCGTTTTAGAGACAACAAATACTATCCAGGAAGCTGAAAATTTTTTACTCATAAAACAACATCTCTATTTTGATGTATTTGTGTTAGAAAATTCAGCATTTTAAAAAGTAGTAATGGCAGCTCATAAATATAACCGTATGTTACTAGTATATTTTGCAGAGAAGGCGAAGTTTTCATTCTTTGGTAAAATTTTTTAATGATAAAATCCAGTTTTGGGATCAAGAATAATGTTGCAACATCATCAAGTATTGTTAGCATTTGTAAAATAGCAAAATATTGAAAATAATCAAACATTTTTACTACAGAGCAAATTGATTTATTTCTATAAGAAGCTCTTAATACCAACTTTTTAAATGAATCACTGCTTTCGGAGGTCATCAATATACATACATAGGTGTTGATATCACTGTAATTATTGCTAAGATTATTTTTTTGACGTTTCTAAAAACCAATTACAAACATCAATTTAGGTAATTTATGAACTTTTAGCTAATCAAAATATTAGTCTAATGGGAATAATCTACCTTGAAAACAATTTGAAGCATTTTGGTGTCGATTTTTTTTATTTGACGTTGTAATTAAACAAAATGGAGAAGACTATAAAGAAGCCGTTATTAAAACGATGTGGGACAAAATTACCAAATCGATGCAAAATATGTACTACAACAAATTTAACAGAAAATTCGATCATTTTAAAGTTATCGAATTTAAATCGGCAAACGATGCTAAAAATACAAAGCAAAAGTTAATATAAAAAAACGCCGAAAAACGGAGACAAAGTTCTGCAGTTTTAAGTAAAAAAGATATCTCGAAGATGATAAAACCCTACGGCAAGGATACACTGTCAGGCCTTCAAAAAAGTTTTACCACATTGCTTCATATGAATTACCGTGGCGTGGAGGAGAGGAATCTCAAAATCTTAAGTCTATTATTTTAAAGAAAAAACGAACAATGCAGGTTTGCTCACTGGAAGAATAGAGTATAATCCAATATTTTCAAAAACAGCGCAAGATGAAGGTCAAAAAAGCGCTAACAGTAAATGATTAAAACCCCAAATACTCAAAATTCTGACATTTGTCTTGTTTGTTTGTTTAAAAAGCTACTAACTAAGCGGAATAAAAATATTAAAATCGACAGACTTTTTCTAACAGTGAACACTGCTTGGAATAAACCTTATTCTTTTGGATGATACAAAAATATGCCGATTGGAGTCAACACAATGTCCAAATGGGTCAAAGAATATGCAGAGATAACAGGATTGGATACTAAAAAATTAAAATTACAAATCATTCCATATAGTGTCTCATGCCAAAGCAGGTCTCAATAAACAAGAAATTAAAAAAATTATGGGTCATAACTTATCTAATTAATTGAAACCTTACTCACAATTAGACAATGAACATCATTCAAATGTGATTAATAACCTAAGAAAAAATGGAGAAGCGATACTAAGAGAAAATGGGAAATCAATAACTTTTAGCGCAACAGAACACAATAATGTTAAAAAATCAACCACTCACGGACACAACATTTATAACAATTGTACTTTTTATGTTCAAAACTTTAATGCAATTTAATTTCTTTGTTTTATTTTGTTTATAGTGAATTCAGTAACTTTAATTTGTCTAAATAAAAGTATAATATTAAATTAAAGTGATTGTATCGTCAAAAAATAATCCATCGAATACCCACCAAAATTCGAAAAATTAATAAACAATTCTCCAGAACTTTTCTTTTTTAATTAATTCTGTTATGATATCACTACAGAACCGTTTTGAAAATAAAAAATTGATACAAAAAAGAATTACAGTTAACGAAAATTATAAGTGTAATTGTTTAATAAAAACGCATTTTTTCAAATGATAATTCAAATCATGGAAAAAAATCAGTTAATAAAAAATAAATTTTATAAAATGTCGAATTAAATACTTACGTTTAAATGTATGCAAATCAAGTAGATTACTTTGTATGTTGTTATGGAAACAACATGTTTATTTTACTTTATATCCCTTGTTTATAAAACTATTTTCATTCCCTTGAGATTTAAAATGGTACTTTAATCTTCAAAAGGAGGGACTGAGCGGATACTTTAGTCCCTGCAGTGCATACATTTTTTTATTCTTTTATAACGATCGTGCAAAAGATGATTATTTGGTTTCAAACCTTCGTAAAAGAGCGAAGTATAATCTGATAACTATATGTTAACAAAAACAAAAATGCAGTATGTAATTCCTAATAAAATATTAAACGAACACGGTCTAAAAAATAAATTTTCTATTAAAAAACTCCGCCATAATTTAAACGCTTAAATGGGATGCAGTAAAAGCATTTATTTAAGTTTTTTTTTAATTTTCAGCATTATGAAAAGAAAATAAACAACAATGCATATCTTTGAACTAAATAGGTAGTACTTTATTGCATCGCAAATTATAATACTAATAACAATAACACTAAACTTTAATAAAGAAGTCGCTCTATTAAACATAAACGTATTCAAATAGGTTTCTAGAAGATTGTTCAAATATTTGCGCGGTTATTTAGTCTTTTATTTATTTGAATAGTTCTTAGTAAATGTTAATAAACGATCAATACAATTTCAATAAGATAAATTTCAACCAACGTGTTTGTACAACATAGAACACTACACAAATCAGTGCATACTGACTACTGAGTGCCGAAACAATGGCACAATACCACAGTGAAGTGACGTGTATAACATTGACAGACTACGACGTGTCAAGTCGACCTGCATTGCTTGTCAATTGAATAAGCTCTTTCATATATATACCCGATAAGTGATAACCAACGGTCATCCATCATTGTTAATGGCACTATACTGAATACAACGTACGTTCTTACTAACTCGTACTTATCGGATGAGTTAATTACCAAAATAAACTTAAATATTTATTAATCGTTTACTTCTTCGTATAATATTAAATTAAGTACGTTTAATATGCAATCAAACACTACGTCGTTGTCATATCAAGTTAGTTTAGTAAGATATTGGTGCCTAATTTTAAAAACTACATTGTTTAAAGTTATTGATGTTTGAATTCAGAAATAATAGTAATTTCTCAAAATATCTCTAATCAGTCTTGTTATTTTAATAAGAAATTTAAATTTTATATAATTAGTAGATAATATAAGAACGTTTAGATCTATTTCTTTCACTTGTCAATCTCTATTAAAGCTCGAGTATTCAATATCTTATACATTTACATTTGCAAGACTCATTTTTTAAATCATTAGACCATTAAGTCAATTTAAAATAAATATACGGACTTTCTAAATCATAATCATCAAATCATATAACAATTTATAAGATTTTAAAATACATCAAGACTATTTCAATGTCAACAATATTTCTCCTAAAATAAAAATGTGTCCAAATTATGTAATATTTAGCGTTTTTAAATTACAAATAATGGTATCCTTCAAAATAAACACTGTATATATAGTTCAAAAATAATATACATTTTTTTAAAATACAGGGTGGCCCATTAAAACCCATTTTAAAAATTTGATTTCAGAGACCAAGCACCAAGCTTTACAGTAATGTTTTAATGTTTATATTTTTATCATTACTTTTAGAATTATGAAGTTTTAAACTTTTATTTCATTGTTATTAAGTTTTTAATTTCTTTTTAAAATTATTACAAATGTATTTTAAAAAAGGAGAAACCACAACACCAAAAAAAAAATAACAACACAACAGCAGGTTGAAATAACCATTGTTGTTTAAATTTTTATTTTTAATTACTACACATCTAGTCTAAGTGCTAAAAAATTATAACTTCATAATGTGATTGTCAGTTCAATAAATGTTCGTAGTGTTCGTTGCGTTCTGAAGCATCTGAAGTGTGCGTGATTTTCCGGATTTGTTGACTTTACGTTGTAGCAGATCATTTAATGAAGCCGGTTGAAGTAAATACACTCTACTCTTTAGAAAAAAATCTAAAAAAGGAGTTTGGCGATTGTGAGGGACATTCAAATGCATCTAAATATTATCGTACACGTAGTGGATAGTGTCAAGAGTTTCATCCTGTAGATCTTGTATTCTTCTAAACATTGTTCATCATTCTCAATTACATACATTAATAAATGTTGGTACAGCAGTGTTTTCTAATAATTGTAGGTACATCTCTCCTGCCAAGTTACCGGGTAAAAAAAGAACTAACAGTACGGTCACCAAAAAATGTTTTCCAAAACATTTAGTGTTTGGGGATGTTGCGTATGAACTTCATGAAATATTATGAGATTACAATTTGGCCAATAACGGCAATTATGAAGATTAACTCTACGCGTTCACAGTCGCAGAATTCATTATATTGGTCAAAATCATCATCATTTAGCTTGTGAAGCAACATAATTTTGCATAGATGAAATTTGTGGTGTTTTAAAATACGCTGACTTTGCACTTTTTAGATACAGACCCTGTTTCCCGAAATTATTGCTTCAAAACATATTTTCGATTGACATGCTTATCTGCATGTTGTTATGAAGAGTTTGGCCGTTCTGTTTGCCCAACAATTGTTTGCAAAGAAAAGGGGAATTATTTTAACTCTTTGCACAATTGAATAAACCATGATAATTTTTAAACCTTTCACTTAGAACTAAAGTCACACAAATGACGTTTTTAACCACCATTAGACAAAATTTTAAAAATTTAAGCAAAATAAGTCTAATGAATATCTACACTTTATTCCCCGGAAACTTTCTTCCCCGCGTACTTTCCTTCCCGCGTACTTTCGTCCTTATCAAAACACTTTCCTTCTTATTGCTTTCTTTCCCGCGTACTTTGCTCCCCGCTCAAAATAAAAAATTACGAAAACAAATAAACGCACAAATATTTGTTTACGACATGTTATTCGTATTAAAAGAGATTATTTATTTTGTTTTAATCAATTTAAGTTGTTTTCATGTGATAGGGAGTGAACGGTGTTGGTTGGTAGGTTAAGGTAATTTTTTCTTTAAAAAATTACATTCATAATAACAATTTAAAAAAAACTAACTTTATTTTCACGTAAGTTTATTTTAAGCATGTATTTTTTGTCATTTTTATTATGAGCGGGAAGGATAGTACGCGGAAAAGAAAATAGCACGGAGAAAAATACGCGGGGAGGAAAGTAAGCGATGAGGAACGTATTTCGGAGAGGAAAGTACGTGGGGAGAAAAGTACGCAGAGAATATCGTGAGTATATAATTCTAATGAAAAACACTTTGCACAAAAATTATCTATATTTTTTTAGTTATAATCTGGTTCTTCTGGTATGATTTTATAGCCCACAAAAACTACCTGCTTTGATAAAGTTTTTACGATTGATAATTTAGCGTCCGCTTATTATGGAAGGTCAGTTTCAAAAAACCGACGCATGCATTGGTCGAAATTAAAAAATGTAAACATTAATCTAAAATGTAGTTTGTCTCTCAAGCTAATTTTCAAAATTGCATTAGACCTTTTAAATTTTTTTGGGTACACCTACCCCCTTTTGAAAGTGACACTTTGAAGACAGGTAATAGCAATTATTATTTGTTCCTTTTCAAAAGAGAATTGACTTGTCCGTGCATTTTTAGGATCACAGCTCTGCCGCCTAAGCCCCCCAAATTTTTGATGTTTGCACACAAAAGAGAATAGCTAGCACAGACTAGCACAACTTTGTTCAACGGTAGCATATCTTTAATAACGTAGTTATTGAGGGTTAAATCTATGAGCATTTTGAACTTGTTAAAATATTTTTTTTTAATTTCAGTTTGTTTGAAGTAACATCCTTTAGTTAGTATTTACCTTATTTTTCTTTACTTTCTTTAATATAATAATTCTATTATTTAAAAGATTGTTATTTAGTACATTTCCCGGCATACTAACAAAATAAATGTAAAATAAAAGGAAAATAATATCACGTAACCGTTTAATACATTAATTTCAATTTGCTCTAAACTGACAAAAAATAGCTATAAGGAATACTAATGCAGATAGATGCAGAATAATTTTCTAAGTAAAATGATATAAAAATATACAGTATATGTTCTATTTAAAATGTGTTTTTCAAGTTTAGTTTTTAAACATAATTTTAAAACACCCTGTACAACAAACTATTTAAATGTGCACCGTTTACTAAAATTCAAGACTTGATAAGACACCTTGATAAAGTTTGAATAGACAAAGCTAAACGTCGGCATATTGAAACCGGGGTAGTGGTATATTTTTATACCTTCACATTAAGGAATCCTTGGCAGGATATTCATCCAGAACTATTATTTTGGAGGATTTATCTATTCAACTGGACCTGAAAAGAAATTCAAACAATGTAGTGATTGCTCTTTTTAGAATGTCTTTGTTTGCGACTAGATGATGATATCCTCTAACCAAATCAATAGTTGAGAAAATAGTCTTTCCTCGAGAGCTTGTGCAAAATCTTTGATGTGTGGCACTGGGTAGCGTTCAGGAATAGTATGAGAGTTAAGTGGCCTGTAATCTCTACTAAGTGTAAGCTACGTGTAGCGAAGATTGTCAGCTGCTGCCTGATGGTCGGACGATACTCGTTTCAACCATAAACTAGAACAGGGACATCTTCATAATAATGCGCCTGAATGCCATTAGCTCTTTGTTTCTAACTATTCAATTTTTCTTATCCGATTGTTACTATCTTAACTTAATCTTACCAATTAATGAGTACTAATTAATAATGGAATGTTGATATTGGATTTATTTATAACCAGGATCTGAATTTAAGTAGGCCCAAATACCCCCGACTACTAATTACATAGTTAAATGTTCCAGATCTAGAATAACTAAAGCATAGCTATACAGAGTGGCCAACTAAGATTGCGAAGTAATGTATCTGGGAATCTATCCATCGTAGAGGCTTGCGGCAAAAAAAGTTATAACTAAATAGTCAAGAGAAAAATATGGAAATTATTTTCAAGTTTCTTAAATACTCACGAGGGGGCGTAACTACAATCTTGTATCTCTAAAGTGATGTTTCTGTGAATTCCGCTATACTAACCTAGCAAAAAATACCTGATCTTTAAAGTCGATGATAATCTTAAGGTTTATAGTTAAACAATTTTTGCTGTATCTCTAAAAATGAAGAGGTGGGCGGTATTCAAAGGTTTCCTTAAAGAACACCTTCTATCTTCAAAACGGCTGAGCCGGTTTATTATTTAACATTCCGACAGAAATAGTTAATTTTGTCAAAAAAATTAAACACATTGGTATACTTTTTTTATGAAAAGTATTTAAATTATGCCTAAACAAGCTTGCAAAAACCGCATCTTAATATCTTCTTCCTAACCTAAAATTTAGCCTAAAGAAAGTTTTATATGGAAATCCCTTAAATGAATTCCTTTTATTATTAAGTAGTAGCCCTAAAAAGAACCGATTTAAAAAAGAAAGATGTTTAATGCCCCCGTGAATGTTTAAAATGCTGACCATCACGTTCTATGCATTGCTGAAGCCTCTTACGGGTAGACAAAACGGCAACGTTTAAACTCCAACGTCCTTGGTGCTGTACTTCACACAACCAATGCGGATTTTCTGCAGCCCAATAATGCATATTGTGCAGATTGACTCTCCCGCCACTTTTAAAGGTGGTTTCATCGGTTCAAAGAATTTGAAATCAAAATTCTCTATTTTCGCAAATAATCCCTCTAACATCCAATGACAAAAGTTCAATTTATGATCAAAGTCTCCTCTTTCAAGGCCTGATGCAAAACGACATGATAAGGGTATTCTAAAAAGTAATAAAAAAAAGTTAAATTTAAATAAATTCATATATTTTGATGGCTATTAGAAATATTGGCAAAAAATGTCATACGAAAAAAGTTCAGATTATTCTCGACTTTAAAGATTAGGTATTTTTTGTTAGGTAGAATTTACAGAAACATCACTTGTTTAGATTCAAGATTGCAGTTGCACCTCCTAGCGGTCATTTCAGAAACTTAATAATAATTTCTAGGTTTTTTTCTCTTGGGCGTTTTAGTAATAATCATTTTACCCCAAGCCTCTACGATGGATAGTTTCCCAGATACAGTAACCTCGCATTCTTAGTTGGATAACCTGTACAGGGTGATTTATACCAACTAACTAAATTGATGTTCGTGTTTGGAATTAAAATTTACAAAAAAAGTGTATAATAATTTTTTGCTAAGCTCTTCTATTTATTCTGGAATATATGATGTATAATATACGTTCTTTAATAAATTAATAGTTACAAAGATTGACAATCAATCAGCTCAGCAATAAAGGATATGTGTTGGGTACTTGCCCTTAATTTAATTTATATTTATTTTTAATTTGCAATGGACTGTATTTTAAAGTGAATTTGTATTTAAGATTGAAACTACATACTACGTACGAACTATTTATTTGTTGAAGGTTGTCGAATGAACAAAAATATTAACGGAATAGCATACCCCACCAATGCCCGTAAAATCGCCGCCAAAATACAAAAATAAAGAATGTCTTTAACATAAACTGGGGCAGTAAGAAATATTTTTCGGTAAAATAAATAAACAATTTCTTAAAAATTAAACAAAATCGGTGGCATTTGCCATTTATACATGGAAATAAACAAATTTAAAGTACAAAATTATAAAGCATTTCTCAGCTAAAACTAATAATACAATAAAAGTGTACAAAATTTTTCGAATACAAGTTTGCACTAAATAATAATTTCAACTTAAACTTATTTAAAAATAAATACAACAAAATTATGAAACAAAATAAAACAATATCTTAGGCTAGACAATCAAAAATTAATTTATTGGTAAAACAGCAATTTTGTAACAGATCTTAGAAATGAACCATTTTTTGTTTTAATTGAACCACTCTAACTTTTCCCGTCTTTTCCAGAAATTACCTTTTCTATTCTGGCTATTGGCCATTTTAAAGAAGGTAGTTTTTTGTCCTTTATCAATACAAGAGCACCTTCAGCTAAATTCGGTACGCTGTAGCGCCATTTTGGTCTATTCTGTAATAAACTTAAGTAATCTTTGTGCCATTTATTCCAGAAGTGCTGCTGCATTTGAGTACATCTCCTTCAAAATTTTAACCTAAAGGATCATTAGTTAATTGTGTTATAAGTCTTGAATTTAGAATTCCTTCAACTTGAACAATTAAGGTGTTAAATTCTTCATATGTGAGTTGATCATTACCTAAGATTCTCTTGATGTGGTATTTGGCGCTTTTAACACCCGCCTCCCAAAGACCGCCAAAAACAGGCGAATAACTTGGAATAAAATTAAAAACAATTTTTTCGGTTAGTGAATAATTGTGAATAACGTTTTTCTCTAAACATCTACGAAAGTCAATTAGTTTGTTGTAAGCCCCTTTAAATGTAGTACCGTTAGCGCAAAACACTTCGCTCGGTTTACCTCGCCGAAAAATAAATCTTTTAAATGCTCCTAAAAAAGTTTCAGTAGTCATATCCGATACAAGCTCCATATGTACTGCCTTTACTGAAAAGTAAACAAAAAGCAAGATATACGATTTTGTCGAGATAGTGCTTCGCAATCTAGATTGCTTAAGGTTGAAAGGGCCACAAAAATCAATCCCTACGTTTTGAAAAGGTCGAGATTGAGTTACTCTTTTTTCCGGAAGAGAACCCATTAATTGCTGAGAACAAGTAGTCTTGTGCCGAAAGCAAGTGATGCCTTTATGAACAATTTTTTTTATTTGTCTTGTACTATTTACTATCCAAAATCTCAAATTAAGACTACTTTGAATTTGTATAGGTCCGGCATGTAACAATCGCAAGTGTTCGTGTTGAATAATAAGATCGGTGATGTGATTATTGTTGGGTAAAATAATAAGATGCCGTTGGTTATAAGAAATATTGGAATGTTGCAAACACGTAATAAATTTTCTTTGTCGAGAAATGGGAAAAGGCTTAAATTTGACAGAATTTTAGTATTCTGTTTTCAAGCCTTAATTTCATCAAAAAACGAGAAATGTTGTTCATGTTTAATAATACAATTTAGAGGGGAATTTAATTCGCCAACACTTAAATTTCCTTTAAAGTTTTGTTTATTTTTAGTAATTGCAAGAAATCTAAGTAGATAGGCCACTACTCTTTGTAGCTTATTTAGATCAGAGTAATTTTGAAAGAAATTAGCATTGTAAACTCTTTGTTGAAGATGCACATTGACTTTTAATTCGGGTAATAAATCAGTCTCGGTTGGTTTTTCATTTATATTATGACAGAAGTTAATATTAGATAAATGTTTTGGACCACAAAACCAAATATTACAATCAGTAATATCACGAGGTTGTAAACCTCTAGATAAACAATCGGCAGGATTATTTTGCGACTCAACATAAAGCCAATTAAAATTGTTTGCTAAATCTTGAATTTTTGAAATTCTGTTTGCTACGTATGGATTTAATTTTATTGGGTCCTTTCTGATCCAGGAAAGAATCACTTCAGAGTCTGTATAAAGAAAAACATTTAAATCTTTGATTAAAGGATTTAATAAATCAAACACTTTTTTGGATAAAATTGTAAGCAACAATGCTCCGTTCAATTCTAACCTGGGAATAGTTAGATTTTTATCACGATTATTTTTACTAGGAGCAATTCGAGACTTGGAACATAATAAAGAAACAATCACCCTATTTGGATAAATTGCACTGAGATATAAAACGGTACCATACGCCAAAGAAGAAGCATCAGAATAACCCACTAATTCAACAAATGTTGACTTAGAAATTTGTAAGTTTCTCGGAATGCTTATATTAGACATGTCAATTAAATTTTTAGAAAAAGCGTGCCATTCAATAAGTAAATTTTCTGGTAAGACGTCGTCCCAATTAAGATTAGATTGCCATAGTTTTTTCCCCACAAATCCTAATGGATGATAAAAAGAAGAAATAAAGCTCAATACATGCCTTTTCGTAATGTATTCCTTAAAATTTAATTTTGGAAACAAAACTTCAAAACAATCTAACTTAGTATTAAAATGTATTCCCAAAGTTTTTAATACGACACTGTGTTTATCGATATTAAGATTTTCCAGCAATTGATGATCAGAGGGAATGTCCCTTAGAATTATTGGACAGTTAATACCCCATTTGTGTAGTTGAAAACCACCACTTGCTAGCAAGTTAATTAATTGATGCTTTAATTAATTAATATCTTGAATGGTATCGCCACCACAAAGAATATCATCAACGTATGTATTATAGAGCAAAGCATTTGCGGCTAAAGGAAATTTATCCTTATTATTAACGGCAAGTTCGTATAAACATCTAGTAGCTAAAAAGCGATACTTTTAAACCATACGTAAACCGTCTTCAACTGTAAGCATTGTACAGGCTGTTCTGAACTGAATTGCCATAAAATATTTTGAAAACGTCTGTGTTTGGGATCAATCCAGATCATTCTGTACATTTGCTTTATGTCACATAATATTATAAATTTATAAGTTCTAAACAATATTAGAATTTAAAAGATCTCTCTGTACAATGGGTCCATTGAGCAACACGTCATTTATAGATTTATTAGATTTTGATTTCATACTAGCATCAAATACTACCCGTAATTTTGTAGTGCACTCGTCTTCCCTTATTACCGGGTGATGTGCCATAAAATAAACCACTATCTATAGCATAACACTCCAATCATCCACAGGTTGACCTAACATTTTTAATGCACCTGTGTGCTGTTTAATGCAAGAAACAAATTCTTTTAGATTTGAAGGGTTGCTCCTTTGAATGGTTGGAATGGAAAGTAAAGCATCAATGTGAGAGTTAATTAAAGCAATTTCATTATTATATGATTCCTTTAAAATAGTTAACGCTTGAACATAAGATTCGTTTGTTAAAGGTAGATTACTTATCAAATTGAGAGCTTCACCTTCAAGGTGACTTTTCAAATGATATAATTTTTCTACAGGCTTTAATTTAGTATTCGCGTGAATTACAGCTTCAAACATATCAATAAACGGCTTAAATTCGCTAATGCATTTTCCGCTAAAATTGTGAATTTGGATGTTTGGCAATTTAATACTGGGAATTTCATTTGAATTGTCACGAACATTAGCAACTAAATTTACTTTTCCATCACATTTTTGTAAAATATTATTAATGTGCGCACCAACATCATAGAAAATATTTGTAACATCGTCAATTTCGGCATCCGTCATTCCTTCCTTGTCATTTAAACAAATTATTTTAGTATCTAATTCATTAATTTGATCAAAATACTGATTTAAATTTGATTTTCTCACAAGCATTTTATCTTTTAATTCTTCTGATGGAAGGTCTGATTTGTGATTGTTTACGTATCTTTCAATTCGTTTAATTTGTTTATAGCATTTTTCGATTTTAGTTTTTAATTCTATCAATTCACCACTTAATATTGCTATTGTAGCCATTTTTATTTAAAAATCGAATAATGCCTTTTAAATAAATACATAAAATAGCGTGAAAGAATACAACCTTGATGAATTTCTTTGGATTTCGTACTTCGTATAGCAAGTTTCGATAAGGCAACTTGGTAAATCTAACGGCGATGAGCGATAAGACGATGCGGCATCGTGATGCGACCAACCATTTCCATTTTTTCAATATAATTCTTCTAATTTAATTCGACTAACAATTGGAAATTTTCTTGAATCTTCTTAATATGGACCTCCAGAAGCCACAATTAAATTGCTTCTCATATTCAACTGTTCTAATTCAAAAATCCGGCTCGAAGGACCAGCATGTTGTTTACTTGCCGTTAATTTAATTTATATTTATTTTTAATTTGCAATGGACTGTATTTTAAAGTGAATTTGTATTTAAGATTGAAACTACATACTACGTACGAACTATTTATTTGTAGAAGGTTGAATGTCGAATGAACAAAAATATTAACGGAATAGCATGCCCCACCAATGCCCGTAAAATCGCCGCCAAAATACAAAAATAAAGAATGTCTTTAACAATATGACATTTATGGGGTTTTGCAATGACAACGCTGTGGGAATTGCTAAAACTGTGGTTTCAATTTCGGTATATTTCAATACCAGAAGACGTTAGTACAAAACCCGTTTCGTTTAAAAGATGCTTTAATAATGATTTTTTTTAATCTGGTGTGGTTTCAACACGATGGTGTCCTACCTCATGATACATGTTGTTTTACAATTGCTGAAAACCTCGTTTTACCGGAAAGTAGATGTTTAAACCCTTTCTATTTTAAAAAACCTGCAACGGAAAATTCGATAGCTTTAATTTAATTTAATGATAAGTCACATTACATATTTTAATACTGTGTTTTAGAAAACTGCGTGTTTTAAAAATACAATGAATGGATTTGCTCAAGAAGATTGTGTAATAAATTATCTATTATGTGAATTTTCATCTCAGCCACTCATCACTCTTTAAAAATAGTTTTCAAAACTTTATATTTCCATCTGAAAGGAAGACAATGAAATCAAGTTTTAAGTTTTTAAGGGAGATATAAAATATGAATTGTTCGTTTTATATCCACCCACTTGATGGCTGTCTCATTCAATTTTAAGCGAAGAAACTGCAGTTCTTACCATTAACAAACTTTAGTTAAAAAGTCTTCAGTCATTTTCATTTTAAATAAGAGCTTTTGTTAAAGTTTTGTTTTGTGGTTAAATTATATTTGAAGCGTCTGATCAGTTAATCCTTAACACTTCTCATCATGAACTGACAGATTGTAAAATTTAATCCACAACACACTCCTTTATAATTCGTGTTAACGCCGAGACCAGTAAACCGAAATATAAATGCAATTCCAGTTTAAAGTTCTGTCGGTGACGTTAAATAGTTTCAATTAATGGGTGGTTAGCACGGACAGCGTAGTTCTATTGTAATGCAAAAGTTTGTGAAAGTTGGAATCGGGAGAGCTTTGCATCAATTTTGTTTATGTCACCTTTGAGCGCAAGCCGTATTTGAATCTACCACCACAACCGCTATAATCAATACGTTTAATTAAACGGTTTTTAAATTACATTACAAAAAAAACACCCAACTGCTACCAACAATTAAACCAACACAACATATAAAGTACAACATCCCATCGTTCTCAAATCAGATACGATTTAGTTAGGGAGAATATTATGAATGGTCACATTCATATTTAATAATGATAAACATATATGATCCACAATAACTCGATAATATCACAGAAATATAATTTCTATGAACTCATTTATCCGTACTGGTGCGCTTGAGCGAATCTTTTATTATTAACAAATAAAGCTCAATGACGAGGTTTTTATATTTATCCTTTTTACTTAACTGATTCAAGTTTGTTTTTCAATGGCATTGCGTATCCTTGTGTGTTGATCTATTGTAGTTTTTTGTTAAATAATTTTTTATCTAAACTTTTTGTTGGTATTAATTGTTCTCCCGACGAAACTATTTAAATAATGTTCGACGGTAATTATTTAACTAGAATGAAGTTACATAAAAGATATTTGAGTAGGTTTAATTTACGTACGGTTGAGTGTTGATTTTAAACGCAAAAAGTTATAATGTCCAGTAAGTTTATTCAAGACCTCTGTTTTTTTTACTTTACTTAAGTTAATATTGTTTAAAAGCCGCTGATTTTAAAGAGGGTCGTTAATGTTTCTTTGCCTGTGTAAACAAATCGTACTTTGTCTATTAGTTACCTGCACTTACGTTTTAATTACGTTATTAACTATGTAAAGTTTTTTTGTTTAAATATTTTGCAAACACGCCATGTTACTAAACCACATTTTATGTACCACTTGGATTTTTTAAAAGTAAACGTTGGGCACCCAACCCGAATTTTGCCCAAATGTAATTAATTTCTGAGGACCATTAACCGTGAAGCGTATGTCACAACAGTGTAACAATTACCCTAACGTCGTGGCAAAGGACACCCTCTATAAATGTAATTCAGTTATAAGTGTGACCGCAATCGGGGTGGTAACGGTGATATCAAACGAGAGGGTTGTGTACAATGTCTGTCATGTGCAGCTCTCGACAATGCTTCCTGCATTAAGTATTGGCTACTTACGCTGATAAAATGTGAGAAAGAATCGGAGAATCACTTTTTCTATGTTTAAACTTTATAAACCAACTACGCAATGAGAAAGGGTATTTATAATGTATATTTTAACAAAACATTAATGTTAAAGAACTAAACCAAATATATTTGTGTAGAATAATGTTGAAGTGGATTCAATATGTTTTTGAAAAGAAAATGTTTGCATATCGACCAAAACTTTAAAAATCTTATTAAACAATCATTTTTTTTTGTAAAAACCAACATTTTCACTTGATTGATAATCCTCTAAATCGAACAAAATACTATCAATAACATGAAATTAATGGGTATATCATTAACTCAAATTAAAATTACTTTGCTCTACGAAATATTTACTGCAAATCGAAATACATCTTGCTGATTAGGTAAATATTATTCTTTCAAACCTAAATTCTATTTCTATTATGTACATAATTGTAATTCTTAAATGAAAATTTCTCATTACGTCGATAATTTTAATTCTGAGTACAATTTACATAGATTATAGAGAATTTTACTTTTCTACGCAATTTCGTTATGTCCACACATAACCATAACTTTATGGATTCTACTGATAAACTTAATTAAAGACATTATTTAAAGACGAGAATTAAAATTATGTATACATATACACATTTAATTTGATTATTAGTTCAAATCATTTATATTAAACAATGAAAATAATGTACATAATTAAAATATTATAATATACATAATTAGAATAATATTGATTTATTTTATTTATAATTGTCTAGTTTCAACTCAAAAAACTAATTGAGTCATCATTAGAATTATGATTAAATTGATTGACAAACGTTATAGTGACAAACTTATTTAGTCTAGTCGAGAAGTGAGTTTTCTGCAAAAAATAGTTCTGATAGTCGTAAAATTGAGATAAGCGTTTTTAGAATTTTTTCTGCCGACGAAAATTGCAATTGTTATTAACATAACACTAAAAAAAGTCGACTATTCAAAAACTACAAGAGATAGCGAAAATCTCAAAAAATATTCTGAAAGAGGAGGAAATTTTCGATAAATAACCTCCAACTCCCGAAACTGTATCTCCGTTATTTATAATTTTAATTTAACGTTGAAAATAAGGTTCCGCGCGCCCGTTTTAAGCATGCGCGCATCGCCTCTAATAAGAGTTCAGGACATGTAACAATATAGTTGCCAACGTCTTGCCATTTAACGTAAGGGGCTTCATCAGGCTAATGTAATGATGAACATACTTAAGGTGGAGCTTGGTCTATAAACTGGAGTTCAAAAATCTCAAGTCTCAAGGACGAGAGCGTCGTCAACAACATCAATTTCCCTAAAAGGACAATTAACTATCCAAATGACATATAGTGTCGATTGGAAAAAAATCTGCGAGTTGCGCAACACATTACTCCAAAATATTTATTTACACAACAACACAAGAAGCATCCAAATTGCTTTTTCTTAGACAACACCAAAAATTTATTTTTAACACAAATTCGTATCGCAAAATACAGAACAAAATAAAGTTGTTAAAACAATCAGATCTTACTTAGTAACGATTCGACCAATCTCAAACTAATTTCAAAAAAGAACTAAATCCCATATTCTATGGAAGCCGTAAATTAAAAAAAATTAAATTTAAATATTCTTCGAACATGTAAATTAAAAACGTTACACACGTTTCAACTATTTCTGACAAGTGTCAGTGTATGTTGAAATTTAGTTTTGTGATTAAAATGCCGATATGTCCAGTGCACATAAATGAGGGTCTACCTACTATCAGCCAGAGCACGGTCAGGAAGACTAAGTAAAATAATGATCAATTTATCTTATTATAATCTTTCATAAATCACTGCTACTGCATCAATCACTGCTAATACTGCTGTCAAAAATGTTTAAATATTAGCAGGTACAGTTCAACGACGACTAATCTAAAATCTTATCAATTAAATCTTGCTAGAACTTATCAGAACTTATTAGAACTCGTGAGCTGCCAAGTGACGGTACGTCCTTTAGACTAATGAATCTCGTTTTAACTTGGATGCTCCAGACGGTCGTAAGAGGGTATCGAAGAGACCTGGAAAACGGTTACGCTGCATGATCCAATTTTGCTATGTGGTGGTATGGCGAATGATTTCTGGGGAAGCTCGTACAAAACTCTATGTTTGTGATAGAACAACCCTTAACTGAAATAAGAGGATATTACTCAAGTACATGTGGCCAATGTTATCCTCAAATATTTAAACAAAGTCGGAATTAGGTGTTTGGAATTGCTGGCTTCTTAACAAATATAAACCCTATCGATCACGTATGAGTCTAACTAAAAAGAGCCATTTGAGTTCGCCGTGATCACCCTCAGACCTTAAGCATGTTTGTTTGAAGGGTGTGGGACAGACTGCCGCTAGAAAACCTTACAACGTTGATAAACAGCATCTCTGTGCGTCTGGAAAGTGTTATTTTACCGTTGGTTTAAAAGATTCATCTGTTAAAATTTAAAACCGTCACCAAGTTTCAACATCATACTATTTTGCTTCTTCTAGTTATTTACGATAAACGTAAAAAAACAAAGTCTTTTAAGACCTATGTTTTTATAAACATTTTGTCTTACAATTGAGTAAGAAACAATATCCTAAAGTTTGGCTACATACTTAATTACCTAACACTTTGCAATTTTTATTTGTTTGCTACATTTATGTTACAAAGTTTCTATGTTTCGATTTTTTTGTAATGATTTTTCCTTTTAGATTGGATGTTAATGATTAAAAATTATGAATCTAATTTAAAAAAAAATAGAAGAGGTGCTAAATCAGACTTTGTTATTAAAGAACGCAACATTGGTCTTTCATAATTTTCAAAATACCTGTTATTGATTTGGTAAACTTCTTGCCAGGAAAGAAGATCCCTGCGTCATGAGTATGTGCATATGAATCAATATTAAAAACTTCTAAGTCAATTTGAGCATTTACTTACTGGTTAAAATTAGACAGTAACTAAAACAGTGTTGGCAATACATGTGGTTGTCAGTTGAAATACTAACCTTAAAAAGTAACAAGTGACAGTAATTAATAACCTAAAATACAAAAAGGCATTTCAACGCGCTGTCAGATAGCTGTCAAAGACCTTTAAAAATGGCTGCTGTAGGGCAAACTTATGTATAATTAAATGAATTTGATCATTGAGTTATAGGATTTTAATATAGTTTATACGTTTAATTGATTTGTAATGTACCATAATGCCAGCATTTAGTAGTGTAGTGAACTGTGGCAGTAGAGGGAATCGTGACAGGGTTAAGTTTTTAGAATCCCTGTTATTTGTAATTTTAAATATAAATTGAGTTAAAATACTCTTTCACAGATTCTATAACTAACTTAATTAAAACAACCACTAAAAGTACAAAAAATCAACAGAAATTACACACATTTGAATGAAAACAAAGGTTTGACTGCCCCACAGACGCCATTTTGGAAAAAGCGTTGAAATGCCTTAAATAAAGCAAGATTGACAGCGACCGACATTTGACAGAACGTCAACTTAAATAAAATTGAAGTCAATTGAATAACTTTATTCATAACGCGTATAGTACATCTTCAGTCTTTTTTTTACACATATATATGTCTTATTCATACAATGATTCGTATGTTATTTCGTACATCAGAAAATAATGAGGCAAGTATCTTGTTTGGTGGCATCATGTTTATAATTAACACGAATAATAAAAATATTTGATTAAATAATATGATTTTTCAATTTATTGTAATAAAAATTTTTATTACTCGCAAAAGCGTTGAATAATATTTTAACAGCGCACTCTATATAAGTTACTATATTCAGCAAAGAAATTTTTTACATTTACTAGAATAATAAAGCAATTGGAAAAAATATTGTATTAAATTCGTTATATAATGGGTCGCTCCGCTCGTCGTGCCATTAATTCCTCTCGTTGAACAATAGACTGCTTATAGAACTAATTTAACTATTAATAATCTAACCCTAATTTAAATTAGCAACAAGTTGAACGCGATTTTAATTTTCTATTCATTATTTATTAAGTCGTTTACATGCATTGAATAGTAATTTAACGAACGAGTGTATTAATAAAAGCGAATAATAACCGATATTATTATATGATCCAGTAGAATTCTTTAATTTTTCATGGTTGCGATGTATAAATAAGCGAATATACCCTTAACGACGTGATAAAACGGTTTTGGTGTTTCGCCACCTCCAAAAATGTAATATTTCCTTGGTAACATTTTTTTTTATAAACGTCAAATAAAATCGTATCTGATACGTTTTGCCGGTTTTGCCAAAACTTTTGTTGTTTTGCGAAATTGTATTTTATTTCGTTTTATAATCGTAACGAATACCACTCGAGAATTTTGTTATTTTAACGTCAAAAGGCGTTTTTAAAAAGTTGTAATTTATTAAACAATATTACATTTGACGGAGTTCAATTAGTGTTGCTTCTACAGAAGACAAATATAAACTAAAACTAAGATAATTCATATGAATGAATATTACAATTAAAAATACAGTAACTATTGTTCTATAGGATGTGCATCAGCACTAGATAAATCTGTCTACTATTTATCTATTGCTGAATACATAAAATAGTAAAGGCTATTATACATAACTCGAGCATCAAAAATAATCGTTATACTTGCCTCATCACTCGACGTTTCGCAAAATACGTCTCGTGACTCGAAAGTCTAATCGGTTATTTTGTTGCTCTTGTGATATTATAACTGATTATTAATCGCATATTAATATACCAGTTAGTTACAATATTTTCCAGTTGACCATATATTAACTAAATGAAGAAAACGTGTATAAATTACCGTAAACACCCTACGCATGATACAAAAACTTGTAAATGTCATCAGCTAGTAATCTTTCCAGAATGATTTTAATTATTTTTAAGAAAGATATTTGAATAACATACTTACATATTACATTTAAAATAAATTACTACAATATTTTTTTTCAATACAGTTAGGTAAAATGATGAAATTAGATAAAAAAACTAGTTCATTATGAAACACGATATATCAGTCGGAATGTGATGCACTCGGTGATGGAGTTATTTCGACAGAGAGAATGATTGTGAATGGGAACTGCTGTGAACAGTTAATTTTTATTACACTAAATAAACAAATTAATAACAATACAAATTAAACTACTCATCTTTAGCTTCAGCATTGTGTTTATAAATATTAACATTAGGGATAGTGCAATTATTAAAAGTAAAAGAGGGCATAGTTGTTGATTGGTGTGAGTACACATTTAGGTTTAAATCTTTATCTTCAATCTTTGTAAAATCATTATTTGTTTCAGCTACAGTGGTTTCTGTAATATTGGTGGTATAATTGCTTTCAACAGTTTTAACACTAGTGTTGGAAAGTTTGTCACCGTTTCGTAGAGAATTTTTTTAGTCGTACTCATTTTATTCTCAATCAAATTATCTACTATATAACCTTCTGCAACAGCATTGGATTTCCAACCACCAAGGCATTTAATGGCTGAAAAATCTACACTACTGCCAGAAAGCATCAAAGCAATGATGAGTATAATAGTATTCGGATCATCTAAATTTAAAAACGTGTTTATGCCAATGGGCTGAATGGAACACTTGCCATTTCTATAAAAAACAAAAAAGCGTTTGTAAGAGGTTTGTGTTGGGCGCAATGAGGAATAGTGCCTAACTAAATTCAAAATAGTATGTTGATCATTTTCAACGATGTTAAATATTCTGCTCGTATTCGGCTCGGTTTTAGAAGCCTTAATGGTTAGTAGAAACTTAGAACCTAAATTCTGAACGTCATCTGTTTCCAAATTTAGTAGCTCGTTCTTTCGCATTGCTCTGCTTACTCCGAAAGTTCCTCCCATTCCTTCCATCCCCAAATCTCTGCTCTATACATCATAACGCTTTTTACTAATCTCTCAAAAACCCATCTTCTTTTCTCTATATCTTTTCCGAAAGTTCTTTCTCCTAGCTCCCATGCTTCTCCTACTATTCTATTTCCTTTGTCTCTGAGTTCTCTTATTTGGTCTCCATCCTTGTTGTCGTATCTTATCACATACCCTAAATATCTATATTTGTCCACACTCTCAATCTCTTTCTCTTCCCCCATTTCACCTCACTTCGTCTTCCTTTTCTCTTTTAAATTCTATTATTTTTGTTTTCGGTAAATTCACTTAAAGTTTTCTTTTTCTAAGAACCTTTTATTACTTTGATCATCTTTTCATTTGTTCTTCGTTTTAGCTAAGGCGACAATATCGTCGGCATATGCCAACACCCATACCTTTTCCTCCCTATTACGATCCCCCCCACCTAATGTTTTTCCAATTCCTCTTTTAAATTGCTTAAATAGATTGTGAATAGACACGGACTTAACGGGCATCCCTGCTTTAGTCCCTTCTCCGTCCAAAATTCTTCTCCTAACCTTTTGCCCACTTTCGATCTACATCTTGTCTCCTCGTAAACCTCCTCTATTGCGTATTTTATGTGGTTTTTTATCCCCATTTCCCTCATTTTTTTCATAGTGTTTCTCTGTCCACGTTATCTAATGCTGCCTTTATGTCCATAAACAAACCCCATACTCTCCCTTTTTTTCCTATCTCCTTGTTAATTATGTGCTTCAAAATAAAAATATTATCTATCGTCCCTCTCCTTTTCTGAAACCATTTTGTTAGTCCGGTATTAATCTCTTTTCTTCTAACTCCTTCTCTAATCTTTATCTAATTATTATTGCATATATCTTATACCCTATGTTCATTATGTTTACCCCTCTGTAGTTTTTCACATCTGTCCTGCTTCCTCCTTTGTATACTGGACATATGATTGCTCCCTTCCACTTTTTAGGTATTCCCTCTCTTGTCCATATTCTTTCAAACATTTTTTAAATTTTTCCCTCGTCTTTTCCCCCGTATATTTCCATTGTTCTCCTTGTGTTCCATCCGTTCCTCCTGCCCTTCCTTTTTCAGTTTTTCTATTGCTTTCCCCATTTCCTCTTTGTCTATCTCCCCTCTCTGTTTCTTACTTTTCTATTCCCATACTCTTTTTTTTCTTTACTTCTTTCTTTCCTTCTAAGATTTTCATACAATGTTCTTCCCATTTCTCTACTTCTATTCTAGTTTCCTTGCTTTTTTCCTCTTTTTGTTTACAAATCTCCTATGCTTGTCTTTTATTTTTATTTCTCCTATCCACTTCTCCATCTGGTTTTTATATTCCTCTTTTGCTCTTGTACATCTTTCTTTAAAATTAACTTTAATATTTTTGAATTCTTCTATTTCCATCCTTTCTCCATTTCCTTCTTCTTTTCCTCAGCTTTCTTTTCTCTCATTCCCAATTCCACCAAACTTTTCCTTTCTCTACTTCTCTTCTTTTTCTACTCTATACTTTCTTTTACTGTGGACTGCTCCATTTTTGTTATCATCCTCACCATCTCGTCCTCGACTTTCTCTTCCATTTCCAATCGCTTCTCCATTCTCTCTTTATACATTTTTCCACTTTCTCTTCCTTCCCCTTCTTCTTCCTCTTCCTCTTCCACATGCTCACTTCTAGCGGATGATAGTCTGATTCCATTTCATCCCCTATTTTTAATGTTTCACATAACTCCAGAAGTTTTCTTCCTTGCCCGTTTATTTCTTTGTCCATAGATCTTCTGATTTTTACTTTCCCGTTTATTATTAATCCTCCCTCTTCTCCTATTATTGCATTGAAATCTCCCCTCAATATTATGTTTTCTTCTTCCAAATATGTTTAGGAAGCAGTGTATTTGTTTACGTACATATCTTTACGCTTAAAAATGAGTTGTTAAGAGGAACATCAGATAAAAATTTATGTACTTGTTCTTTTTCAAGGATTTTTTTGGCACATGCTCTTCTTGTTGCCTTTTAATAAAAGTTATTAATTTATTGAGTTTAGAAATATCTATGTTTTTCTTCAAATTTATTGTACTTTTTAGCATACAATATTTAAGCCATAAGCTGACAATTAGCCCTTTTTCAGCAATATTTGAAAAATACGCTAGTAACACATTTTTGTGTACCGCGTTACATGCTTTTCGTTGCACGATAATATAAACCCATCATAAGTTTTTTCATAAAGACAACTTTTTTAGGTAATACACACCTACAAGATTTGTATGTATATTGAAATCATGCATTAATAGAAAAACAAAATCACGCATTAATGGGGTTCATTAATGAATGATTTTGTCTTATGTTTTATACAATAATAAATACATGGTCGACTGAAAATAAAGTTAGCGTATTAAAATTAGTAAAAGTTGAATATCGTTCCGTTAATCTTTGCGTTTACATTCAAGTATGCATTCAGAAAATTAACGTAGCATAAGAAATTGTTGAGTCAACTTCAACTTAAGAAGATACTATCGTACGTTAATTCCACCAATCAGAACATTCTAAATTTGAAGTTTGAAACGTAATTTAAAAACAACAGCGATAACTTCAAAACTATTATATGAAATTTTTTTAATTTAAATTTAAATTTATTTTAAAATGTTTGTGTGCAGTTATTATCATAAATGATGACAAATTACTGTTCAACGTGAAAACGGAAAAATCAAAAACAAATTCTAGGATTTTGAATAACAATATCTATCCATAAAAAATACAAAATCCAAAAAATGGAATCTTTTATAAATTTTATTTTTATGAAAACAGAACTTCTTAAGCTAACTTAGTGAATATAAACGGAAAGGTTTGTTTATTCGTGCGTTAATTCTTATTTTTTGTACGATAATTTAATTTAAGTGTATGTAAACGATACTTAAGAATTAGTAAGTTTAACATCATTCTGTTAACACTGGTGTTTACATTCAAGTATACGTTTATAATTTAATGATGCTAAATCTTTTAGACTGGTGAACAAAACTACCGACATGTATTAAGGTTTTTAAATAATGAACATTTTCATGACCTTACAAAATAAAATTTCTTTTTATAAATATTAAAAGATCACAACTAGAATACTCTAAACAAACGAACATAAAACTTTGAAATTAATTACAGTCCGGTTGCTGTCTTGTGAACATCCTACGGAAAATTAACGTAGCATACGGGATTGTTGGGTCGACTTCAGTCACTTCATAGCGGCCTATAAGTTTGCTCCCGATCATATCAAAAATTCTTGAAAGGTTTTTACTTAAACGAATCTTTGAAGATACGGATATAGGTACATTAACACCACCTCATCAATTTGGTTTTTGCGAAAGTTACTCAACAATACAACAATGTCATCGAATTGTCAAAACCAATCTCACAAGCCTTGAAGAGAAAAGCTATGTACAGCAGCATTCTTAGATATCGAACAAGCTTTCGATCGAGTTTGGCACGACGAACTATTATACAAACTTAAATCTTTCCTTCCTAGGCCTTACTACCTTGTCATAAAATGCTACCTTACAGACAGGTATTTTCAAGTACGAATTAATACAGTAACCTCAAATTATTATCCCATAAGTTCAGGGGTCCCTCAAGGTTGTGTTCTTGGTCTACTCCTTTACCTAATATTTACGGCTGACATTCCAACTACAAATACTATTACAATCGCCACGTTCGCCGACGACACAACTCTACTATCCATAAATGAAAATCCACAAACTGCATCTGAAAATCTCCAAACGCATCTTAACCGACTACAAGCTTAGATAAAATAATGAAGTCAAATTAAACCATACAAAGTCTACATAAATTACATTCACGAACAGGAACATTGTCTGCCCTGCAGTTCTAATGAACGACCACCCGTCCCCAGTATCTACTCAAGTGAAATATTTGAGATTAATACTAGACCAAAAACTTACATGAAAGCCACATATTTCTGCTAAAAAAACCCACATAAACCTATAAACAAGTTAAATGAGTTGGCTCCTGGGTCGCAAATCACAGTTGTCAACAGAAAATGAAATTACTTCTGTACAAATGCATCATAAAACTAATCTGAACGTACGGGGTTCACCTTTGGGGATGTGCAAAGCCATCAAATACTCAAATTATACTGAGAATTCAATCTAAGATACTTCGAATGATCTTCGATGCACCATGGTACGTCAGTAGTAAAAGCCTACACTTAAAGTATCGTTTACATCCACTTATTGTACGGATTAGTTTGTAATATTATTATTGGACGATCAAACAAGCGAAGAATGCAAGAAATGAAATTAATTGAAATTGAGAACTCGTATTTCGAGTACAGCCTGTATAATACTCGTACGTATCTTATCTGATAATAATAATTTTCCTGAAATTAAAACTGAGTAGAATAATTAAAAAGTGTATTTTTTTTAATTTTGTGAATACACTATTTACAAAAAAAAATAGATATTTAATAGCAAGCAATGGTTACTTTATTGTATAAACAAAAAAATATAGACGTTTTTGAAAAATAATACGTGTGTATGCCCAATAACAAATAACAAGTTAATTAAGACGTTAAAGCTTAACTTTTTGTCTGTTCTTGCATTTGCAATTATTATGATAATGTCAGCTTTTCATTTTTAAAAGTTGATTTTTAAATTAAGAATTTAATTATGAAAATCTGGAGTGGTATCTGCGAGACTGTCTGAAAAGAGAATACTAATAGTAATTCAATTAAGTTTTCTTGAGTCTGAACAAGTTGTGAAAGAGTGTCTGGTGTGCGACTGACATCCGTGGCCAAGATATCATTTCCAATTTTATACCCGTGATTCAATAAAGTCTCAACACCATCGGTAACCCTTATATAAATAGAATCGTGTTGCCAGTGGCGTACTTATTTCACGCTTTACTGTAATTTTCCAATTAACTGCGTTTTTAATTTGTTTGTATTTAATTACAAAATAACAATATTCAATTAAAAATTTTTACAAAAACTTAATAATTTATCTAAAGTTCGACAAATGAGAACAATAAATTAATTTTATTTTCCAATAATCATTTTCTGAGGAGCAAAATAGGAAATGAGTTACAAACAATGTACGTCTCTGGTCACTGTGATGATACGATATAGCGGAAATCTCAGCTTTAAACGCATTTCAAGTGCAGAACGGATATGGAAATGTCGCACAAAAATAATTGGTTTATCTACTTGTATAAAGAAGATCTACGTCTTTTATCCCACACAATCAAACACTAACTTTAAGCACAAACACAGCTGCATATATGAGGTATTGAATTCCTGGTTGTTTTAATTTACTAAAAGAATTCAATTCGTATTTTATATGTACCAGTTTGTCGGTACAAAAAAGGAAAATAAAGTCGTTCCGATCTTTTATTAAATAAATAATTGAAGTTTGCATAAATAAAGTATATGTAACTTAAAAATTCGGAGTAGCCGATGGGTAGTAATATTTGGTTACTGAAATAACAACTACAACTAATGGGTGGGTCAATAGTTTTTGGTTATTACGTTTGTACTTATATTGTTGCTCTACATACAACAATATTTACTTAGGTATTAATTAGTATGCAACTTTTATGTATCCCACAAAATTGAATGCATACAAATGTAATCAGACGCTCTCAGTGTTGATATTATTGCAATTGCTTTTCAATTAATATTAATTTAAATTTCAATTTTAAAATAAAGAGAATGTAGTTGGATCTTCCAATGTTCTTTTGGCAAAGCATTTGTTTAAATTTCGTAAGAATTTACAACGTTGTTTTTTGTTAACGCGTTTTTGATTTCCCCAAAAACTAAAATTAATATACGAGTTACACAATTATATTTCATATATTTTTGTAATAATATTATTTTCTTTATATTTATTAATGTTGAAAATATAATTGGTAACATATTTAAATTTTTATAGATAAAACAAAATAGTCTTTCGGGATTGGACCGTGTCGAAATTATAACCAACGTTTCACCACCTATCGTAAGGGACTTCATCAAGACCAATAACTTGAAACAAATAAACAAAAATTTATAGTAGACTACTAAAAGTCCTGGAATCAACTTGTCAAACAAGCCAAATCCTAGAGTAAAGCAGTCTAAGTCATTAGAGAAATACCTCCGCATTATATAGACGATTATCTAGATTGAAAGAAGTCTAAGTAATTAGAGAAATACCTCTGTATTATATAGAAGAAAAACGTTTGACTTCTATATAATACGAAGGTATTTTCTAATTACGCAGACTTCTTTAGTCTAGCATTTTGATTGGTTGGAAAGTTGATTACCTGACTATTAGTAATCTACTTTAAATTTTATTTGTTTGCTTTCTTGCCCTATTCAAGATACACTACTATAAGTCAGGTAATCAACTTTTCAACCAATCCAGAATCTAGAGTACAAAAATCTGAGTAAATGAGAGGAATACCTCCGTATTATATAGAAGAGAAACGTTTATCTTCTATACAATGTAGAGGTATTTTCCTATTGCTTAGACTTCTTTAAGTCTAGAATGTAGTTGGTTGACAAGTGGATTCCCTAACTTTTAGTAGTCTACTTTCTACTTTCGGCCAAACGTTAGAAACTACGGTTACCATTTCGACACAGTCTAATCCTAATGACTAATTTTGTATTGTAAAATTTTGTAGCTTCTTCAAATTAATTTCATTTTAAAAGTATTAATAATTTCCAAAAATTTTAAAGATTGATTTTTGCAAAGCATTTAATTGTGTCGATCGAAAGTCTCCTTTGAATACTGTATAGGGGAGGTTCTCAGGACTATGCAATTTTTTATGGCAGCGTTGTTCTACTCCGTCTATTCTAGCTTTTAAGGATGAATGTATGTCTTCTTCTGTCAGATGTCAGCAAGGAGACCTCTAGGCCCATTATTTTTTAGCATTATTATACAACCTATTATTAAAGAATTAATGTCGGAGTTGCATTTTTTTTATTAGAAGATTGGTCAACTGTCCTCACAAATTTTAAAAGACAGGTATCTCCCCTAGTATAAAGCTAGTACTTGATTAAGAATTGAAACTTTTAAGTACCTCTCTGAAAGAAAAATCTACACAAAAAAATTTGAACCATAATGGTTCTGAGAAGATACTACTGTTAAATTACTTGGGGTCTCTTCTAATATTACATATTACGGAACAAATTTTGCAAAAACCAGTGGTGTCATGTAGGTAATGGTGGCTGAATGTTAGACCTCAGGTGTTCGATAGTTACGGATAACACATACGGTTGATTGAAATACGTTTGAAAAATGGTTATGTTCGTTTGATTTTTTTTTGATGCCTCTCTGATATAAGGTAACCATTTTTTAAATTGTTTATTAAATTTATGTGTTGGCATTTATTGAATAGGACGTATACACATGGTTTGTCTTGGCAAAGCATTTGCTTCAAGGTTTAGGAAAACCTAAACAAAGGAATGCTCATAAAAACAGCATAAAGAAACTTTAATGTTCCGGTGATGTCCTTAAAACGTCGGACCAAAAATAAAAATTTAACAGTGTCTGGCAATATAAAACATCATGGGAGCAAAAGGACGATCTTCAGTTTAGATCAATAAGACGAGTTGGTGCAACATATTTTTGATTTGGAAATCAAGATGTATGGTATGACAACACAATATTTTTCCTGTTTAGTTTTTCAGCTGACTGAAAAAATAATATATTCCATCCTTTTTCTCGTGTAAAAATAGCTGCTGGCAAGATATATGCTCTCTGGAAGACAACAAGAAATTAGTTTGCGGACTATCTATTGTCACTAAGTTTTTCGATCTTTTGAAAGATATAACAGAAAAGCATAATTATTCTTCTCACACGATATTTAATGTAAATAATGAACGGGTACCATTTTTGCATGCAACGACAGCGGGTGAATAAAGCTCGATTTATTAAAACAATGGTTTGATCATTTCTGACTTTTGTTAAGTCTTTTCAAGATGATCCTGTATTGTTAGTTTTGGATGAGCACTTAACCGATACAAAAAATTTGGATATCAAAAGAAAGGAAAATGTGTCTACCACCTCACACGCCCCACAAATTCCAGCCATTACAGTTTGGGGTTATGTTTTCCTTAAATGCTTACTTGTACCAAGGTCTAAAAAATGGCTTAATAATCACTCTAGTATAACTGTCACTGTCTAGTATAACTGTTACGCTTACTAATGCCGTTCTTGACTTCAAAAAACTAGTATTTTTCCTCTTAATTCTGAAACTTTTAGTAAGGCCTATTTTATAGCTGCAGACGTAACGGACAAAGATCAGATCAGGGATAATTTAAAAACTCCTGAAAATAAACGACTAGGAAGTCCTATTCCAGAACAAAGTGTGCGCCCAGATACTGTCATACGAAACCCAGAACCTCGAGAAGGTAACAATAACTCGTCATTTTTTGTTACTCCTTGGGTTTGTCGTCCTCTTCCAAGAATTACTAAGAAAGAAATAATAATAAACGCTAGTCAACTGGAACAATAATTCTAACGGGTACGCAATACAAAAAAAATTTCAATGAAGAGAAAAGGGAAAACGCTGAAGCGGAAAAAACATAGAGAAAATTAAACAAGGTTGGCTAAGAGCAAAGTACGCAAGATTTTAAAAGAATAATGAAACTAGTCGGTATGAACAACAGGATGCGAGAACAGATTCTGTTCTGTTTCAGTTAGCGGAGAAGGTTAGATTAAGCGCACTACGTGTCGTGGGTTAGCACATGATGACTATGCGGGTGTTAACGACAATAAAGATGATTAGACATGTACTAAATGTTTGTTCACTTCTAATATTGCGTCCGCTAAACATCAGATTAAATTTTAGTTTGTTTTTTATTTTATGCTAAAGTTTTTGAGTTCCTACAGAATATATTGTTATTTTTTCTGAAAAATTATATTATTATGTAAACACAATATTATTGAAAATTCTTACCTAAAGTGTTCTTATGCTTATGATTTACCAATAATTGTATTATTTAGTGTAGAATCATGTTACGCACTTATTATTTTATTTTACCTACACCTCTAGGACAAGATGGTCCTTTGCAGGGTGTACATTATGTCCATTTACATCAATATTCAGTAATCGTTTAAACTTGATGACAGTGTCAAAGTGTTCAGTAAAGTATTCTTCTACTAGTGCAAAAATTCTAAATTTTTAACACTTACTATAGTTCACTTATCAACTCTAATATGGTCTTTTATGGACATCTTTAAAACTTTATTTGGAATTTAAGTTGACGTTTGAGAAGATTACAAATTCTCGCCCTGATGATCGAAATTGAAGTTCTAATAGCATTTAAACTCTTGTAACGATGGAAACATCTTGTCGGACTACACGTAATTTAGGCACTCAAAAACTTACTGCTGTTTATTTGTAAATGATACTTTATGTCGGTGGGCACCCAGACTATAATATAAACACATAATACGCAGAAGCTTGACGATGTGCCAAATACGCAAGAAAGATAAAGTGTAGAACGTGTAAAGATGTTTCTAAGAATTATATTTTCCAGTCAATCTCAATTGAATCTCATGGACTAAGTGAATCTACTTTAGCTTTTGTAGATGACTTGGAAAATAAATTAGTTTCTCTTAGTGGAGGAGTTAGATTTTAAAGCTTTAACTAAGAAATGCCAAAAGTTCACTGTAACAGGCAATTGTTATTCGCAATATCGTCGTCAAAGTGATAACTGCAAATGTTATCATTTCGATGACGATATTGCAAATAATTGCCTGCATTTCTTAGTTAATTCCATATTATTATTCAAGTGTTCTTTATACACGAGTTAACACACATATTTCACTTATTAAAAGTTTTCTTGTTACAAAGGATTAGTTTTGCTGTATAACGGAGTACTGTGGCTTAAAATATGGAATGCATTTCTCCTTCTAGAACAACGGAGGGAGTATTTTATTTTAAATAATTTATTTCGATATGTTAGGAACCGTAAATTATTTTTTTAAATTTTATTGTATAAAATTAGATATTAATTATCTAAATAAAAACTCATTGAAAATGTGGTTGCAGAGGTATAAGTATAGTCGGTATTTTTGAACCAACAGACTATGAATTGTAGTTGTAGACATTTGTATTGGTTAAAGTTTTTAATGAAACTAAAAAAACGTGCGGTTATCTATACGCATTTATGATACAGAAGACTGTTATAACTGAGAAAACGAACAAAGAAAGTGAATTGCTTAGACCAAAGTCTGCAGACAAATACGGTAAGTATCTTTGTCATCTAAAATAGTACTGAAACTTATATGCTCAATAGAAGAGGTTTTCCTCTTTGGAGATGTATCATTCTGTTTTCAAGCAACCTCTTGACTTTATCTATAGGTTCAAATCTAATATTTTATTCATAATTTAAATTTTTATTTTTTCTAATTAATATAATGTGTCTAACTTTTTTTTTGTTTTAGCATATTTAAGTTAAGCCTTATTGAAAGCAGATCTTTAAAACAAATTTTGATTTAAAACTTTTTTTTAGAATGTGTAGGGGTTGGGATAGTTATGGTCTACATATATGTAAAACACCCTGTATAAACTAACTAATAACAAAAAATAATCAAGCAACTACAAATACTGCTTCTCATCTTATCTGTAAGATAGAACGTCATGTAACGGAATTCAAATCATTTAATTTATTTTTGTTCAGAGTTAGTAAATTTTAATTAAACTATAAAAATCTCTCCCTTAAAATCGGCTGTTCTTCCGTCTGCATGTAAACATGATATCACAAAAATACTACTGGTCCAATGGTACATAAAATTTAAAGGTTTTATTATTGACAACTTTATAAAATTTTGAGCACCCTCCGTCAAGGAGGTACTTTTGAGAAATACAATTTTAGTTATTTAGTAAATCTTCAAAAATCTTTTTACTAATCGTAAGTGTTTGTGAGCCACGTGGGAATCTAATTCGATCAGCTAAATTCTTATTAGTACAGAGTGGACCAAAGTTCACTTTTAAAATTAATCTCAACATGTAAGTATTGAAAAAGTATTTCAAATGAAGTACATATATACGCAAAAATACACAAGTTGATTTTTTTATTACCATCTATAAAAATATATATATAAAAAATCTGTAGAAAAATGCCCATTGTCAAAGAATGGTTATTTATGTATCAAGGTACTACGGTTTGATTTTTCATGACGAATGTGATTCAGTTGCAGAGGCGATAGCCGAAACAAAAAAGGTTTGAAAAGATCTCAGCAAGAGCTTTAAAAACATATGACATGTCAATATACTGTACAGAGTATTTTAGAAGATATAGCTAATTATCAGTAATAATGACATACTTTTGCAGAAAAGTCGATAGAACTCGACATAAAGCTTAGATGTTTTTTAAATTAAACCTGTTTACAATGTCAATTTATTGAAACATTTTTAAAACCAATAGGTAGTTACCTACAAAGAAACGATAATCGTGCGACTTTATTGTTTTATTGTTCTACTGTAGTCAATACTAAATAATTACGTACTTTTTGGGTTGTTTCGAGTTTTTCGATTTTTGCCCTAATTAATCCCTTTTCAATAGTGGATGAACCGTTGCTCACTACGATTACCATTTCGACAAGTTACAATCTTGGAATATTTTTTTGTTTCAACAATGACTTTGACCTTGGAACTTCACAATCATATTCAAATTGCAATTTATTCTCGGTGATTTGTCCACCATCGCATTTGGTTAACAAAAAGTTTTTAATTTTTTTCCTTCTACTAATCCATTTCTATTGTCCAATCTAATTATAGGTTATATAACTTCTAATAACATGTAACTGTACTTCTTTCAGTTAGTTTACTACCATCCTGCAGTTTATTTTTCTTTGTTTAAATGTACTTGTAATATATTCTTATTTTGGTGATTGGAAATATTTTCGTTATTTCTATAGAGTGTTACTTATCGAAAGGCCAAAATTGTAGGGCGCATTCTCAACCAAATTCGAGTATAGAAGTTTTTATAAGAAAAGTATAGGGTGTCAACTAACTGTAAATTTATTTATTTTTAAATATAACACATTAAGGGTGATATTCATTTCCTAATAAGTTATTACGTATCAAATAAGATGCTAATAACTTGGTAATTTTATTAGAAAGTAGATCCGGGTAGTAAAAGTATTAATTGAGGTTACATCACTTAAGTGCATTTGATAATTTGGTTAGTGATTCATAATTCAAACACTATTGTTACATTGCAACCAACACAGTAGAATTGAAAAAATATTTATTAAGTACTCATTTACCATTTGAAGGTTGAATATATAGAAATAATTTATTCTGCTAATGCATAAATTACTACTCAAATAACTATTAGGAACTTTATTAGGAGATGGATAACACAGCCCTAAATGTAATAATGTAGCAGAACATTTACAATGAATGTTTAAAATACCACCATGCGATGTAGGTAACGAGATTTATGTGTCTCCGATTTTAGTAAATTCTATTTAAATACTGATGAGCCAATATGTTGAGTGGGTTAGAGCACCAACATGCATAAACAATTGTTCTAACTGAAAAACAAAGTCGTCAAGAAAATAAGACAAATCATACGGTAGTAAATTGTGGTAAGATTATCCTTTAAGACGTTTTTGTAAAAATATGGTTTAATCAAATAGTCACCTATGGTAGCAATCCAAACGTTGTAAAAAAATTGTTTTTGAAAATGTCTCTCTGAACAGCATGGCGACTTTCTTGCACTCAGTATTTAATTTATTAGAAACATTTAATATATTGGAATAATTTTTTGAACTCAGTGAGTAGTAAGAATACCACAACATATATTTTAAAAATTTCCAGACCATTTTATGGCAAATAATTAAATCCTTACATCTTTACAAATTTTCGTATACTAGATGCTGGATTTTTTTCGACTTTTGTTTCATTTAAACGGGGTTCTCCATCGGAGGTAATATGTTCAAAACTTCCAGATTTAGTCAAACGACAATAAATGTTGATGAATAATTTTCTGTCGGGTCTCCACAGCATTACTATTGTCACCACCACAAAAAATGCGTCATCTTAAACTTAGAAATAATAGTTCCAAGTTGTAATAGCAGAATCTTACTGTCAAAATCACTGAAAACGCTGGAAATGAGCTGTTACAGATTTCGACCGATGTAGTCAATTTTAGGTTGTCTTGAAAGGTAAATCCTGACACTGTTCCAATATTGTACAGGCACAAAGCTTTATGCATTAAAGAAAAAAGAGGTGGTACGTACAGTTGCGGTTGGTTGAACCTTAAGAAGATTAGTTGCTAAGATAAGCTACCAAGCTTATTCTAAGGAAATTGGAGATTACCTTCGTTCAAAAGAAATAGGGTTTGGCACAAGAGGCGGTTGTGACACTCCTGCTCATGTTGTGAAATCATTTGTCAAGATAAATGATACGATTTCAAAAGTCCTACTAAAAATTAACTTCAATAATACTTTTAATTTTACTGAGAAGAATTCCTTACTTTTTGAGTTTCAAAAAAACTCTAAAGTTTTATTGTTTTCTACACCAATATTATACCTCTTCCCCAAACTCCTTTTTAGAGAAGATTCTATTGAATCTACGGTAGGATAGCAGCAAGGAAATCCACTTGGTGTAATATGATTTAGTCTTGTCATTCAGCCAATTATTGATGGGTTATAATCCAAATTTTTTTTTTTTATTTAGATGAGGGAATTTTAAGGGGAGATTTTAAAACTGTGTTGATTGATTTTGAGAAGATTCAGGAAAAGGCTTAGAAATCAATCTAGAAAAATTCAAACTATTTATTCTATTCCTCCTCAAATACGACTAACATCAGAAAATGAATTAGAGTTATTAGGAGCTCCAATTACCCAGTGGTCAACTAGGAAGGTTATAAAAATTAGGATAACTGAATTACAATTATTACTAAACAGACTAGGTAAGGTAAAAACTCATGCTGCCTGATGTCTCGAAAGACTTATTTTTACTTAGGACAACTCCTACATTGCAGTTTCAGGATATTATTAATGAACTTGCTGGTCAAATTAGGAAGACAATGCAGGAAATTACAAACAACAAGTTTTCTGACGACCAGTGGAAAATTATAACTCTCCTTATACGCCACTATATAATGATGGGTATCCCTAAACTGAGAAACTTGTTCTTCCAATATTCATTTCATCAGTTCAAACGTTCAAAATTATATCTTTGTAAACAAATTGATATCGCAACTCAGAAGAGCAACCCTGCATGCATTTTAGGAGCACTACCTACACTCGAGAAAAATCAACACTGATTATGTAAATTAAAACATTTTTTAGTGATTTATTTATAACAGTAAGTTGAAACTCTATATTTAAAAAAACCAGACATTTTATAATAAAATTTGGTTAAAGAAAGGGAACACTAAACTGCAGCGTCTATTTTAACAAACGGGAAAATACCAAAAAACTGCAACAAAAAACTTTACTCGGACACGTGTTTCAATAGCTAAGCTATCATCATCAGCGAACCTATACTAAAAATAAAAACAATAGGAAACTTACATATACTATCTGCGTGTCACGCATCGTCACACTTCATTGATTCTTATATAAGCTTGAATAATTGCAAAAATCCTAATGGACTGTTATCATCATAATTCATAAGCAAATTTCTGTTTTTAAAATTTCCAAACTTTCACAAGAATTAAGTTTGTTTTATTATCTACCCTCATAATTAATTTAATGTCGCCTACCCTATCGCCATTTTCAAGCATATGAATGGCAACACTGGACCGATGATATTTCACATAAGCTAAGTGCTCTATAAAACAAGTTTTAATAAGACTCTTGGTTTGCCCTATATATATTTTGTTACAGTCTTTACAATTTATTTTATATATTCCCGATTTTTCACACATTTCTATTGGGTCTTTCGGATTGCCTAAAAGATTTTGCAAGTTGTTACTACTAGAGATTAATGTTTTATAATCAAATTTTGAAAATATTTTTTGAAGACCTTTTGTGTATGTGGGATGATTTGGTAATTTGATATATTTCTTATCTATTTTGTTATTACTAGTTTCTAACGTTGTAATGTTTCTAATGTTCAACTTATGTTATGTTTTCTAATTATGTTTGTGACAATGATTCCTAAAAACCATTGTATGATGCAATCTGCTTAATATTTCGCAGTTCTTTATCAAAGTTTTGTTTTGACAATAGGAAATGTAATAATCTTTGAATCAAAAAGTTGAAAGATGCAAGTTTATGTTGCATACTATGGTTGGAATCATTTGTTATAAACCTCATAGTGTTAGTGTCTTTACGATAAATGTCTATATCTAGTTTGTTGCCATTTCTTGTCACTAAAGTGTCTAAGAAAGGTAACTTAAGGTTTGCTTCTGTTTCATAGGTAAACTTGATCGTCTCAAATTTTGAATTTAAAATTTGTACCAATTGCCGAGGACTGTAAAATTTAGTGTCGATGACTGTAAAAACATAATCTACATATCTAAACCAAATTCTAGGAAAGTAATCTAAATTATTTCTTAAATCGGTTTCAAATTTACCCATGAACAGGTTAGCCATAAACGGAGATAAGCTGTTACCCATTGTTGTACCATAATTTTGTTGATAAATATTATTGTGAATTTGGAAGTAGGTGTGACTCAAACATAATCTTGCTAATTTAATAAAATTATTTACTTCTGAATTGTCTAAAGGATTTTAGTGTAACATATCTTTTAAATAACCTAAAGTGACATCTATCGGAACGCTTGGAAACAATGAACAGACATCGAATGAAATTAAAACTTCGTTCTCAGTCAGCTCAATGTTTTTATTTTTTCAATAAAATCATATGAGTTTTAAACAATGAAATGTGATTGTTGATATTAAAAACTGTTTTATTTGACAACCATTTAGATATCAGATAAGTAGGAGCATTAATACCTGAAACAATGGGCCGCATTGCTTTTTCGGGTTTATGTATCTTAGGCACACAATACATTCTAGAAAAAACCGGATTAGATACGGTTAGTCAAAACTTAAGTTGTTTTGGTATAATATTTTTACATTCTAATAAGACTCTATCAGCAATCATTTTGGAAAAAGAATTTTTAGATATTAATAAATAGGGGCTTTCATTAAGCATCACCTGAACTGACTCAAAATAATCCTCTTTGTCCAAATTAACTACTTTATTGCCTTTATCTAGTTTGAGATAACGACAATTTTTCTCTTTAAGATTTTAAAATTTCTCTCACGTTAAATTTAAATTTTGTTAACTGCTGAATATTATCTGAAATTTGAATTTTACAGACATTCCTAATGTGGTTCTAAAATGCTCTCCTAGAATTACGACCTATCATTGAGTAACACTCTGTATATCTGGCGTACCGTAATTTTATAATGTTGCAATTTATTATGTATTACATGGTTAGTTCCATAGCTGCACTAAATTGTGTTAAAAGTTATAAGAATTTTTTACGTATTTATATTTTTTCAGTGGCATGATTAGGCATAAGAATCGATTATAACGAGTTCGTTTCTAGGTATTTTTTTTTCTTTTTTAAATGTTATCTATTAGTGATACGGATGGACAAGAAGATTAAAAAAGGAAAATAGATAAGAACAAAAGGTTAATGCATGATATACTCTGAGTTTAGATATAATCATAGCTCATGTGAGCAAGATGCATCATCTACAGGGATGGCAAATTAGTGCCGATTCATTATCCCCTGAAATAATTTTTAAGTGTATCTAAATTGAAGAAATAGTGACATTATTAATTGAAGATTTACGAACGCAACATACATAGATGAGTTTCGCCTTATTGAAGCTCATCAGTGTAGCGTAGCCATTTTACAAACTTAATTTTTAATTAGGTATTCAAATAATAAATTAATAACAGTAATTAAATATTACTTCCGACGTAATATATAATAAAGGAATTTACATGTTATTGTTGTCCAAAGATGTATTTTATAAGCTAAATATAGTTTAGTAAATACAGTAAACAAAAAACATTCTTCGTTATTTCTAAAACAACTTTAAATACAATAAGGCAGGGTATCATATTAAAGGACCGGAAAACAAACGTTAAAATGCAATTACTTAAGTTTCCTCCCGTTTCTTTTATCCAGGTTTCTTTCTGTTCGAAATATTTAAGTCGAGTGTACCTTTTCAGTAGCAATCGCTTGATATAGTGATCCCTATTGAAAAATAATAGTATAATAGAAGCTGTATATTGTCACAGCATGCACGCCTAACCTCCCACTGGTTAGGGCTTTGTCTCAAATATTCTAAAGCACTCGCAATCTGCCCACCTCCTGATTAAATTCACTGAAATAATAATATGGATTCGCGCAAACCGTTTTTTTATTGTAGTATGTACAAATTGTGATATTTTATTGTTCATAACGCTATTGTGCTCCTATTTACAACAGATTAATAGTAAAATATACCCGGCACACTTAAAACAATGTTAGGGGTCGTTTAAGCTACCCTAAAGTTCCACTTGATTTAAAGATTTTGAAGATTTTAATAGTCAAACTGAAAACGTCGAATATCAAAATTTCTCTCAACACAAAACGGATGTTTAAAAAAATATCTTTTAAAAAGACAACTTTTCTGTAATATAGTCATTTCGTTCCCTATAAGGAATACATGTACAGGTCAAAATAGCGAAACCGATCATCTTTTTGATGGCCCACATGTTATTCTGGACAGTGAAGAGTACTTCTGGTTAGCAATGAAATCACCGCAATTCAATAGATCTGCAAAACCTTATACAAGTATCTCGTTATCCCTAACATAAATAAGGTGCACGATGCACAACTTAAATTTAAGCGTTTGTTAAAGCACAAAAATATCGTCGCTTTTACTTCAGCTTCCTTATTATTATTATTATATGAAATTATATTTATGCTCAAATTCATTTATCTAATTTAGTTGTGTAATGCAGCATAAAATTGGTGACAATTTCGAATTCAAGTGGAAATCTAGGTAGAGCAAACAAGTTTGTTAAAATTTATTTTTTAGAGATCTCAATTATAATGCAATTATGACATTCCGAAAATATTTAAATACAAATGACATATTTAAGTTAAAAAGGCCGTAAAAAAGTCACCGCAATATGACTATAAGGAATTCCAAGGAGATATTTACATTTTATATTGTCCCTTCAATATAAAAGTGTTGAAAGCACGCCCATAGCTTGTGTTGCAATAAGACTTTAAGAACAGGGGTGGAATTTAGATATTTGCATTATTTAAGTTTATTAAATCGTAAAGTTTTCTTTTTAAATAAACTAACTTACATGAACACCGTAGTATTTTAAAGTTCGGTTAAATTTTGTTTAACTATTCATATGTATTTTAAAATAGTACTACTTCATACTATTTTTCTATTAGTAAAAAAAAAAGATTTGTTAATGTCCATTTAAAATTTGATTATACTCCGGCCCTGTACAATATCATTTTTCATTTTAACTATAAGTTATATAAGATATTCGATCGAAGTATGGTCTGGTAATAAAACGCAGTCAGACACAAAAATGTCGACAATTTGCAACACCCCCGTCTGGAAAGGGTATAAAGTTCTACAAAGTAAGGGGGTAATCTGCATTGCCCTATTTTTATTAACGCAGCTATTTTATTTACGATCAATATAGTATACCTACGACAAGATGAAAAAGAACGAATATAATTGTATTTCAGGTAAAAATCTACTAAACAATCAACAGTTACCTCAACTTAAACCATTTTTAATTTCTGAACTCAAATCCTTTAGATTACACTCCACAGTCGTAACATTATCCTTAATTTATTATTGGTCTAGATTTAATTTATAATAAAACCATCTATCACAATTGCCCATTGACTACAGAGACGTTTCAATAAAGTATTAAATAACACTTAACCTACACGTGGTTTTCTCATTCAAAATACCACCAGCTTTATGTTATTCTTTTGTCAAATCAAGAATACAGTTAAGAAAACAATTCGCACAATAATGAAGGTAGGTAAGCTTATAAAAGATCTGCATTGAAATATACGTTGTTCTTTTCATTTGCCATACGCCATGACAACGAAACTGCACCACCACGATATTTTAAATTGCAAAAAATTAATTAATCCATGTTCTAATGTAATTACGTTGCTTTTATTTGAGAACTATTAACTATCGGGTTGCTTCTGGCAGTTAATGAATAAAGATACGGGATACTTATGTGCTCGCGGCAAAATATTTTTTTATTGACGCAATACCTTTTATAATTGCGTGGGAAATAATTTTCTATTGTAAAATCCAATTTACGGGTCATGTATAAAGTTATCTCCAGCGAAAAACAATGAAATTTGATATTTCGCTTAATAAAAATTGTAGCGGAGCTACCGGAAGCTGAAAAATAATACAAGGATAAATTAAAAACGAAAAATCGTATTCTAAAGAATATGAAATATTATACTCAGCGGCGAGCGGATCTTTTCTTGAAAACTTTGTAATTGCTCTGAAGTTGTAAGTTCTCAACTTCAAACGGTTTGTTTCAAACGTCTTTTGCAGATGGTAGCAGAAACAAGCGTTGCCAAGCGACTTGTTTAAAGTTTACTCATTTAAAAGCTCTGTCGAGCCCATAAGGTCATCGCAGAGAGAAATACATAAATTAAATAGTCGAATACGAAATTGTTTGCTATTATAATTTTATACCATAGTATACGTACATACACGCTTTTATTAAATTCTGTATTACAAGGAAACCGTGTTAAAGGAGAAACTTAGAAAATATAACAAAGAGCAAGAAACAAAGTCCGATATATGTTCAACCGAGCAGAAAGAGTCGGAAGGGCGCGTGTTAAAACAATTTCCAAGCTACCTTTGATGCGGTAAAATAATTTGCCTGAAGTTACAGAACATTTCACACCGACTGAACCTTTCTTTTCAATTCTAACTGCGTGGAAGGAAACACATGCACTAACAGCAAAAATGATATCAGTGATAGTCGTTCGGTATCTTCAAAAGAATAAACGTTTAGAATCTCTACCCCACATACAATATAAACTTAAAAAAAAAACAGTTGGATAGAAGTAAATATCTAAAAGTTGGACGAATATTTACCCATTTCTTACTGTTACACGGAGGATAAAAGTTTATATTTTAATAATCTGATTACATATGTTTGTTAATTTTAATGTTTTTCTCAGGTAGAATATGTGTGTAGAAATTGTAACATTATAATAATAATAATAATAATAATAATAATAATAATAACAATAATAATAATCTTTATTGTTTAACAGAAAGAAATATTCCAATTATAGAACAATACTCAATATGCTAAATAAACTTAAATTACTAAAACAAAAATACAGAAAGCAAAAACAAAAATGAAAATTATCGAAGGACGCGTTAACAATATAATTAAAACAAGATACGTTGGTTTTCTAATATGTTTTTTAACGAATCAAAATGAATATCATACTCTGTGCCTACAAAATTAAAATTTTTGACATTATGATGATGGGTGATTTTTGTAAGATGTTGGTTTTTGGTGTAGGGATGAAAAATGGAACCGAAAGCCTAGAATTAATTCGTGGGACACGGAAGTTTAATTTACTCCACACCAAGGTATCTCTTACGCCAAGATGGCGGAAAAGACGCCCCAACTTGATATCGCCCAATTAGTGAAAGAGCTGGTACCTACTTTAGTTACCATGCTAAAGAAAGTTTTTGTAACAAAACAGCGAGAAGAACCGCCTAAAGTTCTGCTACTACCTCCACCGGTGACGAGGTCACGAGTCAACTCGCTATCCAGTCAAGGTCCTGCGTTGTCTGATGTAGGATCTGAAAAAAGAAAACGTCAGGAGGCGATAAATGTGAGTTATTCTTCGGAAGACGACTCCGGTAACTCGGAGGCGTCTATTACCAAGCCAAAAAGACCAAGGGGTGGCCGAAAGGTAAACCTCGGAAGAGGGCTACCTAAAGTGTGATAAAATCTGTGATAATACCTGTGATAATTGTGTTTGTAGTCCAGAGTATTTATTTATATTTATATATAGAGATTTATTTATTTATTTATACATTTATTTATTTATTTGTTTTTGTAATAGTCCTTTAAATTATTTACAATTTATATATATAATAAATATATATATATATATATGTCCAACAAAATTATACAGTGGAACTGTCGAGGATGTGTACATAATTATTGCCACATCAAACTGTTATTACAAGAACACGATCCAGTATGTCTCGCTATACAAGAAACGCACCTAAAACCAAAACAAACTTACAATTTAAAAAATTATTACATGGTAAGAAAGGACGCAATTGGTGGTGAAAGGGCACACGGAGGAGTTGCTATATTCTTGAGGCAAGATGCCATTTATAACGATCTCCAAGTACGTAGTCGTTTACAGGTTGTAGCTGTAAATATTACGGTTCCTATAAAAATAACTTTATGTAACGTTTACTTACCTGACGCAAGCTGGACACTAGAGGATCTGAACCACGTTGTGGAACAGTTAAATCATCCGTTCATTTTAATAGGCGACTTTAATGCTCACAATTTATTGTGGGGATCCATTAAAACAGACTCCAGAGGACAACTGCTCGAACGCTGGTTAGAAAATGAAAAATTAATTTTGCTAAACACAGGATCAAAGACGAGTTTTAACACAAAATCGAATACGTTTTCGGCAATTGACCTATCTATAGCCTCTAGTAGATTACTAACCAGAGTAACGTGGAAGGTTGAAGAAGATCTTTGGAATAGTGATCATTTTCCAATCGTTATCGAATTTGACATTCCAAAAATCACAAACGCGGTTCCCATCCGATGGAACACAAAAAAGCAGATTGGGAAAAGTTTTGTAAAAATTTAGTTTGCCCATTAGATGTTTCAGTAGAAAACGTTACGAACAACATTATCTTAGCTGCAACAAAAGTATACCTAAATCTGGAGGTAAACCTATAAAGAAACTAGTGCCGTGGTTCAATGAAGAAGTTAAGAATGCTATAAAAATAAAAAAACAAGCGTTCAATAAGTATAAAAAGTATCTTACAACTGAAAATCTAATCGTATTCAAAAGCCAGAGCAAATGCCAGAAAATGTATTCTCGAAAGAAAAAGAAACAGTTGGAACACCTATACCTCGACAATAACACGCAACGAACTTATGTCTATTGTGTGGAAAAAAGTAAGAGCTGTGACGGGATATAATCCTCCAAGTTTAATTAACGCGTTAGAGACAGATTCGAGACATATAGAACAAAACACCACAATTATAGCTAACATGATGGCTAACTATTTTGAGAGTGTAAGTAAGACGACCAATTATAGCACAAAATTTCTCCAAAATAAAGACCTAAGAGAAGAAGTTACATTAGACTTTAATACTGAAAACAGCTATTACTATAACTTACCGTTTAGCTTGTTGGAACTCGAAGAGGCCCTCAACAAATCCAAAGTCAGCGCTCCTGGTCCAGACACGATATCCAACGATATGCTCAAGAATTTAATACCTGAAATGAAAAACATTTTATTAAAATTATATAATAAACTGTGGGAAGAGAATACTTATCCTGATTCCTGGAAAGAGGCAACGGTTATCCCAATTCTAAAACCGAACAAATCTAAACTATCGTCCTCTAGTTTTCGTCCCATTAGTCTTACATGTTGCATGGGCAAAATATTTGAGAGAATGGTGAACAAAAGGCTTCAAATTTTTCTAGAAGAAAATAATCTATTAGTGAAACAACAGGCAGGTTATAGAAAAAAGAGATCGACCGCTGACCACTTGGTACTTTTGGAACATCACATTCAAGAAACTTTCAGAAAGCGTGAACACCTAGTCGCAGTGTTCTTTGACATAAAAGGAGCGTTCGATATGACTTGGAGGTACGGAATACTCGAAAAGATGCATAAATTTGGTTTGAGAGGAAAACTTCCGTTATTTGTCAAATCCTTCCTCACTGATAGACGCTTTAGACTAAGAAATGGCGATAACTATTCTAGTGTAAGAACGTTAGAAAACGGTGTTCCACAAGGATCTACGCTCAGCTGCACCTTGTTTGCAATAGCAATCAATGATATAGCCATGAAAATCGATACGAAAGTGCGGTACTGCCTGTATGTAGATGACTTGGCCATATTTAGTAGCGGCAAGGTAGTCGGACAAATTACAAGACGATTACAGACAGCAATAAACCAAATTATCAACAATAGTGAAGAAATAGGGTATGTATTTTCTCAAGAAAAAACCAAATGTGTTCACTTTTGTCGATTAAGAAAACCGCACTACGATCCCTTACTTTACTTAGGAGATAGGGCAATAGAATGTGTAAACGTCGTTAAATTCTTGGGTCTGATGTTTGACTGTAAACTTAACTGGCGAGAACATATAAATTCAGTGGTGCGTAAGTGTAAAAAAGCGCTTAACGTCATAAAAGTACTAAGCAGCACTAAATGGGGCGCAGATCCAAAGTCTTTGCTGAATATATATAAAGCCGTCGTTCTATCAAAAATCGATTACGGATGTGCAGCATATTCTTCGGCAAGAAATACGCAACTGATGATGCTCGATAAGATCCATTGCATGAGCATTCGATATTGTTTAGGTGCGTTCCTACTACTCCTCGGCAAAGTTTGTACTGCGAATCTGGAATGATCCCCTACAATATAGAAGGAAAGTACTAATTAACTCTTACATTACGAACGTAAAGTGTAATTCCAGAAACCCAAATTCTAAATTTCTTTTTTCTACCTATGAGGATTATGCCAAAACCAACAATAACCAGACCTCTGGCAGTTAGATACTCTGAATACCTGGTAAAAATCGGACAAAAATTTCCCAAGCAAATTGTGGAAACTCGTATAAATGATGAGACACCAACAAAATCAGAATTTAAAAATATCGTGAAAGAAAAGATAATGACAGAATGGCAAAGAGAGTGGAGTACTGCGGTTACGTTGCTTAGGCAAATTGAACCCGAGGTGAAAAATACATACACTTTTATAAACTTACCAAGACCAGATATTGTGCGTGCTTTCCGGTTACGTTCAGGACATACTAGACTAACACATCTTAAGTGGAGATCCGAAGCCGATGTGTTCTTTATGCAACGTAGAATTAACCGTTGTGCATATCGTTGAAACTTGTCAGATGTACGAACCACAACGTCAGGAGTACGAATTGCGAGGTGTTGCAGCGGTGGAATGTCTAAAAAAAGAAAAGATTTTATCTACAATAAGATTCTTAAAAAGGTGGAAATATTTGAAAAAATATAGTAATTTTAAACTTACCTGATGGAATATAAGCTTACCTGTTGATATAAGTGCAAAGCTAATGGCCCTGGTAGCCGATGCTTTAAAACAAAAAAAAAACAATAATAATAATAATCTTTATTGTTTAACAGAAAGAAATATTCCAATTATAGAACAATACTAAATATGCCAAATAAACTTAAATTACTAAAATAAAAATACAGATAGCAAAAACAAAAATGAAAATTATCGAAGGACGCGCTAACAATATAATTAAAACAAGATACGTTGGTTTTCTAATATGTTTTTTAACGAATCAAAATGAATATCATACTCTGTGCCTACTAAATTAAAATTTTTTGACATTATGATGATGGGTGATTTTTGTAAAGATGTTGGTTTTGGTGTAGGGATGAAAAATGGAACCGAAAGCCTAGAATTAATTCGTGGGACACGGAACTTTAATTTACTTAATAGGTACGGTGAATCTATTTAATTAATTAATTATGTAACACCCGGTACACATTTACTACCGTCGGCCACAGTGGACTGTACAAAAACAATTTTTTTTATGTGAACAATCAAAATCGGTAATTGAAACGGTATTCGAATTATTCCTGTAACAAATAAGGTTGACGCTCACAACGTGTGCGGTTTTGATTTTTTTCGCACTCATTATATATATATATATATATATATATAACCATATATTTTCAAAAAGCTAAAAAACTGTAATCAATGAAGTCATAGCCAATTATGGTTTCCATTTAAAAAAATGCATGTTTGGTCTGTAACTCGAAAACAAATTAAGCTAGAATAAATTCGAGTACGCCATTGAATTGCATATAAAAAAATGCACAAAAAATGTTTAAGTTAAAATAAAAAATATTTACAAACAAAAAAGTTATGAAGCTTTAAAGAAAACGGCATAAAACGCAAAACACTCTGTATCTCCCCAACGAGTCGAGATATCGAAGTGCTGTTTACGCCATTGAATTTGTCTCAAAAATCGGGCCAAGGGTCTCGACTACGGTTTTTCCCTAACAATTCGCGAATGTTTACGCCATTGAATTCGTCTCAAAAATCGGGCCAAGGGTCCCGACTACTGTTTTTCTCTAACAATTCGCGAAATACCTGAAACCCCCCAATTACATCGAAAATAGGACACCCTGTACAGTTGAACTAAACAGACCAAAATGTCAGTTGAATCTGAACGTGAGTGGCCGCGTTTATTTAGGTTTTGTGTTCATATCACTGCGTTATCTATCCGGTAAGAGAATAATGTTATCAATATAGCTATTTATTGCTATTGTGTATTTCGACTTGATTTGTTTAACGTTACTGAGGACTTCAGGAATTGCCTTCTTCTATTTCTTGGGTTTTTATCTGCATTCATGTGAAAGCTTTACGTTAACTCGATGCTTAAAAATAAATTGGCTTTTGAATTAAGTTCTCGTCGGTTTGCTTCGGAAGATAAAGTTTATAAAGATGCTTTAAATCTTAAACAAAATTAAACCTACCTAGTGCTAAAGTTATAACTTTATTTTCGAAAAATAAAACTGGAATAAACGCAGTGATCCAAGAACTTCAAGACACTTTAGTCGATTTCGATAGTGATTTTTCTATACTCCTTTTCAACGCGTTAGTTTTCTCTATTTTTATATTAAACGTCGATACTTGACAGTGACTGTTACATCTGGCGACAAAGCCCAGAAACAACGACAATTTGCGTTAACTTTGGGTAACTTTAAACAAAACTATGACACTAATATTAAAAAGCCTAAGACCGTCACTGATGCAATTACATTTTTAAATTCTAGTTCAAAAGGTTCTATACTGTTGCTTTGGTTCATCATTCTCCTCTGCTATTTTTTCCGATTGATTCAGAAACAGAAACTAGTAAAACTCCTCTAGTACGTCTCGGATGTCAACGTTGAAATCTGTTCCTATTGCTAAGTGAAATCTACTTTGTCTGGAGACTGTTCAAAGCAACTTTTTGCTGCTGTCCCAGAACTACTAATTTATCGGGTAAATAGTACTTTTCATTTCTGAGATGACGTGGTCACTTTCCTGAAATTTAAATTTTTACGCTTAGACTACGATCAACGTTTGTTAAAAGAAGTCAAAGCTCAAAGTATAGAAGCGGACATAATTATTAGTGTGTATGTTACTGTTATGCAGAGCCTTTTCTTAAAAATCGCCAAGTCATTGTCTGAAGAAACTACTTTACTCTACCAATATGTTATAGGTCTAACAAAAATGGATACCATTATTCAGCTGATTTTGATGGGTAGACAACTAAAACTAAACAAATAGTCTATCGATAATTACAAATTTAGTGCCTACACTTCTAAATTCTCTGGTACGTACTACGCGCTCTACTGGTAGTAGTTGTAAGTTGTACTACTGTACCTACTTCTCACTCTAAATAAACACGGAACACAACAGTTTGTTGTAATTGTCAAAAAGAAAATAATTTATCACATGTTTGCCCTCGTTCTCAAGTCATCCATTGCTATAGTGTGTGGTCATAGGGAATTGTCCAAAATAAACACAGTTAAAAAACAATTTTTTGGGTTTACAGACCGAGTCGTAGATTCTCTTTTTATTAATTACTCGGATACTCTTTTGTTTCGCTTAGAGTTAGATAATCAACAACGTGTTCTCTTAAATTATGTCTTTGCGAGTGTAAGAAATAATAAACTTCCATATCCGAAAGTTAACATTTTTGGTCACGGTTTTTATGGATTCATGGCGTAGGCTGGAAGATCCTTTGGCAGTTAGGTTTTGTCCTTACTTCAATTGGACTAACTTCGTGTACAGTTGCAAACGGCAAAAGAAGTAACAAAGGTTGATGAAGTTTTAATTATTGCAAAAGATTATTGGGTGTTTGAAAAAAAATGTGAATACTTCTTCTCTACAGCAGGTCATTGCTCATTCACAGCTTCTGCCGATCAGTTTCTTACATTTTTTAGAAATCCACGTTTTTGTTTTAGCTTTAAACATCTGTGTTTAAACATCTTGGATACGTAATCCCATGCACTTACAGTAACGCGTAATTCAAAAAATTTTTCATCAAAGTTTGCCATGAATGACAAAGCAAGATATAACAGGTGTATCTTAGCTTAGCTTATACATTTATCAATTCTGACATATTTAATTTCAACACATCCAGTTGTATGCATTTAGAGTAGACGTACGTGAATTTTTTCATGATCCACTTTGATGAAAAATTTTTTGAATCACGGGTTACCTATTCATTGACAAATAGCTGTTATTGCAAAACAGAACGTATTAAATTCTTGGTAATTCAAATCTACAGAATGCAGCAGAAATTTGAGTTTTAGTCTGGATAGCAAACCTGCAGTTGTACACGGTGGGCAAATTTCGACGTTTGTATAGGGTATCTCGATAAACATAAGAGATAGAGAAAAATGGATGTCGGTGTCTCAATTTGTTTTTTTGAGAGAAACTCATTGGCGAAAACTGGAATCGGCTATCGTCTTTTGTTATCAAGCTACAGCGAAAAGACTTTTCTATATTTTGAAAAGTGTCTATATCCTAGTTGTTTATTAAGTTAGAAAAAAACTAGTAATACACTTTTTTGAGAGGAATTGAATCCATTTGGTGGATTTTAAATATCCACATTTGTTTAATTTTTTTTTTTTCTATAATAGAAACCATAGTTGGCTGTGATTTATTTTGAGAATTTTTTTTCTCTTTACGACGATATATATCATGTAAGATCAATCATAGTTAAATTTAGTCAAAACTCATATTTTCGAGTATCAAAATAAAATTATCGTAGTTACAAACGACATTTTGTTTTAATTTTATAATGAATGTCATGTATGTATGCTGCCTCTAATTACGTTACCACATTTTCATTCTTCAATCGTCTGAAAAGTACAAAATAAAAGGTTTATGCAAAATGAGGGTGTGCTGCAACATTCCGTTGAACAACTTCGACGTTCCAGATTTCAAGATCTTCATGGAGAAATATACAAAACAAACTGTGGTTGTTAAGTAAACAGCGTCTAGATCTCGCATTTCTAGGTTATATGAAGACATGCTTCAAAAAATAAGGAATTCAATTTCAGGTCACTACTTCTGGTTTAGTTTGGATGAAACAACAGATCTCAAAGGAAGATACATTGCAAACTTCATCGTTAGTAAATGAAATGCATTTCTTGCGACATCTCGTGTATAAAGAACACGGACAAATAGTATAAACTAAGAAATGCCAACAATTAACTGTAACGACTGATAACAATAATGCACTTTAAACATTCACAGTCGTTACAGTTAACTGTTGGCATTTCTTAGTTCATCGTTAGTGTTTTGAATGGCAACTCTTCCAACAGTTACTTGGTTGCCGTTACAGAATTGGAAAAACCAATCATTTAACAGTGTCTACACTTGTTAATGAAATAGTTGCCCTTTTATATGTATCGCGACAAGTCTCAAAAAAATAAAGTTTTGTATATGGTGATTGGTGCATATATGAAGAAAGCCGCTAAGAACTTTTGTATTCTAATCTGGTTCATACAATTTTCTGGCACATGTCTTAAATCGCGTTGCCGAAGTTGTTAGAATTGAATTTCCCCTAATAAATTCGTTAATTAACACGGGAAAAAAGTTTTCTTGAAAGTTCCAAGCAGAATTGAGGTCTTCCGCGAAAAATAGATCTTGCTTTGCCCCAGCAACCAATTTTGACCAGATGGGGAAACTGAATCGAAACTGCTCTGTATTACTGTGAACACTATGCATAATTCAAATAAATTGTGAACAATTTTGATCCACGTTGTGATCGATCTGTAGCGGACTGTGAAAGTGTTCTAAAAAACGGCGAATTAAGTTCTCAGTTCTCAATCGCATTTTTCCGATAATCCCGACGTAGATAAGAAATTGAAGTCTCAAAATTTACTTTTAACGGAGCCTTTAGATTTAATTGAAAACTTTCAAAAAACTATAGATGCATAAAAAAAGTATGAGGTGATATGCGAGAGTGTTACACTTTATGGTTGACTAGCACTTACGTCAACTGGGGTCATGACGTTTGTCAATGTTTGACAACACTCCGTTATTATATTTATTGTTTTTGATGTTTATTTCTTTAAGTTAATAAAACCCATAATTCTATAGTTAATCGCTTAATTGTATACCAATTTTATTAACTTAAAATTCTAAAAAAAACTAAAACTTCATCGGCTACAACGTCCTCTCTCGCGAGATATTTACGCCCTGATAAGTTTGACATTGAATCTGATGCTGTAGAAGCGAATTTACAATGGCTATATTGGAAGTCAACATTCGAGAGTTTTCTGTCGGAAGAAGCTAAACCTGACGAGATCCCAGATGCCCTCAAGCTTAAGCTATTGGTGAACCATCTGTCAGCTTATGAAGATGCGATCAAAACCTTAGATGGTATCTACACTCATGAAATTTAAAACTTGGACACCACAATTTCTATTAACAAAAGTTTGCACATTGTGAAGCGGGTTTAAGGGTATCATTTACAATTCTAACAGCAGGTAGTCTCAGAAGGGGTTATCTTATAGAAGGACTGTAGAATGAATCATTACACTAAGCACGTTTTAGAAAATAGGTAATTTACGTTGCTTACTTAATTTTTTCTTTAAAGAATATATTTGAAGGTATCGCTAATTAAACACCATAGCTCGATTAATTATCGAATCAAAATTTTGTTTAGGAAATGTTTACAAAATAAAATTAGAAATAATTTTGATTTAAAAACGTCTACAAGCAATACTTTTAACTAATAACTAAACATGGTTATTTGGGTTGACTGATTATTACTTATTTTTAAATAAATCTAACCTACTAATTATTGTAAGTTATTAAAAAAATCATTAAACTCTCTATTCATAATATTTAGTCCTTACAAAATGTATATTTTATGACGTTTCATTTTTTTCTGTAGTTAATATAAAAGTGAAAATAAAAACTAAGGCAATTCTTATTGTCAACGTATATATTTAGTTTTTGACAAGAATTTATTACATAATTATAATTAAGATACCAAGTTATAGTTTAAAATTAAATGAAAACGTTTTTTTAAATAAAGGTATTACTATATAAATAAATATAAGAAATCAATAATGGGTGTGACCTCCATTATTATTGATACATTCTTGGAGGCGTCTGCTCATTGACGCTATCAAGGTATCAATATAATTAATATTAATCGTTTCCCATGCGGTATCAATGGCTGCAATTAGTGCATTACGGTTTACTGGTATAAAATTTGGCCCTTGTTGTCTTCGGATAACAGCAAGTATTCGAGCCCAAACATTTTCGATAATGTTAAAATCTGGGCTTTTTGCTGGCCAGGGTAACAGCTCCAAGTTATTTGCTTGTATCCAGTTGCGCACAACCTGCGAAGTATAGGGTCATCATATCCCGATAGTTAATTATCGAATGTTCCAAGAAAATATGTGTAAATAGTAAATGGAATCTACTAACGTAACGTTAAGTCGTTAATTATAGTTACATAACTCTCCTTTCATAAGATATAGTTCATATTAATATGCTTATTGTAAAGCTTCGTACACACCTGAACAACAAACCGAGGAACAAACAGAACAACGAACCGAACGGCAATCGGAACATTAATTTGGACGGTGCTACGTACGAATTTTAGAACAGATTCGCAAGTCCTGATTGTTCCACGAACGGTTTGCGGCGTTCCCGCAACTTGTCGGTTTTTTCTCCGACATCAAAGAAAATGCGCGCGAATGCGTTTGCAGGTTTGGACGAATCTAAACAAAACGGCGAACAAACTTATGCGGGAGAATTAAATTATTTATTTTTGTCCTCCCTTTTGTGGGTTTGTTGTGTTTTAGGTAATATTATGGAGTTGACAGAAGAAAAATGTTTTAAATTAATCAGTGTTTAAGAATGCAAGAAAAAATGATGTCCCTATTAGCATCATTTGGGCGGGAAATTTCAAAATAAAAAAAGCGAAGTAAATTATAATTTTTACTCTTCTTTGTGCGTAAAAATTTGGTTGGCACTATCTTCTTGTTTTCCGCAATTTTCTCTTCTCAATAATAAATATATATGAACTGAAAACTACTGAAAATAATTATGGGAACAGCACAAACGTTCCGTTTGTTGTTCGGATTGTGGAAATCATAAAAGATCGTTTGTCGTTCTGTTTGACTTTCGGTTCGTTGTTATGTTTGTTGCTCGGTTTGTTGTTCAGGTGTGTACGAAGCTTTACAACTTAAGCAACAATTTTTTGGCGAATAAAGATTAGTTTGTGATGTAATATTAGAAACACAAATTTATATCATATCAAATTTATGACAACTTAAAACCAAGAACGTGTATGTTATTGCTAAGAAATTATTAAGGAAAAAGCGCAATTGCAGTGTAAATATTTATAATTAGATATTTTCGAAAGTTTATAAGTCCTCTATTGTAATCTTAATACTTAAAAGAAAATCCTGTCCATTAGCATTATAAGGAAATGGCTTTTACTTTATGAATAAGTTTCAATAACAATAGAATATCCTTGCTTGTTTAATTTACTTCCTTTGAGTCATATTGCTCTAAGGGTTGTTACATTGGTCATTAGAAGTATGTAATAAATAAACAATTACCTACTGTTTGAGAAGGGTAGTGTGAACCAATAAATAAAGTAAGAAATGTAAATTCCATTTTAGTTTAAAATTTCAAGTGTTGTGAAAATGCCACCTCATCTCGGTGCTGATTTGAAAGCGCGGATTGTTTCGGAATTAGCGGCGGGCCGTAGCGTGCGTGAAATTTCACGTATGTTAGATATACCAAAAAGCACCGTAGGGCATTACCGAGTAAAATGGAATCTTGAACACACTTTGGAAAGAGCCATCGGAAGTGGTAGACCTAAAGTATCTACACGTGCTCAAGATCTCGAGTTGTTTCATTACGTAACAGAACAACCATTTGCTACATACTCAGGGCTATAGCAGATACACATTTTCCCGGATGCCGTATAACTGCACAAAAGATTAAAGGAGATGGGAATAAAGAAGTATAATGCTGCTGCGAAAGAAGTTCTCAGTGACGAAAATATGAGACGTCGTCTGGAATTTGCAAGGCGATATGTGAACGAACCTTTGAAATTTTGGAATCGAGTGATTTTTAGCGACGAAAAACGTTCAATAGCCGCAACGATGGACCACTAAAAGTTTTTAGAATGGAAGGAACTCGTTACGAAAATAATCACATATGTCCTAAAAACGAAGTGGTTATTTTTCTGTGAATGTGTGGGGTTGGGTTAGCGCGCGGGGTCCAGGAGTTTGTGGGCTATCGATGGACGTCTTGATTCTGCTGCGTATTTAGATATTTTGGAAACTATTATGAAACCTTCAGTCGAAGTGTTTTATCCAGACGAAGATTATATTTTCCAACAAGTAAGTATTCTTATTTCACTATACTTTCTCCAAAAATAGTTCGGGATCTGTTGAATTAACATTTTCATAATGTATTTTTGTTGTTAAAGGACAACGCCCTATTCATACTTCGCGGGTTGTGCGCAATTGGATACAAGAAAATAACTTGGAGCTGTTACCCTGGCCAGCAAAAGCCCAGATTTTAACATTATCGAAAATGTTTGGGCTCGAATACTTGCTGTTATCCGAAGACAACAAGGGCCAAATTTTATACCAGTAAACCGTAATGCACTAATTGCAGCCATTGATACCGCATGGGAAACGATTAATATTAATTATATTGATACCTTGATAGCGTCAATGAGCAGACGCCTCCAAGAATGTATCAATAATAATGGAGGTCACACCCATTATTGATTTCTTATATTTATTTATATAGTAATACCTTTATTTAAAAAAAAATTTTCATTTAATTTTAAACTATAACTTGGTATCTTAATTATAATTATGTAATAAATTCTTGTCAAAAAACTAAATATATACGTTGACAATAAGAATTGCCTTAGTTTTTATTTTCACTTTTATATTAACTACAGAAAAAATGAAACGTCATAAAATATACATTTTGTAAGGACTAAATATTATGAATAGAGAGTTTAATGATTTTTTAATAACTTACAATAATTAGTAGGTTAGATTTATTTAAAAATAAGTAATAATCAGTCAACCCAAATAACCATGTTTAGTTTTTTGATTTAATTTAAAAGTTATTGCTTGTAGACGTTTTTAAATCAAAATTATTTCTAATTTTATTTTGTAAACATTTCCTAAACAAAATTTTGATTCGATAATTAATCGAGCTATGGTGTTTAATTAGCGATACCTTCAAATATATTCTTTAAAGAAAAAATTAAGTAAGCAACGTAAATTACCTATTTTCTAAAACGTGCTTAGTGTAATGATTCATTCTACAGTCTTTCTATAAGATAACCCCTGCTGAGACTACCTGCTGTTAGAATTGTAAATGATACCCTTAAGCCCGCTTCACAATGTGCAAACTTTTGTTTATAGAAATTGTGGTGTCCAAGTTTTAAATTTCATGAGTGTACATAAAAACTAAAAATACAATCCTAGCCCGGCACATACTTTTTAATTGAAAACAACGTGCAGACGAAACTGTTGCCGATTATGTAAGAGCTTTGCGCCTATCAGCTAAGGAATGCTCGTTTAATGCCGTAACTGCCGAAGAGCACGAAGAACAGGCAATCCGGAGTGCACTAATCTCTAGGTTAATTTCTCGAAAAATCAAAGAACGCTTATTAGAAAGCAAGGACCTTACACTCACCGAAACTGTTGGAAAAGCTATAACGCTTGAGACTGCTGAAAAGGATTCATACGCACTAAGTGACAATTTGCTTCAACTTAACGCCGTCGTAATTGAGCAAAGTTTACCTCCGATTTTAGCGGCAACAACTCGACGCCCCTTCTTACAATCTACTCAACCACCTACGCGACCAGCTAGACGTTGCTATTTTTGCGGTGAAAATGTTCATCAGAGGATTAAATGCCCGGCTTTTCGCGCCACCTGCAACATGTGTTCAAAAAAAGGGCATTTTGCTAATGTATGTAGATCTACGAACGCCACCAGTAACTCCATCTCAACTGATGACCCGCCCAACCCTAGAGAAGACGGACCATCCCACTGTGGAGCCATATCCGCTGCTTCACCTCTCAGCCTGAAAGGTGCCACGGTTCAAATCACAATTAATTGATACAAAGCTGACGCTCTCATTGACACCGGAAGCTCGGTCAGCTTCATTGACGGCAAAATTGCACGCCTGATAAAATTGCGTCAAAAACCATGTTTAAAACAATCTGTGAATTTGGCCTCACTTAATCAAGTATCACCTATCGAACGTATTTGTTTCGCCACTATCTTTATTAACAAACACAACTATAAGCAAATACCTCTCCTCATCATAGACAACCTCTGCGCTGGCATGATCGTTAGCTAAATACAAATTTTTCAGCCAAATTGACTTGAAATCGGCGTACCCTCAAGTACCCGTACTAGAAAACGAGAAAATCTATACGGCCTTCGAAGCCTTTGGCAAATTATATCAATTCACAAGAATCCCATTCAATGTGACCAATGGCGTAGCAGCATTCCAAAGAACGCTTGACTTTATCATTATCACAGACAAATTAGAGGGTACATTCTCCCACCTCGACGATGTGACAGTTTGTGGTAGGACCGAAATTAAACACGAAGCCAATTTAAAACGCTTTATGAACGCTGCCAGAAAGTATAACTTAACATTAAATGAACAAAAAAATGTCTTCAACCAAAGCAAAATCAATCTACTTGGATACACCTTCGAAAATAATACAATCAAGCCTGATGGCAAAAGGCTGAAATCACTGTTAGAACTACCTGCGCCTACTAAAAACTCAGAACTAAAGCGAGTATTGGGCATGTTCGTTCACTATGCCAAATGGGTTGAGAGATTTTCTGAGAAAGTAAAACCACTGACTTGCGTATCCACCTTTCCCTTAGACCCTGAATCACTGAAGTGTTTCCAAAATATTAAAGATGATATTAAAAGAGCAACTCTAATGGCAATTGACGACAAAGAAACATTCACTGTCGAGACAGATGCCTCAGATTTTGCAATAGCGGCTACGCTTACACAAAAAAAGCCGTCCTGTAGCCTTTTTTTCAAGAACGCTGTGTAGTCCAGAATGCAGACATTCGTCTATAGAGAAAGAAGCGTGTGCAATTGTTGAGAGTCTCAAAAAATGGAGACACTATCTCATTGGGAGACATTTTATAACAATTACAGATCAGAAATCAGTGTCGTACATGTTAAATCAAAATCATAACAGTAAGATCAAAAACGAAAAGATATTGCGCTGGAGGTTAGAGCTATCCTGCTACAAATATGATATCATATACAGACCTGGGTCTCAAAATACAGCAGCTGACGCTCTATCCCGAGTAAACGCATACATGAACGTTAAAAAATTGAGGGAACTTCACGACGTACTTTGTCATCCTGGTGTTGCTAGGACCACTGGGTACGCTCTAAAAATCTTCCTTATTCGGCCAATAATGTCAGATCAATGACCGCATCATGCAAAATTTGCGCTGAGATAAAGCCTAGGTCCACAAAAGTAAAGGGCAAACTAATTAAGGCCACATCACCATTAGAACGATTAAATATTGATTTTAAAGCCCCCTTTCGTCTGATTCCCCAAATAAATATATATTAACAATCATAGATGAGTACAGTCGATTCCCTCTTGCCTACCCGTGCAAAGACATGACCTCTTCTACTGTCATAAAATGTCTTAAGGATTTGTTCCTCACTTTTGGTCAGCCGCTATACATACACAGCGATAGAGGTACTTGTTTCATGTCTGAAGAATGTAAAAACTTCCTAAGAGACTCAAATATTGCATCTTCAAGGGCAATACCGTACGACCCACAGGGTAACGGACAAGTTGAACGGCTTAATGGGACACTTTGGCGCACTATTCAACTCAGCTTGCGTTCCAAGGGACTCGCCACAGAAAAATGGGAGACAGTACTTAAGGACGCCTTACATTGTGTCCGTTCACTGTTGTGTACATCGATGAATGCCACGCCTCATGAGAAACTATTTTCGTATCCCCGAAGATCACCCAACGGCGACTCTCTACCATCATGGTTGTCGAATCCAGGACCAGTCCTAGTGAAGAAAAACGTTTGTCACTCAAAGTCAGACCCCCTAGTTGAGGAAGCAGAACTTATCGAAAGCAATCCCTATTATTCTTTAATAAGACGAGCAGACGGAGGCACATCAACAGTATCAAATAGGCAGCTAGTGCCTTTTCCAAACATTATCAAAGAGATGCTAGATGAGCATGAGCCACAAAATATTGAATCACTACCCAGCCTCAAATCTCACAGGCGGACGAAGCACAACAGTCACCGGCTTTGGACAATCAACCTAGACCTGGAGGATCTCGGTCTGACACCTGAACCACCTACGGAAGACCGTCCCGAGCCAGAAGATTGCCATCCCACTTCAAGGACTTTGTAGTGGAAGATAAAAAATATACAGGGGAAGAATGAGGTGATATGCGAGAGTGTTAGACTTTATGGTTGACTAGCACTTACGTCAACTGGGGTCATGACGTTTGTCAATGTTTGACAATACTCCGTAATTATATTTATTGTTTTCGATGTTTATTTCTTTAAGTTAATAAAAGCCATAATTCTATGGTCAATCGCTTAATTGTATGTATATCAAAGTACATGCACAAAAATATCCACAAATTGAGCGTTTAAAAAATGTATTTAAAAAAATTGATTATATAGAAAAACACATGATTATTTATTGTAACAAGTAAACAGATACTGATATCTCTGTATTTTTATTGGTTCTAGTTATTTTTGTTAACTTTTTTATTGTACATAATTAAGAATTGCACTTTATAAATTATCAATGTAATTATCGTTTGTATTCAAAATTAAAAACATTTAACAAAATTTTGTTTTTAATTTTTTTTCAGGTGTCATGCAACACAATAATGTTGATATTTTAATCACTCAAATTTAATGAAGAAATTTAATATAGAAATTTTTGTCATTTTAATAAAGTTATAGAAAAATTTTGTTTAGAGCATATAGTACCTATAACATATTTAAGGCATTATAGCAGCATATTTTAGAGCATAAGTGCTTCATCTTTACAACATATCTGCCCAAACTTAAAATCTTCCAATTTTATGCTTTTGCTGACACATACTGTCTTATACGTAAATGCTTAATTTTATTCATACCACTAAATAAGGTATATAAACAAATTCCAGTAAACAAATCTTTATTATCTGAAAGAGTTTAGATTCTTTTAAGAAACCCTTTTTTCAGTAATTTGATTTACAATTAATTAAAGTATATGACAACCTTCTACAACCTTCAAACTCAACTTCAATATAACACTATACTCAGTATACTATTGGCGCGGAGTAATAAACCTGTCAGAATTATCGAATCTCCCGTATTGCAGTGGCGTAGGTACCTGATACGTTTGGAAAATCATATTTTTAGTAGGTAAATATATTATAATAGTAAAATCTACCTTGATATGAATTATTATGTGGTTTCTTTTATTGTTTCAATCCTAAAAGCCTAAAAATCGGTCCCCACAAATTAATTGTAATTGTAATAAATGTACTGACGATATCTGCATTACTATTTTATTTTATATTTATGTCATATATTATATATATGTTATTTATTTTATTTGTATAGTAGATCACATTACAAATTTTACTTCTTACGTATTATATACCATTATTTTTGTATCTTGGTATAATACCCACATCTAATTGTAGAGAAATCTGTTCAAAGAATACTCTTCTTAAGAACGCAAGTGTACTCACCATAACTTTGTTGTTTTTTTAATTTTACAAACTTTCATGAAACCTAAATATCTGACAATCCATATTTGATGCAGCTTAATTCAAAGAAATAGTAAGAACTTAAACCTACAAGAAAGTTTTCTATATATTGACGTTTTGTGTAAAAAGGGCTCAGGGCTATGAGACTTGAACCTGACTTTGTCGCCAACCTTAGATAATACTTTCATAGCCAAATCCGTAAAAATGGTAAAGGTTCAAAAAATATAAACATCACAAGCAGTCATTATAACTGGCAAACATTAAGTTGCCTTTTAACCAACTCAGGATGACCAAACTACATTTTGTCATAGAAATTTACTCTAGATACTATAAATTAAAAAACTCCGACAACAAATAGAACATTATAGGTGGAATTAGCAGCCTACCTCCTACACACATTATAAAGCATACCAAAGAGTAGAAAAGCTTGAGTGATGGCGCAGGTTAGTTGTGAAGAGGTAGCACAGTGGATCTTCTGAAACTTGAACCCATGTGAATGTGAATTAATATAGTGTGTTTGAATATTATGAATAATATAGTAACACCCGTTATATCTCACCATTCTACATTTCTTGTAAACGTAGTATAACTCAGTAATATCAATACATTACAGACAAAATTTATTTGAATTAAATTGTGCCTAAATATGAAAGAAAGAAAAAAATTGGTAAATTAAATTTTTATAAGTTAATTAAAATTATAGTTATTTAAAAGTTGTTCTCTGTTTTATCAATATCACTGTTGTTCGAAACAATGGTATTTAATCTACTCCAAGCATACTGTTTTAGAACAAACAATTATTAATATTATTATTTAAGTAAAACTCAATAGATTTATTTATAGAATACAATTTTTTAAACATAATATTTTCTAGAAATTGTAAAATAAAAAAAATTTAATCAAAGTACGGTAAATTAATAACTTAAAGCCGATTTTTGACAAATTAAAATAATAATGGTGTACTTGAGGAAATGGAACACGAACACAACCGTATTCCAAACTAGAGTATTGTTTACTTATTTAATTTAGGTGCGCATTTAGATGGAAGTAATACGTTATTTTTTTTTGAGAATAATACTGTAGATCTCGTTAGAATCCAGTCGAGTAACTGCATTTTGCTGGTGCTATTGAATTTACCCACAATTTATAAATAATGAGATCAATTAAGAGGTTTTCAAGTTGGTAGCGTATTTCTACCGCACTAGCAAAGAATAGCAGAATTGCGATTGCATTTGCAATTATATACACCTTATAGATTTCAGTTTAAAATGTTCGTGCAATTTCAATTCGTCATATTTTTAGCGATTCGGTACACTTAATTTTTTTCAGTAGCGTTGTAATAATATTTGGTAACAAAACGTTGTGAAATAAGTTTATTTGGATTTAAGAGAATAAATTATATAAGTGGGGATATATTTTTGATTATTTAATACATCACTATTTCCGACAAATTGCAATGCTTAATTTTTTCAATTGTAAGCAGCCGGATAAAGAATACCAATGGTCCTATTCTTCGCACAGACAGTCGTACCGTGCAGTCAGATTAGCGCGTATGGCTTATCGACATACATAATAGAAATAGTAGTACATTACAACTTTCATTATTGTGTGTATTAGCTATAAAACATTAAAATTTTGATTAAAATATAATGCCGGCAAACTGTGGCGTATAGTGTGTAATAAGCATTGTGACCTCACTAGTGACTTAATTAATTGCGCTGGTATGCGTGAAAAAATTTTTCATTTAAAATGTGTAATAAATAAACATTGCAATACAGTGAAAACTCGCGACCCAAAAAAAGTGGTATTGTAATGAAAGCAAGCAAATGAAGGTCGAAGCTGGGAAAAACAATACTACAACGCTCACTAAAGAGTTCTTGGTTAATCTTATAGACATATTTAAAAAGGAAGTATTTAATTAATTAAAGTCACTACAAGAATTTAAATCATCTCTAGAATTTTTGTCTACAAAAATTGACAAAGCTAACAAGGCTGTCGAAGAAATTAAAAGTCAATATAAACAAATTATTCTCGAAAATCAAAATGTGCAACTAAATCAGAAAGTAATCAATCTGGAAAGAAAAGTATTAGAAATAAAGCAATTCTGGCGTCGAGAGAACATAGAAATAAAAGGGATACAAAAAACCATAGTCGAAGACGTGAAGAGTATTTTGCACGACGTTGGGCAAAACTATCAGACTGGAACTGAACGAGAATACCGTAGTTGCTGTTTACGAGTTCCTACCTACAATAAAACAAGAACACCAAAGTTGAAAATCAATATACCGTCTTTATGACCATTTATGGTATTTAACTTTCTCTAATCTTGACATTAGCCAACCCTCAATAAATCAACCCAGTAAGATCTCTCGACCGCTTTCCCTTGAACACTCAAAATGCAAAACAACTTCCACAAAGATTTATTTAAACGTTCAAAGTTAAAATTGTTACAAAATCAATCCAAACAATTGGTAAAACAAATCACATTTCAATTATAATTATAGTCATATTTTATGGTATATAAGTACAAACATAAACTTAATCGTCCATATCGAAGCATAAGTGAATCATCGTCAACATTAATAAATAACGGCGCCACAAGTTTACTTCTGTATATATCTTCCTCGTGAATGACGTGGTCCACACAATTTTTCCATCTTTTGGCTAATATTTTGGCCACTTCTTTAATAAGTTCTACTGTCTCACAACTAAATTTCGGTGAGGTATTATTTTCTCGCAAATGTGTTTTTAATTACCCCATATCATTTTAATAGAGTTAACCCGTAGCTGGTGAGCCGGGGTTTGTCAAACCCCATTAAAACTTCAAAGGTTCGCCACGTTGTTAGAAGTAGTGGGAGATCGGTCACCGCTTATGTAGCTTTCAGTCAGTTGATCTTTAGCATACGTGTGAGACAGACGCGGCGAAATAAGTTTGGATTTTCGTATTATCTTGGTGTAAGTTCAATTTGGGGTGTGTCAAACCCCAACTCACTATATACGTAACTTTTTATTTTTAGATTTGAATTATGGCCTCTACGTATTCTGCTCATAAAATGAAAGTAGATGACCCTCTTTTTGAGGAGTGGGCTACAAATGTTTATAACGAATTGGAGAGTGATTATAGTGGCGACGAAAGGGACGTTGTTGACCCAAACTTTCATAGTGATCATGAAAGTGAGTCGGAGGAAGGGCTATCTCAATCTGACCCAAAAGAGTTATCTGCGGATTATGAAGATACACCATCTAAAATTAAAAAAGAAAAATAAATGCCAAAACATTTTACGAAAAAAATAAATTCAAGTGGTTTAAAGAACCTCCAAACCCCAATGTTCGCAGAAGGCAACATAATATAATTACACATCTTCTAGGCATCATTGGCCCTGCAAAACAAATGGAAAAGTATTGTACTCAGATTTCTTCTTGGGAACTTTTATTTACTGAAGAAATATTGAACGAACTCATTCTACGAACAAACGAGAAATTATCACAGGTGAGACAGATGCTTTCTACCCCTAATCGATACGACTACAGAGATATCGACATTGTCGAATTTAGAGCATTTCTGGGAATCTTGATATATTCTTCAGTTTTCAAGTCGAATCATAAAGATCTTGAAGCACTGTTTGCGACAGATGGCACCGGACGCGACATCTTTCGCTGCACGATTTCTTTGAAACGAGTTCTGGTTATTTTTGCTTGCCTTCGCTTTGACAATGCTGTGGACAGGGACGAGAGAAAAAAGACTGATGCCACCGCTGCAATATCTTGGGTGTTTCATACTTTTGAAAAAATTGTCAAAAATGTTACTCTATTGGTGAATATGCTTGCATAGATGAAATGCTTGTTGAATTTCGAGGGCGTTGCAAATTTCGGATATACATACTGAACAAGCCCCGCAAATACGGTATAAAAATCATGTTATTGAATGATGCAAAGACTCACTACTTTTTGAACGCCTACATTTATTCTGGCAAGGACAGCGATGGAAATACTCTTTCTGATGATGAAAAAAGATTGACAAAACTTACTCAATCTGTTATACGCCTAGCTGCCCCCCTTACAGAAACAAACCGAAATATAACGGCCGACAACTGGTGAACAACCGCTCGCACTGAGCTACAGAAAATGGGACTGACATATGTTGGTACGTTAAGAAAAAACAAAGGAGAAGTACCACCGGAATTCCTTCCTGCTAAAAGAAAAGAAGAGAAGTTAGTACTTAATGGTTTCATTATCGATCTTGCATTAGTATCTTTCGTACCAAAGTAAAATAAAGTTGTTCTTGCAATTTCCTCCATACACCACGATAATCGTACTAATCCAGAAACTGGAAAACCGGAAGTAATCGTATTTTATAATGGGACGAAACGTGGCGTGGATGCTTTAGACGAAAAGTCGGCGGCGGCTAAATATAGCACGTATCCTTAAAAAACCCATTCGTACCAGACACCAACAACCTCTGGAAAAACAAGTTAGGTGAGGTAAATGCCCAAAAGGTAAAGATAAGAAGACAAGATTCACTTGCGCTGACTGCAACATTCCTATTTGCGGTAGCTGCATTGTGTGTCGTTGTGTGGATTGTGCAGAATAAGGTCTTGATAAAAACTACTTTTGATTAAACTTACTACAATATTTTTTTGACATATACTTTTTTCGAGACTTCTTTAGTTATTAGAATGTATTAGTTTCCTTTTTGCGATATATTTACTAGCTTGAATAAAAGATTTGCATTCTTACTGTATAACTTTGCAATGTTTAATGTAACTAATGTAACCTAAAGACAAAATAAATTATTCAGTATTTTTTACTTATTGTTTATTGTATATATTGTCATTTAATATAAAAAGCTATTAAAAACTTTTTCATAGTTATGTCTTTCTCAAAAACGGCATTTTTAATGGGGTTTATTAAATCCCACCTCACCAATTATGTCTCAAAAAAGTAACCTTACCAGCTACGGGTTAAAATTACAATGATATGGAGGGAAACAAAACGTTTCCTAGCCATCTTGTCAATGTTATGATATTTTCAAAACATTTTTGTTTATAGAACTTCCAATAATTGTTTCTTTTTGTGATTCTAAAAAAACAAACCATTTGCATGTAGAAATTCTTAAATTTTTTTTTAGAAGAGCTGTTCCAAAAGCCACTTTTCAGAAATGATTGCAGTCATATTTTGTAGTAATCTACCTTTGCTTTTTTGATATCTTTCACCGAAAACAACAAGGAGTTATTTACCCAACCAGTTTCAGATCCCGCATGCAAAATAATAATGCGTTTCATTGGGAAGGAGGCACATTTAATGAGCATTTTTGATTTCCATCAGCCCATCCCTTTTTGACGTGTCGTAACTGTCAAACCACGTTTCATCTAACTATATAATTGGCAATTTTTGCAAGAAGTTCGTAAATCTTCTTTAAAAATCTTGTTCTCTACTCCAAAATTCTTCTGGATTCTATTAGAACTTGCCTCTTGTTAATAGTTCTAAAAAAACAGTTTTTCGAAGAAATCGCTAAAAATCTCCTGGCAAACATTCAATGTTGAAAACATTACGAAATTATTCATGCAATGTTTTATCTGTCAACACAATATTCTTTTATACAACATACTTAGAAAACAGACGTTTTTCTCTACAAATAGTGAGGAAAATTGTTTTCCCTCACTTGTGAGAAAAAAATGTCATGTTGCAAGAAAGTCGCTTGGAACTTAATTAACATTTTATTTTTGTTACACAAATAACTATTATTATTCAGTTACTTTTGTTTAATTTAGTATCTTATATTTCGACTTTTAAACATTGTTACTCTACATTTATTGGTTAGAATTGTACCCCTCCGATTGTTGACTTTTGCTTTTACGTACGAAATTGTGACGAAATCCTATAACAATATGTTACGTTTACAATTAGTAGTTTTTCTTTCATTTGAGTTGGTTGGTTGGTTTTTTGGGGAATGTCGGGAAAAAATGTTGTGTCTAACACATGAGGAAAGCCTTTTTCCACAATCATTAGCAAAATTGATTAAAATTCAACTCAAAACACTGAGCAAAGTGGCCCTTTTAATCACAAGTAAGCAAAGTAAATACTTTTCTTCACAAGTGAGCAAAATTCAAAAGAGTATAATTACTTGCATACCTGAGTACAATACTTCCAACAATTATTCTGTTACAATGAGATTATAATTAATTCAATTCAATTCAATATTTATTTTGTCTTAACATTTTATAACAAAAGATTCAGTTTTTCCCAATTTTTAACTTTACAATACCAAAAATAAAAACAACTTAATATTTCAATAAATTATAACACAACTAATTCCTGTTTCCTTTTCAATCCCCATTCTTCTCTTCTCTAAACTTTCAGTATTTCTCTTTTCCTCTTCTCCATCACTTTCCTCCTCTCCAACACTTCCCCATCCATTCTTTTCCTTCCCCTTTTCTCCTAGTAGTAACTGCCATTCCTTTTCCTCGTGTCTTGTTCCTCTGCATCCCTCTTTTAGATGGATTATATTTTCCCATTCATCCCCACACAACCTGCATATTCTCTCTTCATCACACATCTAATATTTATTTTCGTTTTCTTCGTTTCCCATTATGAATCTTGCGATCATTCTTCTTTCATTCATTCCTTTTCCCTCTGTTATGCACCTTGGTGTCTTGTCTGTCATTATTTTTATGTATTTCTCGTTATATTTTCCTTCCTTCATTTTTGCCCTTCTTTCCTGCTTTTGTGTATCTTTATCTCTTGCGATTATTTCTTCCTCCATGTTTCTCCCCTCCTCTTTTAATCATTTTATCTCTCTTAATCTCTATATCTCTTCTCTCGCGTATCCCACTCTTTCATAGTATTTTCTTCTTTCTTCTTCCCCATATTTTACCTTCTGTGCTGACTTCTTTTCAACATTCATATAGTATTTCATTTTCCTTCGTACTTTCCATTTTTTCTTCATACCTTACTGCAATTTTTCCTGCTTGTATCCTTATTTTTTCTATTTCTAGCTCTTCTACCACTATATACCCTGGTGTCTCCTTCTCTAAAGCTTAACATCCACCTCTAGATTTCTCCTGTATTTTCTCAAGTTCTTGCCATTCCTTCCAACCCCAAATCTCCGCTCCATACAGTACCACACTTCTTACCAACTTTTCAAACATCCATCTCCTTTTCTCTAAATCTTTACTAAATGTCGTTTCCCCTATCCCCCATACTTGTCCTACTATTCTATTTCCTTTCATTTTCATCTCTTTTATATGGTCTCCATCTTTATTATAATATCTGATATTGTATCCTAAGCATCTATACTTGTCTACTCTTTCTACCTCCTCTTCCCCCCACCACCATTTCCCACCCTTTCTTCTTCCTTTTCTTTTTTTAAATTCCATAATTTTTGTTTTCCCGACATTTGCTGCTAGTTTTTTCTTTTCCAGATACTTCTTCATAACTTTAACTACTCCTCTCATCTCTTCTTCATTTTTCGCTATCACCACAATGTCATCCGCGTATGCTAATACCCATATCTTTTCCTTCCTACTACTATTCCTCCTACTTAATTTTTTCCATTTCCTCCTCCAGATCACTAATATAGATCGAAAACAAACTTGGACTTAACGGACACCCCTGTTTCCTTCCTACCCTCGTTCTACACCTTGTTTCTTTGTATATTTCTTCTATTGCATTTTTAGATCTCTGTTTATTCCTACTTCTTCCATCCTTTTCCATAATAGCCCTCTTTCCACATTATCAAATGCCGCTTTAATATCTAGGAATATTGCGTACATCTTTCCTCCTTTCTTTGCTATGTCTTTATTGACAATGTGCTTTAGTAGATATATATATATATATATATATTGTCAATCGTTCCTCTTCTTTTCTGAATCCTGCTTGCCAATCCGGTATTATTTTCTTTTCTTCTATTTCTAATTCCAATTTTTTCTAATATAATTAATTCAAATTATATAGTAAGTAAGACCGTATCCTTATAGTTATGTACCATATAATAGTTTATTTTAAATATATAGAAATTTGTCAAGAACATAGTTAAGTTTTGGCAAATTTATATTAAATTCAGTTGAACGTATATACTATTAAATTAGTCATTAATAAAATAATTATTTTTTAGAAAAATTATGTTTTACGATCGTGGAAAAATCATGTTTAGCACACGTGAGCAATACTTTGCTCACTTGTACTAAATTAGCTATTTTCCACTCTCACTCGAGCTCGAGTAGAAAAAAGAATCGCTTTCCTCACTTGTTGGACAAATAACTATTGTCATAGGCTTCATATGTCTTATTAGTGTCACATGATTTTTTGCGGATACAGTTCTTGAAATCCCAAAATATTTCCTCACTTTTCTATTTTTGACTCCACTCATTACAATATCACGAACTGACGCATAAGGTATTTTTGCCATTTTAGTAGTTTTTTTTATACTTCCACTTCGCTTTGTTCCCATTTCACATAGTTATAAATATTTAAAATTATGATTTTAGAAAAAATTGGCAGGTATGTGCTACGACCCCTTTCTGATGTGCCATCATTATTTGATGTAGAGAACTGTTCATTGTTGACTATTTTATTATCATTGCACTCTTCACTATCACTGATTAAAATTGCAACGTCTTCGTCGTTGTTTTCATTTTTAATGTGTTCCTCAGTCTCGGCTCAAACTCTTCCTGTTGGCGCAACTGGTGAAAATATTTCTGGTCTAGTCAAAGCAATTGGACATTTCCACTCTTTTATTGATGGTTTGACTGACTTCAGCTTTGCAACAGTCTAGTCCCATTCTCGCTGCCATACATTCATAATTAAATCTCTTAACCTTGTTCACATCTCATCTACACGCAGTACATTCACTACTGAATTTTTATCTTCACTGTCAGTAGAGCGTGCAGCAGTATCCGCAATTTTATTTCCACAAATGCAAACATGACTTGGGACCCAAAAAAAAGAGACGGTTTTGCCGTTGCACCTCAAACAGTGCAAAGCAGACGTGATCATTTGAATCAGAGCACCATCATTATATAGTTTTTGGATTGACTGCAGCGCACTTCGTGAATCGCTAACAATAAGGAAATATGAAGCGTTTGAACCGTATTGGCAGAACAAAGTAGCTTGCCATACAGCATAAAGCTCTGCCCAGAAGATGGTTGCGTTCTGTGATAGGCGCTAAGAGTGTACTTTGTTACTAATTACAATTGCGCATCCTACTCTTTCATTCGTCTTGAAACCATCGGTGTATATTATTTGTTCCACTAAGGAACTGCCCACAATTTCTCGGAAACGACCTTGCAGAAAATCCGATTGGTGGTGCTCTTTTGAGAGAGATGTTAATGAAAAATTCACTACTGGAGTTACTTTGACCCATGGAGCTACTTCCTCAAAACCAAATGGTAATACTCGAGGTATGCGGTATCCCAGTGTCCTACATATTTCATAGGTGCGTATTCCGGCTGGACTCGACATTGTTGTTTTAGTGTCATATCGATGCCTTCCACAAAAAAACACATTATAATTGGGATGACCAAGTTGGGCACGGATTCCTACCGCATACGTGAGGAGTCTAAAGCTTCTTAGGTACTGCAATGATGGCGTATTGGTTTCAACGTACAGACTGTGAGATGGACTTGTGCGAAAAGCTCCTGATGCGTATTTTAACCCAGAATGATGGATAGTATCTAGCCGTGTACGGACGGATTTTTGAGCAGAACCATATGCGGCGCATCCACAATCAATTTTGCTAAGAACAAGTGCCTTCTATACTTTCAGTTGTACACTCACGAAATTAAAAACTTGGACACCACAATTTCTGTAAACAAAAGTTTGCACATTGTGAAGCGGGATTAAGGGTATCATTGACAATGCTAACAGCAGGTAGTCTCAGCAGGGGTTATCTTATAGAAGGACTGTAGAATGAATCATTGCACTAAGCACGTTTTAGAAAATAGGTAATTTACGTTGCTTACTTAATTTTTTTCTTTAAGGAATATATTTGAAGGTATCGCTAATTAAACACCATAGCTCGATTAATTATCGAATCAAAATTTTGTTTAGGAAATGTTTACAAATGACCAATGTAACAACCCTTAGAGCAATATCACTCAAAGGAAGTAAATTAAACAAGCAACGATATTCTATTGTTATTGAAACTTATTCATAAAGTAAAAGCCATTTACTTATAATGCTAATGGACAGGATTTTCTTTTAAGTATTAAGATTACAATAGAGGACTTATAAACTTTCGAAAATATCTAATTATAAATATTTACACTGCAATTGCGCTTTTCCTTAATAATTTCTTAGCAATAACATACACGTTCTTGGTTTTAAGTTGTCATAAATTTGATATGATATAAATTTGTGTTTCTAATATTACATCACAAACTAATCTTTATTCGCCAAAAAATTGTTGCTTAAGTTGTAAAGCTTCGTACACACCTGAACAACAAACCGAGCAACAAACATAACAACGAACCGAAAGTCAAACAGAACGACAAACGATCTTTTATGATTTCCACAATCCGAACAACAAACGGAACGTTTGTGCTGTTCCATAATTATTTTCAGTAGTTTTCAGTTCATATATATTTATTATTGAGAAAAGAAAATTGCGGAAAACAAGAAGATAGTGCCAACCAAATTTTTACGCACAAAGAAGAGTAAAAATTATAATTTACTTCGCTTTTTTTATTTTGGAAATTTCCCGCCCAAATGATGCTAATAGGGACATCATTCTTAAACACTGATTAATTTAAAACATTTTTCTTCTGTCAACTCCATAATATTACCTAAAACACAACAAACCCACAAAAAGGGAGGCATAAGTTTGTTCGCCGTTTTGTTTAGATTCGTCCAAACCTGCAAACGCATTCGCGCGCATTTTCTTGTCGGAGAAAAAACCGACAAGTTGCGGGAACGCCGCAAACCGTTCGTGGAACAATCAGGACTTGTGAATTTGTTCTAAAATTCGTACGTAGCACCGTCCAAATTAATGTTCCGATTGCCGTTCGGTTCGTTGTTCTGTTTGTTCCTCGGTTTGTTGTTCAGGTGTGTACGAAGCTTTACAATAAGCATATTAATATGAACTATATCTTATGAAAGGAGAGTTATGTAACTATAATTAACGACTTAACGTTACGTTAGTAGATTCCATTTACTATTTACACATATTTTCTTGGAACATTCGATAATTAACTATCGGGATATGATGACCCTATACTTCGCAGGTTGTGCGCAACTGGATACAAGCAAATAACTTGGAGCTGTTACCCTGGCCAGCAAAAAGCCCAGATTTTAACATTATCGAAAACGTTTGGGCTCAAATACTTGCTATTATCCAAAGACAACAAGGGCCAAATTTTATACCAGTAAACCGTAATGCACTAATTGCAGCCATTGATACCGCATGGGAAACTCCAAGAATGTATCAATAATAATAGAGGTCACACCCATTATTGATTTCTTATATTTATTTATATAGTAATACCTTTATTTAAAAAAACGTTTTCATTTAATTTTAAACTATAACTTGGTATCTTAATTATAATTATGTAATAAATTCTTGTCAAAAACTAAATATATACGTTGACAATAAGAATTGCCTTAGTTTTTATTTTCACTTTTATATTAACTACAGAAAAAATGAAACGTCATAAAATATACATTTTGTAAGGACTAAATATTATGAATAGAGAGTTTAATGATTTTTTTTAATAACTTACAATAATTAGTAGGTTAGATTTATTTAAAAATAAGTAATAATCAGTCAACCCAAATAACCATGTTTAGTTTTTGATTTAATTTAAAAGTAGTTTTTAAATCAAAATTATTTCTAATTTTATTTTGTAAACATTTCCTAAACAAAATTTTGATTCGATAATTAATCGAGCTATGGTGTTTAATTAGCGATACCTTCAAATATATTCTTTAAAGAAAAAAATTAAGTAAGCAACGTAAATTACCTATTTTCTAAAACGTGCTTAGTGTAATGATTCATTCTACAGTCCTTCTATAAGATAACCCCTGCTGAGACTACCTGCTGTTATAATTGTAAATGATACTCTTAAGCCCGCTTCACAATGTGCAAACTTTTGTTTACAGAAATTGTGGTGTCCAAGTTTTAAATCTCATGAGTGTACTTGTGTGTCTGCTCCCCATCTGGTACCGGATATACACTTTATTATATTTAGTACAACTTTACATGGAGTAATTAGTCTCTCAATATAATCCGACCATGTTAAATTGCTGTCAAAGGTCAAGCCAGGAATTTGACTAAAGATTTACAAATAGTATTATTACCACAGAGATATAGTCAAGGATCAGGGTGTGGTTTTCAAAGTCTACAAAAGTGCACACAAGATGTCTTTGTGGAAGAAAATTTAAAACCTACCAAGCTAGCGTTACTGTGGACTTGATCTATAGCTCTCTGTAGTGAAGCTTTTATTGACTGTATATTTTTATTAGACTTAAAAATGATAAAATCATCAACGTATAAACATTTGCTAATTGAGGTATCCAGTCCATGTCCAAGACAATTTACGGCTGTAGCAAATAATGTGACACTGAGTGGTGACCCTTAAAGTACGCCATTCTGTAAGATTTTTAAGGACGACAGTGATTCTCTTACTCTAACTTAGAATGTACGATCCGTCAGAAAAGATTGGACGAACTTTAGAAGATTACCACGAAAACCCCATTCAAAAAGACTTTGCATAATACCAAACCTCCATGTCATATCGTACGCTTTCTGTAAGTCGAAAAATACCGCAATTAAGTGTTGTCTAGTTCTAAAGCCGTCCTGAATGGGTCTCTAACCACCACATCAATCTCATATTCACCTTCTTTCTAGTAATTTGCCAAGACAACACGTTAGACTTATTGGTCTGTAGCTAGCAGAAGAAGTAGGGTCCTTCCCTTCCTTAATAATAGGTACTATAATAGCTTTTTTCCATTCCAAGGGGTAGTAGCTTTGTGTCCATATTGTATTGAAAAGGGATACAAGAGAATCAAGGAATTGTGCAGAAAGGTGTTGTACTAAAGCATATGGAATTCTGTCGGGTCCAGCAGACAATTTTTTTGCACCATTCATTACCTCGTTCAACTCGGCAGTAGTGAACGGTTGATTGTACTCAATACTCATGGTTGTATTAAAGTTGTAAGAGTGTTCTAATTGGGTTCTAATGGTAGAAAAATCAACGTCATAGTTATTGTTGCTACTTGTAAATTCGAAGTAGAAAGCTATTATCTCAGCGATGTCAAAGGGATCACTTACTCTGTTATTATCTACCATAAGATGGGATAATGTCGATAAGATCCTATTACCAGCAATGGAACGTACTTTATGCCATACTTCAGAAGTAAAAAGTATTACCTGATATTGTGCTTACATATTTGGGCCACGTTGTCCGTTTCCTGTCAAGTACCAACTTTCGTGCCTTGGCACGAGCTCTTTTAAAATCAATTACATTTTGTTGGGTAGGGTTTCGACGAAATCTATTAAAAGCTTTTTTCTTCTGTGATATCACCTCTTTAACATCATCATTCCACCAAGCTACAGTTTTCTTAGACATATGACCACCACTGATTGGTAGAGTTTCTGTTGTTGCCTTTATCATAACTGAGGTTATGTGTTCGACATCGTCATCAATCATACTTTTAGTTTAAATTTTTTGTTTATAATTTTCCCAATCTGCAAGTTCGATTTTCCATTTTCGAGGTAAAACTGGTGTAACAGTAGGTATTCCAGTAGAAATTGATATTGGAAAATGATCACTGTTATATAGGTGATCAAGAAACTGCCACAGAAACCGTGCTGAAAGTTCAGGAGATGATAATGAGAGATCAATAGTACTAAAATTTGATGATCACCTGTTGAAGTAGGTGCACCGGAGTTTAAAAGAACCATATCTTGATCATCCAAAAGTGTTTCAATGAGTCGACCACGCGTGTCTCTAGTACTTGATCCCCATAGAGGACTATGAGCGTTAAAATCGCCTAATAATAAAAATGGTCTTGGAAGTTGATCAATAAGTCGTTTAAGGTCGTCTAGTTGCCAGTCGAATCTCGGTAGGTATATACTGCAAACCGTCATTACATAAGGTGAGGATAAATGGACAGCAACAGCTTGGACATTTGTTCTCAAATCCACAACTGTACAACATACATCATGTCTTATTAACACGGCCACTCCTCCTCTGGCACGTACATTTGGAGTATCGTCTTTTCGGAATATTTGGTAACCTCGTAGGGAGTATTGTTTATTTTCGGCTAAATGTGTTTCTTGTAGACAAACACAAAAGGATGTTTCTTCACTTAGAATTATTTTTAGATCGCAGTAATGTTTAATGCAACCATTGCAATTCCATTGAATTATTTGTTCGTTAGGCATTTAGAGATTGTATATTTATAAGGCATTTTATGAGTAAATATATCACTAAGTAAGAAGACAAACAATTAAATATAAAATATAACTAAAAATAAGAGAAAAAGTACAAAATATACTATATGATATGATATAAAAGTTATGAAGATATATGTATAAACAATAAAAAGAAGTGTGAATGATAAAATCATGTGGTTGTTTGATTTTGATTAGATAACCGACTAGATAATGGACTAGATAGGTGAGTGGATAAATGACTAGATAAGTGACCTGATTTGTTATTTTTTCTTGGACGACCCTTAGTCCACCCTGGTTTTCTTCTTCTGACGTACTCGTGGTGTATTTGTTGGTTGAGTTGAAGGATCGTCAAATGTTTCAACCGATTCAATGCTACCTTCAGTTTATCGTTTATCGGAAACTGAGTCGTCGAGTACATTGTAGGTGTTTATATTAGTTGAGGCGTTTAATACTGGTTCGTCATTTGAATTTATAAAGACATTGCCATCTGAGGCTTTTACTTTTTCAACTTGAGGAGATAATATAGGCACCAAGGCTGAGATAAGTTGTGGAATCATTAATCTAACAATTTCGGCTGTATCTACTTTAGCACTTGTGGTGGCAGATGCATACGAAGTACGTGCCTTAGAACTAATTGGTATAACTTTTCTCTTTGCTTCCGAGTAGCTGATATTTTCTTTTACTTTGATTTCTTGTATCCGTTCTTCTTGTCTATAACTCGGGCATTCTTTCGATCTTGCAGAGTAGTCACCTCCACAATTTACACATGTGATGGGAAGATCACATGGTTTGCCTTCATGTAAGGGTTTGCCGCATATACACGTTTGGGGTTGATTACACCTCATAGACGAGTGACCATACTTTTGACATCGGAAACAACGGAGTGGTGAGGGTATGTACTGTCTAACTTCGAGGTTGTAAAAAGCTACTTTGATTGATCGTGGAAGTCTTAGAGTGTTAAAAATTAGAATATGTAGCACAGAATCTCGCCATTTGCCCTCTCTTTTAGTTTTAATTCTTTTAACTTCCAGAACTCCTTGGCATCTTAATTCCTCTTGAATTTCATCAAGGGAAGAGTTAAGTAAGTCGGGACAGTAAATTATTCCCTCAGACCGATTCATTGTATTATGTGGGGTTATTTCAACTTCAAACTCGCTAAACCTTGTGCACTGCAATAGTCTTTTCGATTGAGCATTACTTCCTGTTTCTATTAATAGACCTTCATTTATCTTCTTGATCATTTTAAGTTCACCTGCAAGTCCATACAAAACTTTATTTATTAGAAAAGGGCTGACTTTGGTAAAGTCTCCCTCTTTTCTTTTGATGATCAAGAACCGAGGCATAACCGTCGTCTCCCGATTCATCAGATATTGTCATTGTTTTTAGAGGATGACGCCTCTTCCGTTTTATCGCCGTGTTCGTCTATATAGAGCTGATGTTCCACATTAGAGATAGCCCCACTCTCTGATGCATGCAAGGCTTTTATACCTTTTGTACTCATAAGTATCGCATTTTTTAGCTATTGCTAGCTTACAGGGTTTAGACCGTCTACCTTGAAAGAACCCTGCCGTACCGTCAAACTAATGACGGCAGTATCAAGGTAAGGGAATTTCTACAGCAGTGGTCCCCTGATCCACTACTGAGCTCGAAGCCTCGGGTTTGCTAAGCCCGTACCTGCAATAAGCGGCCCCCTGGGAGTAGAAATTATTATTAAAAATTGACGTGGTCCGATCATTGTCAGCATTTAGCATAAAAATTGCCCGAAACATCTTTGCGTTACAAAATCTGACTAGTAGTGTATCTAAAAATATTACTAAAATGGCTTATTTTTAATTAATCCATTCTCACATTTCTTATGCAATAACGGCATGGGGTAGATCATATGGGTACACTTCAATTTTTCATCTACAACGTAAGGCCTTACGTATTATCTGTGGCTTAGCATACCGTGCTAATTGTAGAAGTAGTTTCAGAAATGAAAAAATTTTAACCCTTCCGTCAATACACAGGGTGTTTCTGAAAGGTGTGTACATGGCTTTACCAGAGGTTCTCTGGTTTAAAATAGACCGTTTGACACCAATTTACCTATAACCAAAAGTGAACCATAAAGATGCCAGAGGGTGTCAAACTTTACAAAAAAATATTGTATATTAAAAATAACTCAAAAACGGTTTGACGGATTTTGTTCTGCTTTCGTATACTGGTTGTCTGCTTCCGAAGACGTTTTTCTGTGTAATGTGGATAAATTTCTGATGCCAGGAAAAGTTACTTTCATACGGGTACTATCAAATAAATGATAATATTTTAACAACCGTCAACGATACGAAACCAAAATAATTTTGACAAATAGTGTGAGTTATATCTAAGAACGTGGAAATTTTCCATCACTAACCATTTTTTCCACTTTGTATATTTTTGATGTAAATTTCTAAAATTAAGCAGTACCTATTCAAAAAGAATTCAAAGCGAAGAGTAAGTAAGAACTTAAATTAGTTCTTGTAAAATATAAATTTTAACTACAAAGCAACTTGCAACAAGCAACAGGGTATAATTTCTCCCGTGAAATTCAAACTCGACTCATGTTCACTTGCATTCAAGAATACGGGTTTTCTAAAGAAAGTGAAAAATTGTCATACTTCTGTTGTCAACAATAGGGGTCCTGCTGAACTTTCATTGTTTTCATTTTTAAAATGAATATACTCAAATCACATGGAACTTGATAGATGCAGTTTTTAGAATCTCGACTGGTATGTGGTTTTGTGTTTGAAATCATACTTCTAATCGTGGTTGAAAATCTGAACACCGTATTTAAGTTGTAACTTTTCCCTGTGCTTTTTATTAATTCTGATAAACCTTTGACATATGGGATACTGAGCAGTGAATTCGATTTTATTTTGTTTATTTTGTGTTTAATTGGTGTTTTGTAGAATCTCTCCTACTATCTTTTCTGGATATTCATTTAGTTTTAGATCGCTTCTGATTTATTCCTGTAGTCCATTCTATGTGTTGCACAATCTAAACGCTCTGTCAATTAGAGATTTCACTATTCTTCTTTTTGTTGTTGTGATATGGTTGGATGCAAAATTAAGGTATCAACCGGTGTGTGTCGGTTTCCTGTAAACACTTGTCTCTATAATTTCCTTGTTCTTTTTTACATGGACGTCTAGGAAAGGAAGTGAGTCCCGCTTTTTCTTTTCCATTGTGAATTTGATGGATGGTTTGATGTTGTTTAGATAATGTTGAAAAAGGTCTAGTTGTCGATTACTGTGGTTCTTAAGGTGTCGTCTACATCTCCAAGCCATATCTTGGGTTTACATTTTGATTTCTCTATTTCCTGAGATTCAAACCAGTTCATATATATGTGGCGACGACTGGTGATAGAGATTAACCCATTGGAAACCCTTCGACTTGAGCTAAGAATCTGTTTTTCTCATGGAAGTACGTGTTCTTGAGGCAACATTCTAGTAGCATCATTATTCCTTCTACTGGTTGCGTCGTTCTTTCGTAGAGGTTTTCTTGGAGCTTCACTTGAATGATTCCTAACGCTTCATCAACTAGGACATTAGTATAAAGGCTTTCAACCTCAAAGTTGACCAATTGATCTCGTGGTTGTAGTTCTATTCTTTTTAGAATTTCAACTAAATGTTTGGATTCTTTGACAAAAGATGAGTTGTTGTTTTGTAGTGGTTGCACAAATGGTAGTACAAACCTAGATAGTTGGTATGTTGTTCCATCACGAGAGCTGGTTATCGGTCGAATTAGCATGTTATTTTTTTATGTATTTTGGGTAATCCATATAGGTCCGCCGGTTTGCTGTAGTGTGGTGTCACCGTAGTCCTCATCCTTGGTGTTAGATATCTTTGGTACAATTTTAGGGTGTGATAGATCTTCCTTTCTATGTTCTTCCGTATGCTTGTAAGGGTTTTTTCTTCTACTTAAAGATGTTTGTGTGTTGTGTTCTTTTATTCTCTAGTGTACTCCTGATTTTCCACTTAAATTCTTCTACTTGTGCTGGTTCCAAACGTGTTGTCTCGATCGCACTGATAGTATAGGAACGTTTTTGGTGTTACCGAAAAATTAAGTCATTCCCCTAATAAAGTTGTTTCTGTTGATTTCGGATTAGTTTAGCACATTTATTGTGGTGTGTTGGTTAGTGTAGTTGTCGCATCTTCTTGCAAGTAGCGTATATTTTCTGGAATATTGGTGCGTGAAATTCTTCCATTCTTTTATCTCCTAAAATCTTTGTGTGTCGTATTGGAGAATTAAAAGTTTTCTTCCATCGATGGTGGCTGATTTGTGAACGGATGAGCGTGAACTTGGCTCGTTCCAGTGTCTTGAGAGCTCTCGTTCCTGGTATCGGAGATTTACTCGGAAGCCATCTGGTAGGTATGATTTGGTAGTCTCTTGCCCTCTGCAAAAACTCACACACAGAGAGGAGAAACTTCTATATCCGGCATCGTGAAACATTCCTGGGATAACCAACATTAAATGAACTGATTGGAAGCTAAGATTATACACAGAGAGGAACATTGGTATAAAAGAAAATTTAGAGAAGCAGTATTCATCAACAACAACAAGGTGATCAACAGCCAGTCAAGTGTCGAGATAAGCAACATATGGTAACCAATGATCGAGCAAATAAATCAACTCAAATTTCACAAAGTTTTAATTAATTAATCATCTGTTCCATCAGCTCCACATTGTACGCTTCACCAAACACGTCTCTAGTAGATAAGTTCTAGTAATTTCTGAGTTTGTTAGTATTCACCTGATAACGATTGCAGAAAAGTATAACAATTAAAACGTTGTGTATATTCATTTTAAAAATAAAAACAATAAAAATTCAGCAGGATGTTAGTACTTCGCATCAAACAACATTGTTTAATTTATTCAAACTACCATACCTACTTCTGAACAAAACGACGTACCGGGCGCGCACATTCCTTTTGAGATAAGTTGAAAATAAAAAAAATAAAAATTGCGTTTTAGATAAAAATAGTTCAAACAAAAGTATAGACAATAAAATTTCGAATAACTTTTTGTATAATTTATATTAGTGAAGATATTGCATTAATTATAAGTTGTAGATTAAAAATAGTAGTGATTCTTGGAATAGCTATGTCACATAAACTACAATTATATTGTTCTGAGTTACGTCAACTTTTCTTAAAATATGAAGTATTAAAAAAACCTTCAATATCTTCTAACCATACAAAACATCACAAATTTACTCTTACGTCTAAATAGTTGAATATTGGCTGAATGGATTCTATGATTAAATATTAAAATCTCTTTACAGGGTGTTCAAATTTTACAGACTAATTAATAGATCATTCAGTATGTAATATGAGCCTTATTTTAAATAAAATACCCTGTATTTTATTAATTCATAACGTTAACAAAAAGTCCTCTTTTGAATGGTGTAAGTGTGTCGTATGTCTAAGTGGTAAAGTTTTTAAACAATTTACTAATTTTCTTAAAATTAATGGTAACGAGGAGTTTTAAAACAAAAATGGATACGTAATTTAATTAGTCAATTTTGACACTTACTTTGAATATGAAAAGTGTCACATCTGCCTGAAAAACCCTAATACTAGTACAAAAAAAATTTCGGATGATTTAAAAATCAGTCAAATAAGTGTTTGTAAAATACCAAAGAAAAATCATCCGTACCGCATTCAACCACACCAGCAATTGACAGAAAAGAATTATGATAAACGTTTAATTTTTTGTTTATGGACTTTAGACAATTATTAGCAGACTGTAAAGTTATAAAATGACATTCAATTATTAGATTACGTATGCATTTTTAGTTTAGAAATCTCTTGCTACCATTAATTTAAAGAACATTGTAAATTGAGCAAATATTGTAACACTTAGGCATAGGACACCCTTATACCATTCGAAAGGGGATGTTTCGGTAACGTTATAAATTAATAAAACACAGGGTGTTCCATTTAAAATAAAGCTCATATTACAGATTTAATGATCTAATAATTAACCTGTAAATTCTGAACACCTTGTAAACAGATGTTTAATTATAGAATGCATTTATCAAGTAATATCCAATTATTTACACGTAACAGTAAATTTGTTGGATTAGAAGATATTGATTTTTTTTAATATGCTCTTCATATTTTAAGAAATGTCGAGGTAACTCAGAACACCCTGTATTTAAGTATAGGAAACTTTTATGAAAGTATACCTTATGGGCTATCAAAAAAATCAATAAAATACAGGATGTTCTATAAGAAAAAATATAACTTTGACACGCCACACTTTTTTGGCACATACTGTATATTTCAAAATAAATTTAAAATTTAAAAATTATCAACCTGCATGCTACTAAAATGACAAAACTTCTACAACTTTTACGGTTTCGCTATAAACCTCCGTCACGTTGGTGGTGATTCACCCTGTATTTGATATATTTCAAAGCTTCTTCGATGTGTATAATACAGTTTTTAATATCACGCTTAACTTTATTATCATGATTAGGAGACTGAATGATTAGAATTGCTAACACCTAATAAATTATAGAATACTAGAGTTTTCGACAGCTTCAGTTGTATCGTAATAATTTATTTAGAGGTAGATACATACATGCATGTATTATGTATGTTTCCCTCGTAAGTGTTAAGTTTCAAGAGGCTACGGTAACCATTCGCCATAGTAAAAATGTTTGTAAATGCAAATTTAAGTATCAACTAAAGGGGGAAACAAGTTAGTATTTACTTTTAACAATACCCTTTAGGGTATTATTTTTATATATCACATGTCTGTCAGTCTTTGTAAAATGTGAACACTAATCCGATGATTGCATATGTTGTAATATGTATCCCATAATTTTATTCTTTTTTAATATTAGGTACTGTTTCTGGTATGCATTTACACGTTACCGTTAATATAAAAAAGATTACTTTTTAAAAATGTATATAATGTTTAGCAATCGTGATAAGCCTCCAAAATGGCACGTATCTATCATTGGATTATTGGCGTGAATGTTCAATGTAAGGAATGCAAGGGTATAGCTATAGCTTAGGGTGGTTTACAATTTTCAATTGAATTCAAAGACGCCAACATCTTCAGATATTGCAATATTAAAAGGTCGCTAAGGGAATTTCAAGAATTACAACAATGGCTTAAATATTTCATTCTAACACTTCCAATATAAATTTAAGCATAATAAAACTTCATTATAAACTTAATTTCAAAAAGCGTTTTATTAAATAATTGTTTGCAGGTGACGATAATATTTTAATTTAATATAAAATAAAGTTTGTTTTAGCATTTTCTGCATATAATGAATAAATATCAGTACACGTCGTGAGTACACATTAAAATAATAGGTTTATGATCTAAATTATTCTGTAGATTGATTAAATTGTATTCTAAAGCAAAAACGTTCACAAATACATCTGACAGATCAATTATCAAATTTGACGTATCAAAAATAGGCGTACTTTACATATAAAATAATAATTTAAACTCAAAAATACTACTTGTGTTAGAAATTAAATAAACAGACGTTACTAAGATAAGTATAACGTGTCATTAAACTAAAACAACTACAGAACAAAACATTCGAAAGTTCGCCGAAGATTCAAATAAGCAAACACATAAAATTCTTTATAGAAGAATAATTCATCTGTATTTATTAAAAAAAAGAACAAATACCTACAAATATTTTCTGTGAGCTGAAAATTATTGAGATATTAGCAGAAAAAAAAGTTTAGATGTAGCATGGGTTACTTACCACATTTTCGTTCATCATTTCAAAAGAATTGAAAACATGAAATTCTGAACGATTGGCGAGAACATAGGCCATTTTTATTATGGCGATCTCTTTTCCCGTGTTGGAGCTGAAAGCTTTTCGAATTACAACAAGTAATATACTTAATCGTAATTTTAATATAATCTCAGAGGAAAATTTGCACCCATAGAATGAAAGTAATAAAACATTCCATATCTACCTACAGTGGTTAGATAGTTGTAATTAATTCGTCTATTCTGTAAGACTGAACGATATCGTTCATTAAACGGTTATTCGAGAATACCTATTTTGTAACTTTTTCTTATCGTTCATGAATGGTAAAATCATTAGTAATACATCGTTGGTGAACGAGCCATTTAAAATCCTTTGTTAACGTTTGGAATTTGTTAAATCGATCCCTTTCACAGTAAATTTTAGTCAAACTAGACTTTTAAAGTCCTTAGTGGTGTTTTTTCGTGTCCCTCCTCGAAAAAGAACCAATTATTTAAATAAATCATTTCTATTTCATCAACCAACAACTTACTTTCTTCCCATGGACAATGCAATGATCCCCTAGACTATTTACTTTGTTATTTAAGTTTTCCCACGTTTTTTCCAAATTATCAGGTTTCTCAGAAATCGGGATTATACAAATTTAAACAGACGACCGCATTGCTTCCATTTTTTTCTACAAAAATTGTATATTGTTATCAGGTGATTTTAGCGCAATTCCACCTTTCAATAGTTGGTCTGACACCATAACTCATTTTTCTCTTGTTGTACTATAGTTATTTTCCTACCGAGTGTCGAAAGTAGCACTTTCGCACGAGTTAGGAACAATATTTTTTAGACGGTTTGAACAACATAACTGAAACTAATTATTAATTTCCAATTCCATCGAAAACAAATTCCTCTATAATCTGGATACCTTAAACCGTTGCCATGGCCATGTTGTTTATTATTTTAAATTGTTTCTTATTCTCGCTGTGAATTTCTGTAAACTCTGAAATATGGATAATGATGAAGATAGTATTTTGGAAGCAACAAATTAAACCTGTCTCAAGTTATTGCCCCCTATATCCCGGCAACGCTATGAGGAAGCTTATAGCTAGTTTATAGAGTGGTGAGAACAAAACAGGGTAAATTCTTCGTTTTCGCAAAACGTCCTGCTTGCGTATTTTGGAAAGCTGTCGAAAAAAATTGCCCCCAGCACATTATGGATGCAATTTTCTATGATAAGAAGCACGCTTATTCTTTACCAGAATACTAATATTAATCAATATCCTAAATTGAAGGCATTTCTGAAAAGAATGTCGCAAGAATACAAACCGAAAAAATCAAGATCTTTAACTGCTGAAGAAGTTAATAAATTCATAAAAGAAGCACCAGACGGCAAATATTTGTTACAGAAAGTAAGTACATCCCTATAAACAAAAACCCTTCATCAATTGAAGTTTCAATTTTAGGTAATTTTGGTGTTCGGAATTAGTGGAGCCATGCGAAGGAACCAATTGGTCCAATTAAAAATTGACAATTTAACTGATGTCGGTTCGACCGTAATTGTAAAATTAGGTGACACCAAAAATAAAAAGGATCGTGTTTTCACGATAGTTGACGAGTTTTAGGTATCTATCGCAAATAAGCTGCTCTTCGACTACCAAATACGCCTGAACGTTGTTTTTTTTTTGAATTATCAGCAAGCCAAATGTACTAAACAGCCCGTTAGAATCAACAAGATAGGTAGCATCCCAAAATTGATTGCTACCTACCTTGGTTTAGAGGAACCCGCATCTTACACAAGCCACTGTATGAGGCAATCATCTTCCACCATTTTTGTGGATGCTGGTGCTACGATTGAAGATCTGAAACGCCACGGTGGATGGGATTCTTCATCAGTGGCGGAAGGTTACATAGCAGAGTCTATTGGGCACAAATATCAGTGATATTTTGAAATTTCGATCTCAGGTTGCTACTTTGATATGTGACACTTTCGTGACAAGCCGTCTAAAAAATCCAATCAACAATGACATACACATGAAAACGTTTTAAATAACTAATCATTGTCTGTCAAATGCAGAACTTAGGTTATGTGTAAATGTGTGCAGTAGGGTGTGAAATTATATACTTTTTTTCAATTGAGTGTAATAAAAAAATAAAGCAATTGGAAAAAATATTGTATTAAATTCGTTATATAAGGGGTCTATTGTTCAACGAGAGGAACAATAGACTGCTTATACAACTAATTTAATAATATACTATTATTTATTTATTCGTATGCTACATTTTCATTATTGTATTGTGATGTAAAGTGTTATGTATGGTGCTCCAGAAGATCACTATAAACCTGTATGGTGTGGTGACGAAACCGTGTGTAATTGTGGATTGGTTCGTCTTAGCAAAGTATTTGCTTGAAGATTTAGAAAAACTTCTAAAACCTAAACATTCCAACTCTTACCCACTTTAGTATTTATATGTAATAATACTCTCTATCCTAAAATGGAAGCTTGTTTGATTAAAATTCTGCCAAGATCAAGTCATGAACGGCAGACGTTACAGATTAGGAATTTACCGACAATCGTTCAGCTGATCGTTAGCAACACGATAAACAATAATCGGTATGCAACGAATCGTTCACAATTGAACATTTACAGAATAGACACGGGAGTATGATTAAGTCCAAAGATTTGCCAAATTTTAACAAATGGCTAATGTGATTGGGGAACAACATAAATTCACACTCCGTGCCAACATGAAGAGGAAATATTTGCAAATTAGGTTGCAGAATTACGAAAAACCTTATACCAAGAAAGAAGGGGAGCTTGTAATAGTGCGCAAATTTTTCTGACCGAGGACCTACATAGCTCTATATTTGTGCATATTCCAGTAGCCGAACGTACAAACATTATTTGCCATCGTCCCATTAAAGCAAATCATTCAAATAAAAGAAGTGATTTTAAGTCAATTGCAAGTACAGATAAAATAATAATAATTCAAACTATACTTTTATATTTGCATATGCCCTGAATTTATTTCACAAATGTACAGTATGTATACACCCAGTGTTAGAGGCACATATTCGGAATTCATCATTTCATCGGGTTCGGTGGTTTATATACAGGGTGATTTATAACTATTAGGACATAGGCTAAGGACGGGTTATTTAGGCCAAAATATGACTATAAGACCCAATATGCCTTAATAAAATATTGCTGTGGAAAAAGATATAAGGCTATAAATTAAATTTTTTTTTCATTTTTGTTAATAATTTTACTGTAAATTTATAAATTCTTATCAAAATTGGCAGAGAGGCATAACTTTAGCCCAAGAACATTATTTTATATACTATTTTACAATTTGTTGTAAGGGGCGCCACGTGAATGATTTCTGATGATGAAATCAACTAGTAACTTTTTTGACAAAAATTTCTAGTGATTTTGATTAGAGAATATAACGTAAACATCATTTCTACACAATATTGGTACTCCTGATTAAATTCGATAATTTTAGCTTAAATAACCCGCCCTTAGCCCCAATAGTTATGAATCCCTCTGTATATGCTCATTTATCTTTCGGTAAAAGGATTTACATCCTTTATATTATTTTGTTACTAATAATAAATTTACTGTATCAATAACTAAACTCTTGGTACTAAACAATTAACTTAAATTTTACACTATTATACATAAACCTGGTTAGCAATTTAGTTTAGTTTTTATGTTTTAAAATTATGTACAAAATCAGACCACTGCTTTTTGTTTTGTGTTAATGCTGTAGCTTCTTGCCAGTTCCGATTTCTCTTCTTCAGAATCTCTGCTATCACATTGTTCCAAGTTTTCTTAGGTCTTCCTCTAGTCTTATTAATGTTTATTTTTGTTTGCCATACTGTTTTGGTTTGTCTGTTATTTTCCATTCTGTTTAAATGTACGAACTATTGTAATTGATGTTTATCTCTGTAGTCCGTTATTGATTCTACTTCTAATATTTCTCTTATTTTTACGTTTCTTAGTCTGTCTGTTTTTGTTACTCCCATGATGGCTCTAAGAAATTTCATTTCACTAGCTTGGATTTTGTTTTCTTGCTGTTTAGTAAGCATCCAGTTTTCGCATCCAAAGTCGATATTGGTTTAAAGGTAGTTTTGTAAACTGTGAGTTTTGTCTTTTTAGTTATTCCATTACTCCTGAGAAAGCTATTACTTAGTGCATGGTACACTTTGCTAGCACTCACTATTTGATATTTGAAACTGTCAATTTCTTTTGTAATTTTTTACCATTAAGTTGTATTTCTGTTTGTATATTGTTTTTTCCTATTACCATTATTTTAGTTTTGTCTGTATTAATTTTGAGATTTCGTGTTTGTAATGTTTTGTTCCATACATCTAAGTTTTCTTGCAGCTCTTTTTCGTTTTTTGCAAATATCATGAGATCGTCGGCAAACGCACATTCAGTTATATAGACCGGTTTCATATATCTGTGTCCTAAATGTAGTTTTTTTATATGATTTTTAGCTTCTTTTATTACATCATCTAATACCTACAATGTTAAAGAGCGTTGGACTTAAAAGTCCTCCCTGTCTCAGCCCTTCTTTTGTTGAGAATTCTTTGGATTGTGAGTTGTTCGTCCTAACGTAGTTCTTGGTGTTTTTATACAAACTTCTTATATTTCTTGTCAATACGTTGCCAATTTTTCTTTTCTTTAAGCTATCCCATATGATTTTTCTCGGTACACTATCAAAGACTTTCTTTAAGTCAATAAATGCAACATATATGTCTTTATTGAGGTGTTTTTCTATCAGATGTTTTTATGTAAACATGTGATCATGAATACCTCGACCTTTCCTAAATCCACTTTGAGGGTCTTCCATGTGTGGATCTATTTTGCTTTTAATGTGGTGTCAAGTAATCTCTCATATAGTATATTGTATACGTAAATTAAAAAACTTATCCCTCTGTAATTGTTCTTTCTAATTTCCTTTATTATGTATCGGTAGGATTATTGCTATCTCCCACTCTGTTGGTGTAGTGCTTTCCTGAGATACTTTATTAAACAAGTCTGTTAATACGTTTATTCCATGATTCCCTAGTAATTTCAACATTTCCGCCGTTATTCCATCCTGTCCTGCAGATTTGCCTTTTTTGAGCTTTTTTATGGCTTCTAGTATTTCTTGTAGTCTATACTCTTCTTCTAAATTACTGTCGTTTCCGTTTATTTCTATATTTTCGTCTTCCTTTCTCTCGTCTACTGTCTGTTCTGTATTTAACAAAACTCAAAATGTTCTTTGCAGCTTTTGATTATGTCTGCATTTTCGGTTAATACTTTACCGTCTTTTGAAGTAATGTATTGACATTTGTTTCCTTTTTCTTGTATCAGTGTTTTTAGTATCTTATAGAACAGTTTCTTGTTGCCAACACTATCTTTCTCTAACTTATTTCCAAATTCTATCCATGATTTTTGTTTCGCATGCTTTAAACATGAGTTAAACATGAGGATTGTTGTTCATAGTAAAGATCGTAAAATAATTTGATTGAAAGAATAGCGAAAGCAACGGGTCCTTTCACGAGAACAATTCAAGGGATTGCTAAGGAAAGTACATCAAAATCTGAAGAAAGTAAGTTTAACTTACGTTGGAAAACAAGCTAGCATCCTAGATCCACCATCGACAAGTGTGATGAAGAAGTCGTAAGATGATGTTTACAATCCAAAGTAAAAACAAAACAATGCAAAAGATTGTTTGTTGAAGAAAATATCCATTTAACAAGAAAATTAAGCAGTTGTCTTATTATAAAGGTAGGCTTCAATTAGCAGAAGAACATCGACAACAGAAAGGTCTTGTTAGAAACTTCCGCAATAAGATCAAAACGTGCTACGTTACTGAGAAAAATGAAAAAGTTTGGTGAATGCAGGATCATTGTTTACAATGTCAAATCTTTAGCTGCATAAATCACATTCAAGTTGCATTGAATGGTACGATGAGCAAGGGAGCAAAAGCTCTTGTTTAAAAAAGACAAACGCATTGTTATAATGTCTGAATCGTGATCGAAGTCAGGCGATTATCACAATGGTATGAAAAAATGGTTAACTGCAAAATTAATTCAAAATGTTTAGCCTTACTCCGTGCTAGTTTCATATTATAACATTCTTACCGTGCCTAATTCAACATGTGCTTGGAAGAAAGCTGGTTTGCAAAAGTGGTGAAATGCGATGGGATCAAACATATTTAAAAAAAAGTGAAACAAAACCAAAATCGCCGTAAATTACTATTATTGGCAGATCGAATACTTCCTTACGAGAACAATTATTACTTCGTATCTCTTGATTGCTAAAATAATCTATTTTGTGTCTAAATGTACCTCATTCTGTTTATTGCTCATATTTCATTTTGTTCTGTCGTTTGACGCAAATTATATTAATGTTAGTTTGCGGTTGTTTTTGTATTTGGAGTTCCTAGTTACTCCAGAATATCTCTTTGCTATCTACTAGGTAGCGCTCTCTTCATTCTCTCTCTCTCTGCAGTGTGAAATCCTTCGACTTATAACGAATAAGTACTATCACAGCTCCTCCGCGACAAAAAGAGCTGCCGGCCAGGTTTTCGACACTGCCTCCATTTCATATTTTGTTTATAAGTAACCGTAACAGTCTTCAAAAACAGGGTCCAATCCTTAAAGACACTATAGAAGTAAATGTGTAGTGGTGTGTGCGTTGACAATTTTAAAAACTAACCTAAAAATGAAAATAACTCAACAATAAGAAAGATGCAAACTTAATGTGTTGTATATGAAAATGACCAGCTAAAATTCCTGCGTCGTTTGAGACTAATTTTGAAGTATTTCATGAAAATTTGGAAAAATTAGTTCAAATTTAAAATGTTAGGGGTGCGCGGAATTGTTGCAAAATTTGAAAATTTAAAAGGTTCAATGAGTATAGATTTAAGCTTATAAATAAAAGTGGCGCAAATCCGTTAAAAGAATCGTAATTTTATTGCCGTAGGGACTACCTATGTCAGTTCAGTCCAAAAATAATTGAATAATTAACCTCCAAAACCAATATCGGAAGGCAACGACTAATGAAAGTCGGGTTATGTTGTAATGTGTAAACTTGGCAATGTAGTGGTTAAAATTACAAATAAATTGTTAAGTACGACTGGTTCAACGATATTAAAATCCACAAATAGTCAACAGCGATTAAAAAATTTAAACAAAAACTAAAATGAAACTTACCTAAAAAAATTTATAAATAGACGTTTTACTTACAGAAAGATAGCAATAGGGTGGTGTGTGTAACTGTAGCAGTAAAGGGCGTAGCAGTTTCACGCTAACACGATTTCCACGAGAAATGTATTGCGCACAGGTGTTTTTTAATTTAAAACTGTGAAGATACCACACTTATTAATGCCATCTGCAAACATAATCGCATTAGATAATTCCCTAAATTGTATAAATATGCTAAAGTTCTGGAAAAAACTGACACGACTTCTAAAACAAATATTTAAAGTACGACAAACGCTAACTTCAGTTTACTGCAGTTTTCGTTTGTGATTTCATTTATAATACCTTGTCCGTAAATTTTAATTATGTGGTGAAAACACATATATGCAAGTGTAATTTTAGTATAATTTATATTGATGAACTATTAATGTATTTGTAATCGGAGATTCAACTTATACATTATTGTAATTTTTCCTAAATTTCAAATTCACTCCCGTGATTTTTTACATTGAAATATATGGAAGTATTACTCGCGCCAAACTATTACGCCAATTCTCTATTTGATGACGTCACACGAAATGACAAGAACCAACGTAAGTAAAACGTCTGTTGGAACCCTGAAGTCCGGAACCAATATTATATATATTTTTTTATTTAACTTGGAACAAATAAAACATAACACCAGTAACTAGTGTCGACTTACAAATAAAAGGAAGTCATCTTCAGACTGGAAATATAGGTACTAAAACTTATAATTATAGGTTGTACAGATTTAAAATCTGAAAAATACTTACATGGAAGTAAAATTAAAAGTGCAGTTTTAAACTAACAATATTAAACTACTTAAAAGATCAAAAATTTTTAAAACATAAGAATGAATAACATTGCGATTTCGAACAAACCAAGTATTAATTTTGATTTCGAGAACACAAGGTAACTTGTGTTCTGTATAAACTCAAACTTGAAATACCAAACATGGTAAAGTAAAGATATTAAAAAATATACTAAAAAATGCATTATCAGGAGATAAAATAACATGTTGTTAAAATGTATAAAGTGATGTTGGAAAATAGCAGTGAAGTTGTGTAAACTGATAATATAGAAAACTGTAGAGCACAAATTACAATTAAAATAAAATACCAGGAGGCAGAGTGTTAGAGTCGGTTAAAAATTTTTAAAAATTAACAACATGAATAAATTGTAATGAGAATTAATTTTATCCTCCAAAATTACAGTTACAGACTTATATCTTAATACATATTTCTTAAAATGGAGAAAAGAAATTGAGTCACTACCCTTGATTCAATGTGCCGATGTTTCGCCCGACCTATGCGGGCTTCTTCAGGGCTTCTTAAAATTTAGAGCGTTTCAGTCACATCTAACATAATATCTAAAAACCAACAAAATTGTATACTAAATTAATCACTAAGATTAACAGCGGTCACAAATTAAAAGATTTATAAATTAAATAAATAAATATATATTAATAAGACACACTATAGTGCGGATGAACAATGTATTGTAATGAGCTATAAATCGATGAGATTGATCTGTTAGTAAAAGTTGTTTGTCAGCTGTAAAAATGTAAATGGCTAGATGAGCTCATAAAATACAGGGTGCTCCATTTGAAAAAAGCACGATATTACCATTTGCATAGTCTAAGGTGTGTTTGTTATTATGGTTGTTAGTGTACAAAGGATGAATAACATGAAAATCAGAAATTTAATGTTTTTCATTTAAGACATGTAGGGCAAAAGTTGATTTTATTGTGTTGGGATGTAAAATGTATTTATTCGGGTTATTGATGTATCTGAGGTGTTCGTTTAACCTGGTCTTAAAACGTCTAGCCGTTTTACCTAAATAAAAACGACAACATGAGCAAATTAATTTATATATGCCGCTTTTTGACTGATGGTCAGACGGGATTAGTTAGTATTAAACTAAGAGAGAAATTGTTGGACTCGGCTAAGAACAATATTAAATTTAATTCTTTTCGAAAGTTATCAGGTGAGAGTGGAATATTAAATAGACGGTTAAAAAAATAATAGAATGAAGCAAGTTTGTGAGAGAAATGATGACAAGAGTGAAAATTGATTGTGTGTGAGGTGGTGGTGGGCTTTCTGTATGTACCTTTATTCAAAAGTGCTTCGTTTAGCCAGTATTCTGATTCAAAGTTCAAAAGAAATTTTTTACTTTGCTTATAACAAAAGAACGTTTTTGTAGATTTTGATGATATTTGGTATTGCACTCCTTACAGATGTTGGTCATCTTTTAAGGTGATGTTATTTATTATCAGTAGACAATTAGTGTGCGAAACACGGGTAAGCCGGCAAAAACCACTTTTTAATGTTAAGGCCAATAACTTTTAAAAAAATAGTTTCAGAAAGAGACATTCAATAGTAATCTTTTTTGTTATTTGTTAATTGATGAGATCTTTTAAGGTTTAGACACAAAAAAATAAAATCTGAGGGACCGCGCACTGTATTTCTTGAATAGATATTATCTAGCAGTCTGGTATTCTAAAAAATAAATGATAATAGCTATTGGTTATCAATTATGAAGCGACTCAAATTGCTGTTGGTGTTAGCGAGCGATCTTTAGCAGTAAATATTCTTCGTTATTTACGTAGTGATAGTTGTAAAGTACACTTATGCTGAGCAAACGGATATGTTGATGGTTTTAGGATATTGCGAAGGAAATTATCGGAGAAGTGTTAGAGTGTACAACGAAAAATTTCCAAATCGTCGGGTGCCCAATCGTCAAACTTTTGCAAACATTGAAAGACGCCTTCGCGAAACCTTGTATCGATCACAGCTGATCGTGGACGTGCTCGTACAATTCGCACACCCAGGTTAGAAGAACAAATTCTGGAAATAGTAGAAGAAAATCCAGAAGTAAGTGCTCGATGCTTAGCATTGCAAGCAGGCGTTACAAAGAATGTTGCTCATAGAGTTCTTAAAGAACAATTGCTATATCCTTATCATGTACAAAACGTCCAGGAGCTTTTGCCAGTTGATACCAACGCGCGTCTCGAGTTTTGTAGGTTCATTCAAGAAAGAAGAGCTGAAGATGTCAATTTTAATAGCAAAATTCTCTTTACTGATGAGGCATGTTTCACGAGGAGGGGTATGACAAATTTGCACAACGAACATGTGTATGCAGATGAAAATTCACATGTCATCAAGCAACGCCACTTTCAACATGAGTTTCGAATTAATGTATGGGTAGGGATAATCGGCAGTTTCATCATAGGCCCTGTCATTTTACCAAATCGTTTAAATGGAGAGAATTATTTACACTTCCTTGTAAATACCTTACCCGATTTATTAGAACACTTGCCGTTAAATCTTAGACGCGACATGTGGTTTCTACATGATGGAGCACCACCACATTTTACATTGAACGTTCGGAATCATCTTCATGTACAGTTTCCTAACAAATGGATAGGCAGAGCAGCTGATGCTCCTGCAAAATGGGTACCTCGTTCACCAGATTTAAATATTTGCGATTCTTTTGTGTGGGGAGCTCTAAAGAGTAAAGTGTATTCTCGTCCTATAAACACACAGGACGAGTACAGAACACTTCACAGTCCATTAAAATAATGCAGAAATGTTACAACGAGTACAGTTCAATTTTTTGCGTCGAATCAACCTTTGCATTCAGGAAGGTGGTAGTCACATTGAGCATTTACTGTAGATCTAGTAAAGTACATACCTACTTGTCACTAATAAATATCATAACAAAATGCCTTATCGTCATTTATTTTTTAGAATACCAGACTGGTAGATAATATCTGTTTTAAGAAATGCAGTGCGCGGTCCCTCAGATTTTATTTTTTTGTGTCTAAACCTTAAAAGATCTCCTCAATTAACAAGTAACAAAAAAGTTTACTATTCAATATCTCTTTCTGAAACTATTTTTTGAAAAGTTATTGGTCTTAACATTAAAAAGTTTTTGAGTGGTTTTTGCCGGGTTACCCGTGTTTCGTACACTAATGGTCCACTGATAATAACTAACATCACCTTAAACGATGACATACATCTGTAAGGAGTGCAATACCAAATATCATCAAAATCGACAAAACCGTTCTTTTGTTATAAGCAAAATAAAAAATTTCTTTTGAACTTTGAATCAGAATACTGGCTAAACGAAGCACTTTTGGATATAGGTAAGTTGGATTAAATCATCTTATTTTGAACCCAGGAATCTGTGGTTAAGTGATGTCCACACATTTTAGGGACACCCTGTATATCAAAACCAAAAGAATTGTCTGGAAATAAGGAAATCATTAAATCTAAACATGGAAATTGATTATTGTTGGAAAATTCAACAGTGAAGACTATTCTTGGATGTATGTTGTTGAGAAAAACTAAAAAATCTTGAACTTCATGTGTGTTACCTTCAAAAATGCAGGACGGTGGGTATGCATTTTAGCTATTTTTGCACTGTTTTGGTCGTTTCACAAAATTTTATAAAGTTTTGACTAATTACAAATACTAAAATTATTTTCACTTTAATTTTAACCCTCGTCGCTATTTTATTTATTATTTAATATAATACAAGTGTTGCACGTTTACGGTCATACGATATAATACTGAATGCGATAACTAAATTTTGTATAATGTTCTTGTAGTACAATTACATCGCGATGTCCAGTGACGTCATAACAAAATTGAAGTAGAGATAGAAATAAATAAAGAAGAAGAATTTAATATGAAGATAAAGAAGAAAGAACAGAACTATAAATGAATATGAAAAATAAAAATGAATATGAAAAAGAAGATGAAGAAGATACTGAAATAGAAACAAATACATAAAAGGTTGAAGTAAAGAGCCATTGAAAAGAGAAACGAAACAAACATAAAAGATGAAAAAGAAACAGAATGGTTAATGGAAATTCATAAGCGAAGAAAATTAGATACAGAACAAGATGAAGATATGCCAAAGGACCAAGTAGAGATAATAGGTTTATTTCTGTTATCATGTAACATAAGAGTACATTTACAGGCGTCATAAATAGAAACAACTACAATCTTAAATTAAAGTTAAATCATAATTAACAAATTCCGTAATTGAGTAGAACGCCTTTCGTAAAAGGAATGATTTTAATCTTTTTTAAAATGTCGTAAGGTAAGTTCCGTACGTCTCTTGTTAAATTATTATAGAGTTTTAATGATTGATACACAAAAGTTTTGTGTGTTTTACTTAATCTGTAATAATCAATTCTGTACCCGTCACAGTTACGTGTATAATAATTATGCACGTCAGAATTTAAGGTCAGTGTATCGGACATACTTTTAGCATATAATATGCAGTTAAGTATGAATATACACGGTAAAGTTAATAATTTAAGATTAATAAACACATTTTTGCAATCATCACGATATCCAATACTGCCTAAAATTCTGACTGCTCGGCGTTGTAAGGCAAAAATGCCATTAGCGTTAGTGGAGTTACCCCAAATTATATTGCAATAGTATAAATGAGTTTGTATAGAGGCTAAGTAAACTAGTTTTAATACATTATATGACACACAATCAGATAATCGACGGAGTAGGAAGATATTGTTACTAAGCGTTTTGGATAATTTACGAAGTTGTTCATTAAATAGAAGTTTGGGGTCAATTAGTATTCCTAAAAATTTTACAAAATCTGGATTAACAAAATCATGTTGGTTATTTGTAATCATCATTTTACCGTTTTTGCAGTGTTTAGGTTTAATTCATTGGATTTACACCATTCATTAGCTAAATTTACTACCTCATTAGCATCAGAGAGTAAACAATTAGTACTAATATTACTTAAAAATAGAGTGGTATCGTCAGCGTACTGTAAACAAATTACTTCCTTTTTAAAGCAAGATGAAAAGTCGTTGACAAATAATAGAAATAGAAGAGGTCCTAGGATTGACCCTTGTGGAACGCCTCTTTTAACTGGAAGAAAGTCGGACATTATTCCGTTGACCCTGACTGCCTGTGTTCTATTGCTTAGAAATGGAAATCAAGAATGAAGTTGAATGGAAAATAATGGAAGAAAGTACTAAAAAGAACAAAGAAATAGAAGATATCATGTTGACCATGGAAGATAATAAAGAAGAAAGCAAGAAAAGAAAAACTATAAATGAAATAAAAGAATAAAAGTATGAAACAAAATGATAATGAAGAACAAAAAGTTACACATATTGTAGAGGATTGTCAATTAACGAAGTTTAAAAGAGAGTTTCCAAACATTCACAGTTTAACGGAAGAAGCAATATTATGGCTTACAAATCTGAAGGACATCTGAAGTTCAGCAATATTTTGTATTCTTGTCTTGATTATATGTTTTTCCATTATTTTGTTTGGCTATTTCTTTAACCTACTATTTGTTTCGTCATTGTCGTGACTGGCGCTTGGACCGGTCCATTATATGTCGTCATGCAATGGCTGTGCTGTTATATTTTATGTTCTTATTTACCTTCTATAATGTTTATACACTTAATTAATATTATTACATATGAATACTAAGGTGGGTAAGAGTTGGCATGTTTAAGTTTTAGTGGTTTTCCTAAATCTTGAAGCAATAAATCCTTTGCCAAGACGAACCAAACTGATCTTCTGGGGTACCATACATAACACTTACATCACAATACAATATTTAAAATGTACCATACGAATAAATAAATAAATGTTTTAATTTAACTCATTTTATTTATCAGATTAAATTACTACAACTGCGTCCCATATTCTAAGATCATGATTTATATTTAAATATTTATTTTTCCAAGCTTTACATGTGAATTTACATATTATTAACATATGTTACGTAACAAGAAAATATTTTGCAGAATTAATACAATTAAAGAAAATATGTCACTTGTACCCTTATTTTGCATAAAAACAAATGTCTCAAAGTTACATAGCTGGCAATGTTAGTTTAAAAAAGGAAGTAGAAAAAAATTCATACGTAAACCAGTAATTAATTTATTACCACTAATTTTGATATAAAAACTAAATTCTCATCTTCAGGTAGTCAATTTATACAGGGTGTCCCAACGATAAAGTAAAGTAAGTTTATGCTTAACTGATATTATTTTTGAAAAAATTTATCATCCACAAAGTAAGGGTAAAAAACGCACATACTTTAAAAATATTGGAAGATCTACAGGGTGAGTCAGGAAACCAAGACAAAAAAAGTATGGTTTTTTAAAATGAAACACCCAGTATTTTATTTTGTTTTTGAATTCTACGTGTTCATGCAAACAATTTTTGTCATATGCAACATTAGTTGAAATTTGATAGTGTTTAAGATAATAAATAAATTTTCACGTTTACTAAAAATACTTAAAATATTCAACACCTAGCATGTAATTTGTTGAGAAACAACATGTATTAGTTTTAGTTTTAAGATTTACTGTTTGAAAATGGCGTAGTGTCGACCGAAACTAGTTACAGCAACTTATTTTTAGTTTTAATAAGTTTTCATGATGGGTTAACGACTTTAAGTAACAACCACATTATTTATTTAATATGGATCCCATCTATATGTCTCCTGACACTCATCCAATTTTATGCAAATGTCACAGCTTTAGAAAACACTTATTTGCTCTCAATGTTAAAATTCTAAAAAAGTTGTTCCTATTCCACTGTACGATAGTCTAACTCAGATTATAAATATCTTCAATTTTGTTAAATGTACCACTCTGTATTTAATTTTTTTAATATTTCCAACATTTTGTAGTACTGAACTAAATACTTAAATAGTAATTCTCGATTAATACTAAAGTTTGGTCTATATGTGCTATTTCGGTGCATTGTTTTCTTGTTTGTTAATGAGAAATCTCGGAATGTCTTTGTTTTTGATTTACTCTTAAAAATAATAAACCCCGAAAGAGATTTGAATTTTTTTGTTAACTTTATTGCTCTGGAAACGGCTTGTTAAACTAGTAATCAATAGTTTGTTAGTGTTCATAGCTTTTCACGACATATGAAATTCTTCTCGGCCTCCTGAACTGTAAAGTACATTTTTCAGTTGTTTATACTTGTCTTCAAACTTGATTTTTCACACAATGCGCTAAAGTACGGCTACTGTATGCGGTCAAGTAGTGACTGATTTATTTCTTATTTGGGAACGTTTTAAAAATAAACTAAGTATAAAATCCATTAAATTGATTTTAGAAATTTTTACTTTACGTAAAATTTGACATATAATAATACAGAATAAGGGCCCATTTAATTTCTTTATTGATGATGATATTGATAGCGCCATCTATATGTCAGTAAAACAAATGAACTGACACATATTAGGTGGTGTATGTCAAAATGGTTAAACAGCCAGGCCTACTTAAAATCGGTATAAATAATTTTGTTCTTTTTTACTTTTTGATGATGATTGTCGGGCAAATAATATTGTACAAATTTTGTGTGTAAAGTGATTTAATGGCGCTCCAGCTAATGAGGAACTCGTCCTTCGGGCTCGTTCTTCAAACAAAACTGTCGCGCCGTAAAATCCTGCTTTCCACACTCTAATGTAAATATCTATAGCATAATAGGTACTGATATCAATTTCTGCAAAGTTTTCGGGTAGCATCTCAAGAGTTTTAACTCTTAATTCTCAAAACGTATACATCTCATTTAAAAGTTCTTGCAGCTTTTCGATTTATCTACTGGTCAAAGTCTTGATAAATGACAAAAATTGTTTGCATGAACACGTAGAATTCAAAAACAAAATAAAATACTGGGTGTTTCATTTAAAAAACCATACTTTTTCATGCCCTGGTTTCCTGATTCACCCTGTATATCTTCCAATATTTTTAAAGTATGTGCGTTTTTTGCCCTTACCTTGTGGATGATAAAATTTTTTCAAAAATAATATCAGTTAAGCATAAACTTACTTTACTCTATCGTTGGGACATCTGATTCACGTAGCACGTCGGTAAGACAGTTATCGACTTCATTAGTTGACGCCTCATTATTTACAAAAGTAATTTTTCTTTCAGAGTTCCGAATGCTCTACAAAGAGTTCTTAAATTCTGCATTAATTAAGCGTAAAATAGACTAACAGATTTTGGGAGTGCCGACTTTGAATCAAATTTTCAAGTCTTGTTTGAAATATGAAAATCAGCGTAAAGTTTTTCAATATCTGCTCGAATTTTATGCACTTTAAGGATAGTCATTAGAACTTTTGATATTCTATTAAAAAAATAAATACATTATCTTGCAAAAAAATCATCTATCAGGACTTTGACCAGTAGATAAATCGAAAAGCTGCAAGAACTTTTAAATGAGATGTATACGTTTTGAGAATTAAGAGTTAAAACTCTTGAAATGCTACCCGAAAACTTTGCACAAATTGATATCAGTACCTATTATGAAATAGATATTTACATTAGAGTGTGGAAAGCAGGATTTTACGGCGCGACAGTTTTGTTTGAAGAACGAGCCCGAAGGACGAGTTCCTCATTAGCTGGAGCGCCATTAAATCACTTTACACACAAAATTTGTACAATATTAATGTGAACGAGATTCCCAATAATTTTGGGCCTTCTTATAGGAGTTGAGGAACAATAGGGTCGTCAATGATACACCATGTTCTTAATAGCCGACGTTTCGATTGGCGATGGCCAATCTTTCTCAAGGCAATCTAAGAGTTGGTCGTCGGCTATTAAGAACATGGTGTATCATTGACGACCCTATTGTTCTCAACTCCTATAAGAAGGCCCAAAATTATTGGGAATCTCGTTCACATTGAATTTTTAAGGAGCTTTAATTCTTTTTGTACAATATTATTTGCCCGACAATCATCATCAAAAAGTAAAAAAAGAACAAAATTATTTATACCGATTTTAAGTAGGCCTGGCTGTTTAACCATTTTGACATACACCACCTAATATGTGACAGTTCATTTGTTTAACTGACATATAGATGGCGCTATCAATATCATCATCAATAAAGAAATTAAATGGGCCCTTATTCTGTACATGATATATCAAATTTTACGTAAAGTAAAATTTCTAAAATCAATTTAATGGATTTTATACTTAGTTTATTTTTAAAACGTTCCCAAATAAGAAATAAATCAGTCACTACTTTACCACATAGAGTAGCCGTACTTTAGCGCACTGTGTGAAAAATCAAGTTTGAAGACAAGTAAACAACTGAAAAATGTACTTTACAGTTCAGGAGGCCGAGAAGAATTTCATATGTCGTGAAAAGCTATGAACACTAACAAACTATTGATTATTAGTTTAACAAGCCGTTTCAGAGCAATAAAGTTAACAAAAAAATTCAAATCTCTTTCAGGGTTTATTATTTTTAAGAGTAAATCAAAACAAAGACATTCCGAGATTTCTCATTAACAAACAAGGAACAATGCACAGAAATAGCACATATAGACAAACTTTAGTATTAATCGAGAATTACTATTTAAGTATTTAGTTCAGTACTACAAAATGTTGGAAATATTAAAAAATTAAATACAGAGTGGTACATTTAACAAAATTGAAGATATTTATAATCTGAGTTAGACAATCGTACAGTGGAATAGGAACAACTTTTTTAGAATTGAAACATTGAGAGCAAATAAGTGTTTTCTAAAGCTGTGACATTTGCATAAAATTGGATGAGTGTCAGGAGACATATAGATGGGATCCATATTAAATAAATAATGTGGTTGTTACTTAAAGTCGTTAACCCATCATGATAACTTATTAAAACTAAAAAATAAGTTGCTGTAACTAGTTTCGGTCGACACTACGCCATTTTCAAACAGTAAATCTTAAAAACTAAAAAACTAATACATGATGTTTCTCAACAAATTACATGCTAGATGTTGAATATTTTTAAGTATTTTTAGTAAACGTGAAAATTTATTTATTCTGTTTTTTGCAGAATATTACAAAACATGACCTAGTTTCGGCCGAAGAGATTTAATAGAATGTTGTCAGTGTTTTCAATATTTCTTTTTATTATTATTGTGTCGTCCTGTTTCTGTAGTTGATTTATCACGTTGATATGCGTTTGTTAAGTTTTCTTCTTAGTGGATTCATGTTTTTGTTCTCCTCAATAATCTTTTTGATTATATCCTCATTGTATTTTGTTAAATCTTATCTGATATGTCTAATTATATTACTTATGCACTGTCGTTGAATTCTTCTCTTTTCATTTCTCTTGTTTCTTTCTTCTCAACCTGTTGTTTACTCTTCCTTCTTTTACGTTCCGGAAAATTCGACCTCTTTTTGTTGTTTATGTCTATATTCTGAATTTTCTATTGCAACTTCCTGTTCTTCCTTTTTTCCTATATACTAAAATCCAAAACGCTGTAGGTCCTAGGCCAAAACTAAGTATATAATTGGAAACAGCATTGAATTATGGGAGAGTTTGGCGGGTTTGGAAAAGGGAGTTCCACCAGGTGGGGGGCTTGGAGTAATGCAATAGAAATTTTTTTACATAAGTTATAAATATACCACCCGTCCTACACGACGGGCTTTCAAGTAGGAAGACATACAATTGAGACACCTTGTTAAGCTGTATGGCCTATGTCAAATAGTCGTAAAAAATCATCACATTTGAATAATTTTCATCTTGTACCTTTTTGTTATTTTTAGTGTAACATATGCCATTCTCGGTGATATACATCGCATCTCTCATATTTTATTACTTATTTTCTTGTGTATTAAGAAGCGTAAACCAGCTATATTACAATTTGCGTATATTTTTTCTCCCCATAATCCGTAAGGTAGACTACACTGCAATAGTGTGAAATTACGAACTGGATGTTCTACTAACCTGGGGTAGATCATTTCCAAAACTCGGCACTCCATTTAGAACGTTGGGTTTTTTTTGCCTTAAAACAACACTCTGGCCAGGCTGTTGGCAAGTTGATAAGATATACAGTCTCTAGGATAGGTAGAAAACTAAAAAATAGTTGGGGTTATCTTAGCAAAAAATTTTCGTAACGCCATCCGTATTCAAACAGTTCAACTAAGAATGGTAAATGTATAATTTAGAAGATAAAATTTTAAATAGTAACAATGAATTAATTCAAAAGGTCCTGTTTTATAAACGGTACGTAGACGACATCTTAATTATTTTTAACGTACCAATTGAAGAAGTCAAATAATTTATAATTTTTTTTAACACATTTAATAACGACATACAGTTCACATCGGAATTGCTACAACCAAATAATTTACCGTACCAAGACATACTTATAAATCTAATACAAGGTTCTCTTTCTTTTGAAATTTACCGCAAACCTACTTATGTCGACATTCTTATACACCATAACTCCAACCACCCTTCGACACATAAAATGGCAGCTTTAATGCATATATACACAGATTAACTTCTATTCCTTTAAACTATGTTAACTTCATAAGAAATAAATATAATAAGACGATTAGCAATTAATAACGGTTACAAAGATAAAACTATTTATAAACTACTAAAGAAAAAACAACGGTATTTATCTATCAATTTGTCCAGAAACTTAGACGCAAAAGACTATTGTCAATCATTTCGCTAGTTTTACGTTCTTCAATAACATTAGTACTGATTGCGCTGCACTCTTCAAACAATTTAATATTCATTTAGGTTTTCATACAAACAACCCTTTAAATTTAATAAAAAATATTACAGATAAAATAAAGCCACTAGAATCTAAATATGTTTATATGCTGAAGTGCCTCAAGATTTATGTAGGATCTACAAAAAGATTATTTGCTACAAGATCCAAAGAACATGAACGTTGTATTAGACTTCATCAACCTACAAAGTCAAATATGGCGAAACATATCTTGGAAACTAATCATTCTTTTTCACTAGATACAGATCTTAAAATTTTATATCCATATAATATAAATAAATCAATCTTAAACCTAGAACGCACAATAATTTGTAAATTCTTGCTATGTAAGTTGTATAAACAACAGTTCTAACTTAACATTGTTTACTATATTCCACAATCAATTTTCAATATTTCGGATTTATTCGGTTTTGTTATCTATATATTAACAAATATGTCCGACCACTAGACGTTTTAGTTCAGTCATTTTAACTAATAAATTAATTAAAACTGTTTAAAGTCTCTGATGGTAAGTCATACTTCGTTCCCTCAGAGTTTTTTCTGTTAATTTATTTTGTATTTGTTTATTTTAGAATAATTTTTATATACTTGAAAATGAAGAATTTTCTTCGAAACCGGTAGTATAAGCAAATAAATAATACTGATTTAAGGATAAAGTGTACTAAGTTTCCTATTTAAAAAACATTAATTATCTAGGTATTTATCGAAATGATGTAGTTACACAAATGCTCGTAATTCAAATATAAATAATCAATTTAAAGTTGTTAACCTTCTAGGTGGAGGTGGGGTTGAAAATAACGGTCTCAAACTACATAAAAGGCTGACGTTTCGCCCAAACCTGTGAGGGCTTTATCGAAGCTGAAACTTAAATTAAAAAACCGTGTTTGTCACAAAATTTAAAATGGTCATCGAGATAGATGATCTCACGAATTAATAATTAAAATTAATAAATTATATAAGACACACAGTAAAGTAGAACAAATGAAACGAATAAATAAATAAGAATCTATCTATCTCTATGATCATTTTAAATTTTGTGACCATCACGGTATTTTAATTTACGTTTTAGCCTCCATAAAGCCCTCACAGGTTAGGGCGAAACGTCGGCCTTTTATGTAGTTTGAGACCGTTATTTTCAACCCCGGCTCCACCTATAAATAATCAAGTTCTTTCTCGGAACAATACCTACAGACGGGGCCCCGGCGACCGAATGATGCTGACGCACTAAGAGATAACGTTCAACCAAAGTAAAGCTACGAACGTTGATTGAAGAACAGAAGAATTTGTAGGACCTTGGTTTTAGGAGACAAAGAAGAAAGAAAACGTAAGTTAAGTCAGTAATTCTAACACTGTAAGTATATTACAGAAACCTATATCGGATGCGGATACGTTGTAAACTAATTGTGTCGTCAAGACATCTATATTCGGTCTCCAATTAGTGTTACCAATTTATATATGAACGTTGTCTAAATAGTACGTATATAAACAAGGGTATTACGATGCAATATGAAATAAAAATAATGACAGTTTTTGATTGAAAAATCGCAGTAGGCGAATGGGATACCACAAAAGTCTCAGCAACCATTTAAAATATTGGCTGAACTTTCTATAAATCAAAACACAAAAAATTAGGTATTTATTTATCTTCAATGTTTCAAAGGAAGCGAATGTCTTTTTACTAAATAAAACACAAATATCAATAATACTTCGAAAATGTTGAAACGATTATTGGCAAATCTTACAGTTTGACAGAGTTACGCAAAATTTATTTCAATAGTAAATTGTATAGTACTATATTAATTATGATGTTCTCTTCACTCAAATAATTGCGTAAAAATCATGTTAATTTCAATAAAAATAATATTTTCCCTTCCGTCGTACCAGAGAAAGATCTACTTTCGCACGTCAAATCCAGTCCGTGCTTATATCCTAGATAAACAGAGTACATAATATTGGTAGTTTCTGAGGCACTTTACGAGTTAATAAATGATTCAACATAGTAAATTTTGCTACGCTATCGTGAGCTATATTGGATAGCGGCGTTCTAGTTACACGTTGCCTATAATGTCGCGTTCGAATTTGCTATCCCAAAATTTACACCACTCCATTGGATGCTAATGGTTTCAGTAAACGTGCTGTCATGTCAAACGTAAACCATAAAAATGTTATTCTAAATTGGAAACCGTCAAGTTTCCTATGTGATGTCGTGACTCGTGGAATGTTGAAACTGTCAAACATTTTTGGAAGATGGTGTACTTCAAAACAAACAAACTTATATTCACAAAATAAAAAGTAAAAATAGCTTACAGTTTGACAGTGCCTTAAAATATTCAAATAAAAAACAAAAACGGAGCTGTTCCATGGATAAATACTGACAGAGTGTATGAGTATAAATACAAACTACTGTGTGTTTGACTGCGCAAACTTTATGCTTGAGTTATAATGCAAGTTCAAAATCTCGTTTTACACTACTAAATTAATAAGTATGATTACAACTTTGTTTATATAGTATATTCAATACATTGAGAATAAGGCTTCCACCAAGAATATTTATAAAAACACGACGCGACGATTCAATGAATTTGGAGAAAATAAAAACAGAAAAGTTATAATTGATTTCGAAGTAACCTCTCGCCCTCCCTTCCTATCAAAACGCTAGGTTGTTTCAAATTAGACGCTTTGTATATTTTATTTTAGATAGCCTTTGCAACAAACACCAATCAAAACGATTGGGGTGTCGCCATCGGTCACTTGTGCTAAGAAAAATTAAATTAAAAATAATTTTGGAAATCTGTAATTAGTCAGATCCCGGCTATGAACTCATTAACATTGCAAAAAATGCGCTTAGCTTTTTTGCACTAAAGTGATTAATAAGACATCATTCTCACATCTAATTTTTATAAATAAAATACATAAACCCTACCAGTACAGACATATTAAGCTATCTGATGGTCATTTACTATTTGTATCTTTATACATTCTATATATTAAGTCGATTTCGAGAGATTTGCCTGCCTTTGCTATAACTGTCATAATAGGTGACATGTTCTTCAACATCCTAAAAATAAAATAATTAAAATTTGGTTTATACCTATTTTTATAAACAATACCTGTTAACATTTAAGACGATTTTGTAGTTCATTAACCACTACCATGTTCGAAAAAATATTTTTTTTTTATTCTTTAAGCTTTTAAACAAAACAAGTATAACAAATATATAGTGAAACTTAAATGTAAGCTTCGAAAGAAGTTTATAAAAAATATACGAAACCCAGTAGTAAAAGTTAAATATTCTTCATAGATTTGGTGCTTGTTACATATTACTATAATTTAGTACAAAATATTCACCAAAACTTAATATAAACCAACATTTACATACATTAGTGTAAAGATAAATGCGTATCCCCATTTCCCCAAATTCTAAATACAATTTCAAAATGTTACACATAACGAAAACGGTAAAAAAGCACTAATTTAAAAAACCAAACCAGCTAGGCAGATTTAAACTTATAAAAGGCTAATCCAGCTAAACCAACAGCCACTGTTGTGCCAATAGTAAACCAGGTTAACATCTTAAAAAAAAACGGATAATCTTAAATACATCAAATAATTATGTATTAAAGTTTATACCTTTGGTAAACCCGCTTTCCTTTTTTTATCCATTTTGTTGTCAGATTTAAGTCCATTAAACATACGACGCGCTAATTCCTTTTCTGATTTCTTTTGCTTCTCTTTAATTTTTTCTAAACCAGCTATTTCTTTTAAGATATCTGCGTCGTTTGGTTTAATTTTTTCAGCCTTTTTCAAACAACCAAGAGCCGCTTGAATGTCATTTTTGCTTTGTAAACCTAAAATGATTGATAGAAAATATTGATGCTTAAAATAAACACGACGTATTAAGTTAGTGTAATTTGAATTCATAAAACGGCAGAAAAACATAAGAGTAATTATATTACAAAACGGTGACATTGAATAAATCTTATTGGAGGTAAATACATTTCGAAAAATGCCACTTGATGCAGTGTTACTCGTTAGTTAGTTTAGATCCGTTGTCTTAACAATGAAATATTCCTGCTTATTTTGTATACGAGAAATTGAAGGATTTTGTATAGATACGCAACCGTACGATAAAGTTCGTACATCAAAACACACACACACTCCCCCCAACCATTGATTATAAAGTTACTTTATAATCAATGACCCATCTATTTATAAACGAACTTGTTATTAGTCATGTGGCTCCAGTATTTAGTTCGACGATAGTTTTGCAAATTAAAAAGTATTGTTAAAACTACCTAAGACGCTTAGAGCAAAGCAACAATTGAACTCATAATTTTTTCGAAGCTATGATCATTTTTTATTGTTAATTTTCTCAATTCAAGAATAAAGCAATAAAACATTTTGTAAAGAAAAAATCTATAAACTGCGAATTATTTATTGTTTTTTGTGATGAAGATGTTAGATTAGAAGAAAACAGCGAAGCACAAAAAGACACTTAAGCTCCAAATAAACCGTAAGGAATTTTTATTGAGCCAATCCCGCTTGCTTTGTAATCATTGTATAATAATAATAATAGTGAGTAATAAAAACAGTTTCGTACTTTTTTTTAATTTTTTTACGTTTGCGCTTTTGTATTTAAAATAACCAGGGGTTCTTCGTTATATTTATTTCGATTTTGTGTACTATTTCTTTTTATGAATTTACACAAAAAGAAGTTCCTCAAGTACATAATTTTGAAATTATTGAAAATACTTTTTTCCACGACCACTATGAAAACTTTACATTTTGTAGTCATAAACCACTAGAGAAAATTTGTCATATCTAAACATCTGCATAAAATCATTTCGTTACTAGTAACGGTATACAGGGTCATTGATGGTAGGTTAGACGTTTATGTAAAATGGAGCATAGGAGTAATCTGAAAATTTGGCTATTACCATAAATAGACACGATCTATCTTTCTAAAATATTTTCATTTTGGCGGTGTTGCCGCTTCTACTCAAAAGTAGTAACAACTTGTTAATATTAAATGAAACACCCTATATATTATTCAATTTTATTTTATTTTGTTCAATTTGTAGAGGATTGTCAATTAACGAAGTTTAAAGGAGGTTTCCAAACATTCACAATTTAACGGATGAAGCAATATTATGGCTTACGAATCTGAAGGACATCTGAACTTCAGAAACATTTTGTATTCTTGTCTTGATTATCTGTTTTTCCATTATTTTGTTTTGCTATTTCTTTAACCAACTATTTTTTTCGTCATTGTAGTGACGGGCGCTTGAACCGGTCCATTATATGTCGTCATGCAATGGCTGTGCTGTTATATTTTATGTTCTTATTTACCTTCTATAATGTTTACACACTTAATTAATATTATTACATGTGAATACTAGGGTGAGTAAGGGTTGACATGTTTAGGTTCTAGTGGTTTTCCTAAACCTTGAAGTAAATGCTTTGCACACGGTTTCGTCACCACACTATACAGGTTTATACTGATCTTCTGAGTCACCATACATAACACTTACATCACAATACAATATTTTTGTATAATGTACCATACGAAGAAATAAATAAATAAAATTTTTAGAACCGCAATTCCTTAGTGATAATTTCTTCTGAATAGTTCCCTAAACCTATCTACACCGGTTTTCGAGATAATAATTATTTTAGGTTATTTTTTTTCAAAATATGATCCCACCAAAATTTTAATTTAGCTGGTATTTGAACCTATATAAGGCTGAAGTTTTAGATGCAGTTTTCTAAAGCCTTGTATTTAACAACTACCTAAATAAATTTATTTTATTTTATACAGGGTGGTTTAAAATTAATGATTTTGACGTGACATACAAAAAGGTGAAAACTTTATTGTTTCAAATGGAACACCTTTTATATTACTTGAAATTCTGATAGACAATTAAAATGCCTTCGAGTTGATATAGCATAATGGTATAGCTAATTCGTCAACTTTTTGAAATAATGGCAATAATGATTAAAAATCACATTGTCTTCACATAATTTGCATTAGTTAGCCATGGAACGCCATGTCATTTGACAATTGCTCAATTATTCACTGTGTTTGACAGATGTTGAAGTTTTGAGATTGTGATTTACTACTTAATACGTATTCAAAAACAAGTTACAATGAGCCGAAATAACTACTCGCATGAAGTTTTGATGAATCTATTTATTCTTCATGGAAAATGTGACAAAATTGTGACAAGAACATGTAGGAAATTCAATGAAATGTATTCTGATTTGCAGCCAATAAGCGAAAGAGTTTTTTTGCCATAAACGTCTAACCTACCATCGACCATCAATGACCCTGTATATACCCCAATTGACTTAATGTAGTTGCAAAAGGTGATTGGTTGCTCGTTTTGATTTGAAACTGATATTTATTTATCTAACCTGAAAATCTGTCATAACGAAGTCTACACTACAAATAAAAAAGTAACTTGATAATTATTAAATTTTGATAAACTCATAGATCCTACATGCTGGTGGTGGAAACAGTATAGTGTATACTTGAGGATACAATCATGTTTCATTGCTCGTGATTATCAGCGCTCGGACTACCACCCTCACGCAGCTAACACACTCGCATGAAAACTGTGATTTCCTGTTTGTGTAATACAATATACTATTTCTTTGATTCAGGATTGTTAGCGTTTTTGACATTCAAGTATCGTTTTTGAAGTAGTATATTCGTTGTTAGTAATTTGTCTGCAATAGAAATACTATAGTTTTGATTTTGTCGTTAAAAACACTTTGATCATTATAATTTAAAGAGCAAAGCGAGCCGTGTCGTTACCAAAGTTGGATCGAATCTATTTTTTTGAGTAAAGAAAGTCAGCGTACGAGCCGCCAAGAAGCTCGAGTTTGCCGCAGCTAGGGTCGCGAAAAACGACGTTAGTCGACTATTATTAATGCACGAATTATAATATCTTTATAATTAGTTCTTTATAGAGGAGTGAGACCAAAAACCACTAAGTAGCTTTTTTTAGGTTACGTTTGTGTATCAAAGTGGGTACTTCATCAAGCCTTTGAAAAAAAAATGGTCTGCCACTTAAATTAATTATAAAAAAAGACATGAAATTTTTTAAATGCAATCACAAAATAAATAAATAAATAAATTAACACTTAATTGTTTTTTTACTGTTTTTTCAATTTTTTATTTTCTTTTTTATATTTACACAAAAAGAGATTCCTGAAATATACAGGGTGGGGCACTACCAACGAATTCTTCTGTAGCATTAAAACGACAAATAATGTTAGAAATTTGAAGGCATAATGTCAAGATTATTCGAATCCACATTTTAAAAATTTTGGATTCTATAGGGTGCTCCAGAAACACGTACCATATCGAAGTTGAGTTATTTGAAATGGATCAGGGTGATCCATTTGTTTGTTTCTATTTTTTAATTGTACGGTAAAAAATCATGTACGTTCTTTAACATGCCCATATACCTACTTACTTCCGCTTCGGAAATAAATCGATTTTATCTGATTAAAAATTTAAAATTAATTAAGCCGCCATTTTATGAGACACAGTGAACAGCTTCCGGTAATAGGTTTTGATAAGTACTTCATTTGTGCAAAAACCTGGAGCTGTCGGATAATTTAATTTGTCGGACCTTTTATGTAGTTTGAGACCGTTATTTTCAACCCCGCCTCCACCTAGAAGGTTAGCAACTTTAAATGAAGTACTACATTAATATTTCCAAAGTTTTTTTTCATTCTTCTGTTCTTTGCAATCCTTCACTGGAAACTTTTTCTATTGAAACAGTTTTTAAATGCTCACATGTGATTTACTACATTCATTGCATTACACAGTGTTACGGTCACAAAAACGTTTAATTCTCTAAGGAAAAAATTCTTTAATACTTACTTCGAATGATTTATACAATAAATTTGTTTTGGTTGTCACCTTCAAGGTTTATAATAACTTGAGACACTTTATGTTACACTTACATGACAATGACTGAAATGTAGATAAGTACGTATTTTGTGTCTATACAAATAATAAATATTAAGTACGAAACTAGTAGATACTTTGCACTTTATCAACTGTTTATTGATGTTAAGGCGAGGTTTTAGCGAACCGCATGTTCCAATTCGCAACGAGTTGAGGGGAGTATAGGCGCATTACTCGTACCCCTTCCGATTTATAAGAACACAGTCTAGACGGAAGCATGCAAAACCAAAAGAATTAGCTTTCCTGGAATTATTATATTGATCGCAAGACTTACAGGTTTGCCGGCACGATACATTTTCTTAGAAAGATTCCTCAGTTGCGCAATTTTTCAGAACAATAAACAATTTTTTTTTCATTTCCAATGGTTACCTCTAAAGCTCTACACTACAGCAATAAAATTTTCGATTTCTTATCATCACTTGAATTAGAGCATGTCAAAAGTGCCCAATTTAAAGAATTTTGCAATTTTTTTAATGAAACTCCGCTAAACGGGAAAACGCAAATGGAGCTGTAGAGGTCTACATTACATATTCCTTTATATGTAGAAAAAAAATCAAGTTAATACATCCATAAATAAAAGAGCAATTTGTCTAAGAATAGACATTGTTTTCGCCTTAAAATGTAATTTTATTGTTGCGACAAAATATTCATCCAATTATGTTCAAATATACCGCCACTGTTTATGTCTTGTGTGCAAGTCAAAATACCCCCCTGCGCAGTTTCAATTCGGATCACTTTTCGAACATGGGATTGCCAGCCTATCTGACAGGTAATTAGTTCCAGCTTCCAACAAGCTACAGAAATGCAGGGTGTTCCATTTTAAGTTAAGGTGTTTTAAGTCGTTAGTGTTATGCGGTAATACTAAACACCCTCCACATCAGAACATAATAGTAAAGATTACAAAAAAGACGTTGATAGATCTTAGTAAGGTTGTGTAAGACAAAGTTGCTTGTTCTTGTTTATCCTGAAGTTATTGTATTTTTTTTTTTGGAGGGACTGTTAAAGAACTTACTTTAGTTTTTATCGTACAATTCAAAAATAGAAACAAATACGGGTGCTCCATTTAAAATAACCCAACTTTGATATGGTAGGTATTTCTGGAGCACCCTGTACAATCCACAATATTTTTAAAATGTGGCCTCGATATATGTATGGCTTAAGATCTCTTATATTATTTGTCATTTTAATGCTACAACATAACTCGTTGGTAGTGCTTCACCCTGTATAAGGAAAGTTGAATGAACTGTAAGAATTGACAGATTTGATCTGAAATAAAAGTACATATCTTAATTAGGAAGGGGTTAACTGTAATAATTTAGAGAACAAAGAGAAAATTTTCAAATATGATGAATCCATTCTCGGATCCATTAAAAAAATTACTAAGATTAGTGATCGAACAACTCACCCTTGCTTTCCTAAATAATGCTTTAACATTGTCAGGTTGACACCTTAACACAGTCTGAAGAGACTGTAAGGCTGCATCGTACAACTCTAGTTTTAATTGTGCTGCTGCCATATTATTAGAAACATTAATCCTATCTTCCAAAATCTGTTGCAAAGCCGTATCAGTAACTTCAGAATTACTATCTGCTGTTGGATATTGTATACCTCCCTCCACTTCATCTAAATAATGTAAAGCTCTTCTATAACATTGAATAGCTAACTGATTTTCTCCTCGACTATACCACCAATTACCACGTTCTTTCTTTACATTCCTACAAATCTTTCACCATAAAAATACTTAAAAACTTGAAAATATCGTTACCCTTTAGCTCTTCTCTGCTCAATATTCAAGCTTTCAGGATCATCTTCGTCTTTAACAGATAACAATTCAATATCAAACAAAACATTTGTATCCGGAGGAACAACACTATCTAAACCTTTATGTCCATAAGCAAGCCTCGATTCTACTTTAAGCTTACAATGTTCTCCTTCATTCATTAATCCTAAAGCTAAATCTAATCCTTGAACTACCTAAAACTCAAAAATTTTTACTATATCAAAGTTATGCTAATATAAATACCTCATAATCACCAACTTGCACTTTGAACTTATCCTTTCGCTCAACTACTACACCATTTTCTAAAGTACATTCATAATTAATTACACAATTTTGTAGTCGTTGAGGCCTGCTGTCAAGCTTGCCTTCGACAATAATTTGTTTTAACAAACTACCACTACCAAGGATGTCTTCCCATTTAGAAGAGTCTGATAATTGGTCATCGCTTTCCTTTATATTCGAGGGTTCCACGTTCTCTTTAAGTGTCGAAGAAGCGTTTTCTGAATTAGCTTCAGAATGTACATCTTCGATTGAAGACAAACTGCATGTGTCAGTCATGTAAGAACTTGACCCGTATTCACTCATTGTGAATTAAATGAACTTTTGACTTATGACAGTTTATTTGTATGATGATGAAACGGTAAATTTTGATTAAAGATTTTTATTAAAACAAAATATAATTAAAATAAAAGCTCACTATAATTATAATTTATAACCTATAATTTAAATTGTCTAATATTAGAAACTGTCTACCGAACCGCAGCTTAACATAAAATGAGTGGATACAGTTACAAACTTTAGTATACTGCATGTTATCGAATATTGTGTAATTACCGATTAGATATTGTTATTTAATAACAGCATAAGATTACTCTTATGTATTTATTTTCTCCAATAAACTTTAATTTACTTTTTTTTATCATAATAAAATATTAATTGTATTTTAATCAAAACTAAAAACGTAAAGTTAAAAAAAATGTTAATAGGAGAACTGAAAATATTAAGATTGTATGTTGTGAACTTAAAATCAATCAAAGTTGGCAGAGTCAGTTGTAGATTATATTTAATTTTTTTCAAATTTAGAAATGAATATGCGGGATCCATTTTGATATTGGTAATGTTTAATTTTTTTTTCCTTTTGTAAAATTTGTTGAGTTTTTGAACATTTTTAATATTCTGACGTCACAATAATATGTACGTAGTAAAGTTATTTTTTTGAAGACGCTTGTTTATTATAAATATGTTTTGTTTTTTGTGCTTTTTACATTAAAAATTGTGTTATAATTATTTAATAGTGATTTGACCATTATGCTCATTTAATCCTAACAGGTTATGGGCCCAGACAGCTCCTTCAAAAAGTAAAACAAGATTGAGTTTAGTTCAAGACAGATTGGAATGACAAATAATTCTATGTTGGTGTAAAGATTTTAATGTAACTTTATACACATGTGGAAAAAAGGCTTTCACAAAGCAAGTGAATGTTAGTACAAAAATAAAAAGGGCGATCTTGGTGATAAACAAACGAAAAATATAGTTACATATACTGTTTCTGAGGAAATTGTTATTAATTATTCATTCATTCATTGGTGCTGCTACTGAAATATAGTTTACACATACAAGAATAATAGTTAAATTTATGTAGAGACGCAATCCGCATGCACAAAAAAGATGAAGAAAAGATAAGAGAAACACATGATTTTAGCGTGTACCGTATTTGTTTCTACGTTATACAAAAACTCCCTATTTACCGATACATTTACTACACCACATTATAAAATCTTCATTAATTTTTTTCGTATTTTCATATCAACTTCACCGGAAATAAATACTTGCAGTATACGCAATAATACGAATAGACCATTGTTCAAGCAGACTTTATGCTACCCTTTAGCAGACTCCTTGCTAGGTTTTGCGTCCGCGAAATGAACCGGGCTACGAATGTTCACGAAATTAGTATCTTCTCGTACGGTTGCAGAAAAAGTTATTTTTTTACTTGTGTACTATTCTAATGCATCAGATAATATGTAATATTAGTAGTATCATCAGCAAATTGCACAACTTTAGATTTTATAGCTCGCGAGAAATCATTGCAATATATTAGAAAAAGTAAAGGGCCAAAAATTGAGCCTTGTGGCACACCATGTTTTACCTCTAATGTATTGGAATAGTATCAGTTATGAAAAACAATCTGCTCTCGATTTGACAAATAACTTTCAATTAATTTGATGATGTTGTTACAAAAAAATTAGAATAGCATCCCTTGTTGATAACCCTTGTCTAAAGCCAAATTGGTTTTTAAAATAAATTATATTTATTAAAGAAATCTATGAACTGGGGGCATAGAACTTTTCGATCATTTTGATGTAACAGTTCAAGGTTGCCCTTTTCTGATGGCGACCTTGTAAAGTGTTTAAAGGTCAACCTCAACGTAACAGAGTTTGCATCATGGCTGAGTAGGTCAAGATCATCGGGTTCACATCTTTGCTGAATTTCAACAAGTAGATCAAGGTCGCCGTTTCAAATTTCATTTCCCGTGTTTAAAAGTCATTGACCTCACTAAAGGTTATTAACCCAATTCTTGTTGACCTCAACATCCGGTTTCAAATTATGATTTGAAGGTGAAATAGGTGTCAAGTGTACATCTCGGGTTTGTTCAATCTTGACTTAGTTGAAGACCACGTAATGACTTTGAAAAATATTTGAAAGTGAAACGCGTGTCAAAGTGAATGTTTGTAGCTTGACTTAGTTCAAATCTCATCATAGTAAAAGTAGTTCAAGGTCAACGTCAAAGCGATCAAGCCCCCCTCCATTTCCCCAAAACTGCTTGGTTAAGCTAAGTACTAACGTTAAAATGAGATAGAAAATGTTGATGTACTTGTATAAAAATAAATACCCAACAGTTTGGTACTTCAGTTTCTTGTATTCCGCAAGCAATATGGATCTCACATTGTTGAATAATAGTACTTATTGTTAATCTTTCGAGAACGTAAAAGACTTAGTAATTGGTGAAAAATATAAGATTGTAGACGTTGATGTAATAAATACAAAGTTCAAACAACGTACAGTGGTTGAAACAGAAAACTTTAAAAGTGTTATGCTTGAACGATTATACTGATATTTTATGGAGGGACGTCGAATTATTGTGTAACTACTAGTGTTAAGTAGGTAGTTATTATAGATATTTTATTTGCTCTTCATATAAAATAAATATAAAATGAATTGTGAATAAATGGAATTAAAAATAATAATTTTGTTGAAAACGTGAGCGATGAAGAAAGAACCATTAGATAAATCACAGAATACAATGTACATAATGATAGTGTGGTCTTTTGCTTATGATCAAGCACGAAAAGGATCATGGGAAACTGTAGCGCTGAACAGGTATCGTTTCACTCGTAAAATTGAGGAATTTAATAGAATTCTGTCTCCTGTACTGCAACAAAATCAACGTACAAAAATTTATAGAAGCATTTCATTTCAAGGTCATGAGGTGTAATATAAAGTGGATGAGAAGGAAGGAGAGAGAGAGACGACTAATGTTTTGATAAATTATTGTCAAAACTGGTGTAATGTTACAGAAGAGGACATAAATTGTGTAGATGATTATAAATTTCTTACCAATAATCTTAACATTACTTACAATTCGAAATTCATAGAGGGCTTTGATAGAATTTTGAGAAGCGTTGGTATTAGTCAATATTGTTAATCGTACAGTATGAAAAAACTATATAGAAAAATTCTTTTCTTATAAATTTATCATAAATTACCGATTAAAATTACTTCAGTCGCAAAATTTTGTAACGCATTTCAATGAGGAAGTGATTGAATATCGCAATTTTCGAAGACGAGAATTTCAAGAAGAGGATGATGAAAATGTATACGAAGATATTGTGTTAAATCTAAGTATAATATAAATTCTCATAACACTATGTATAATAAAAATTTTACGTTATCTTTCCTATATTGTAAACAATAGTATTATGTGGTTGACGATTCCAACCCGATCGTAATCGACATCATCAATTCACATCCGCATGAAGTAACAATCGAAATGCGGAAAACACAAAGAAGCGCAAATTTTTCCACGACTTTGCATACGAAGCAAACAACCTACTTAACACAGAAAATGAAGTAGGATCGCTAGACAATTCAGTTAAGTTCGGTTAAGTTCAGTTTGACGGTCCAGTCTGAATTCGACTCAATTCGCGTCGACCGATTTGCGACACTGGCCAGTAAGTCAGTACGACAGTGCGTCGCTTGCTCTTAAATCGGCCAACGATTTACGACTCGACACGTAAATATTACATCTATATAATATAACTACGAATTTTTTTTACATATACTTACGACATAAACAGGAAAACGACCGTCACTGCGCCCACTACGCTCGATGCCGCCGACCAAAAACACCTCCGTCCACGATACCACGACAGTCTGCCACGACTGCGCCTGCCAATACAACACGTGCCATCGCTGCGTCCGTCATGGACATCGTTGGCACCGACATTCTCCTACCGCAGTCGCAGATGTAACGAACATCAATTTGGGCTGATGGACCACAAACAAAGCTGTTTCATTTACTCCATCGTCCAACAAAAACCCACTACGATGAAACGCAACACCCGCTGCAACAAGCACAATCGCCACCAACGACATAGCTTCAACGATCAATTGCACTCGCACACACGTCACGGAACCCACAGGTCCAAGTCTTCGACGTACATCCGCACTGGAGCCGCATGCTCGCCCACACTCGTCACACTAGACGCCACAGTATATTATACACTAAGATAAGCAAGTATACCGTTATTGTCCGAGCGGAATTATCTTCCGGCGGGAATTAATAAGCTTCCTATTGAGTTAGACTTACCTGGTTATCAGTATTATGATCCCGGTACCCAATTAGATTTATTTATTTATTCGTATGGTACATTACACAAATATTGTATTGTGATGTAAGTGTTATGTATGGTGCCCCAGAAGATCAGTATAAACCTGTAGTGTGGTGAGGAAACCGTGTGCAATAGTGGATTGGTTCGTCTTGGCAAAGCATTTACTTCAAGGTTTAGGAAAACCACTAAAACCTAAACGTGCCAACCCTTACCCACCCTAGTGTTCACCTGTAATAATATTAATTATGTGTGAAAACATTATAGAAGGTAAATAAGAACATAAAATATAACAGCACAAAAAATGCATGACGACATATAATGGACCGGTCCAAGCGCCAGTCATGAGAATGACGAAAAAAATAGTAGGTTAAAGAAATAGCAAAACAAAATAATAGAAAAACAGATAATCAAGACAATAATACAAAAAATTGCTAAACTTCAGATGTCCTTCAGATTCGTAAGCCATAATATTGCTTCATCCGTTAAATTATGAATGTTTGGAAACCCTTCTTTAAACTTCGTTAATTGACAATCCTCTACAATATGTGTAACGGTCTCTGGTTCGTTTCCACAGTCACAATTTGGATTAGAAATCGCACCCCATTTGAACAACATAGAGTTGCATTTTGAATGGCCTGTTCTTATGCGATTTACTTTTGACCAAATTTATCTTTTGATCAAAGCCCGGGACTTCTATTGTTGGATCATCAATGAGATGTTTATTGAAAACATCAACTCCAGACCATAATTTTTCCACTCTTCAACTTCAGAAAAGTCGTACTTAAGTAGTCTTGCAACCATATAGGACTTCGAGATTTAAGTCTTTTAGTAGGAGGGTTGTCAATGTCATTCCAAATTGGCAACTTTTTGTTAAGTTGGCATTTATCCCATTCTCGTTTTAACGCAGCTTTTGGTCGAATGTTCGATGGAGTAATATTACAAAGAACAGGAGTTGTTCCTGCTAATTAGATAAACGCTTTACACGTGGAGGTCCCGGTATAAATCCTTTTGACGTTCAGTCTAAATTATATGACATTAGTTACATAGATAACGTGGATTTGAAAAGTCGCCATAAAGCAGATTATCGTTTAGAACATTCATAAAGGTAAAATCTATTGAAACCATCAAGCCAGAGTTATCAAAACTAAATTTGGAAGAAAAATTAATAACGAAATGTTATGAATCGAGAAATGCGTTACCATCTCAATATTTTATTCATCGCAACATATTAGAGTTTAATGTGTAAATTCCGTTCATTGTTCAATCAATTTTCGCATATCAATTCAGTTTCCGATAAAGAATTTTTTAATTACAAGTACAAAAATCTTGAATTTTATTACCAAAAAATTCACCAGAAGTAATAATCAATCATACATTTTTTTACAAGAAAATGCTAAAATAATTGCTGAATTTTTTTTCTTATTACATAAATATTTATCAAATTAACGCTAAAATCAATGACCGAAATAAATATTCCAGTCCTGGAAGTGATTGGGCGAATAGGAATAAAGAGGGTGGCAACTTCTAATTCTAACACAATAAATACATTAAAATCCACTTTGTATTGTTTGTATCACTTTGTATTTCAATTACTATTTAATGGTCAGCTGATGAAACTTAGTTTCATGCGATCTCATTTTGTGTTAATATCTATATCGTATAACTAAAACTCGTATTAAAATGAATATGCGCAACCTTTGTATAGAATTGTCTTTTATTACAATTGTCTTGTGTTCTGGAAGTTCAAGTGGAAATGGTCCTAAAGTAGACAAAAAGGTGAAAATTATTTTTCTCATAATCATTTTTGTCTTATAAATAATGTTACAGGTATTTTTTGATATTAAAGTTGAAGGTGAATCCTTAGGTCGCATTGAAATAGGCTTGTTCGGTAAAATTGTCCCAAAAACCGTTCAAAACTTTTTCGAACTGTGTCAGAAGCCTGCCGGCGAAGGTTACAAGGGCAGTAAATTTCATCGAGTAGTTCAAAACTTCATGATTCAAGGTGGAGATTATACAAACGGAAATGGTAAAAAAGGTAAGGAAATTTGATAATAAGTGTGCAAAACATTTATAGAAATTTATTGTAGGTCACAGTATTTATGGTAAAACATTTGAAGATGAAAACTTTAAGCTGAGGCACTACGGTGCAGGCTGGTTATCTATGGCAAATTCTGGCAAAGACACCAATGGTTCACAATTTTTCATCACTTCTAAACGGACAAATTGGTTAGATGGAAAACACGTTGTTTTTGGTAAAGTCTTGAAGGGAATGGATGTTGTAAGAAAAATTGAAAGCGTCAGAACCAATCACGAAGATACACCTGTAACAGATGTAATTATTGAGAATTGTACAGCCGAAGAAATCAGCGAACCTTTTTCTGTTAGCGAAGAAGATGCCGAATAAACACATAAATTGATATTAAACGTAAAAAACTTGTAATAAATAACGTTTTTATGTTACATTTAATTATACCTTTTTATTAAATTATTAATTATATAGATACGTTTTTGAGTGATTTAATAAAGTGTTTAAAAATATTGACCAGATTTTTGAAAAATTAATACAATTTTAAGTTTTCCAGTAAATTAATATAGTTTCTAAATTTTTACATCTGACTAATGTTTTGTTTATTAATCCAAGTTTTATTAAGAAAATAAGTAGTTATGCATATTACCTTATTTTATAGTAGGTATAAAACAGAATTTCTAAGTTGTAAAAATTAACTCGTATTATAAACGTTTTCTGCAGAAATAAAATTAAAGATGTTTGTCAATATTTTAAACGTGCAACGTCATCTACGAGAAACCACTTTATAGAATTTAGGAAAAATTACCCAAAACAAAATCCACGAAAAAAGGCCTACGAGGAAAAACTTCATCAGAAAAGAAACTCATGAAACAAAAATCCAAAAGTACTAAGTCACAATTTACCATATTTATTATTTTCGGTTTTCCGACACCGTTAATGTAGTAAAGTTTGAAATTATATTGTTAATATAAATTGTAGTTAGTAATAATTAATATGGTGTATTTGAAGGTAATAAGTAGGTAGTAGAGTAGCAAGTTTGAGAAGGTTTCAGAATATAGAATTTCAACAACTCATTTTTTACTTTTTCTCTACGAATTAAAGTTAATATAACAAAAAAAATGAAAGCAAAAAATTATTGTGAGTTTAAAATCATTGAATAGTTTCAAATAGACAAGAAATACCTAAATAAGAAACTATTTTAGTGAATGTGATGTTCTACATTTCACCTTCACTTTAAAAATGATTATTCATGTAAATGACTTAAACAGTTTCATAATAAAATTGAATTTTATAACTTATTATTTTAATGCTTTAAGAGGAGTTTCCCAATAGACCAGCCTTTCCAAATTACTAATCTAATCATTGAAATATTTTGAAGTTAATAACATTTTGAAGTAGGTTATTTATTGATTTCCATTTAAGAATCAATACTTGTAAACTATTGTACAACTAAAATTCAATAAGAGTGTAATAAAATATTATGTTAGTAAAACAGTTTAAATATGCACATTAACCAGATTAATAGTTTTCAGATTTTTCGTGGATTTTTCACGAAGTTTTTTTTTCGGTGAATCTTTTTTCCTGTAGATATTTCTTTCTTGGATTTTTTTTCGTAGATTTTAATTTCTATCATTTTTCTTGAGCTAAAGTTTAACCACTTTATAACCTCTAAGTGCTTACACAACTTTCTACATTGCTTTCACATTATTTTAAATTTGTTTGACATTTATAGAAACCAACAGTTAATCAATACATCAACCATTTTTTCTAGAGTAAAGTCAACATCCGAAGACACCAAGCTGCGTGAAGAACGTGACGTTAGAGTCAAACTCTAACTCAAAGATATACACTCAAATTAAAAATTTAGGTTATTTTGTGTTTGGTGTCAAAGAACAAGCAAAGTGAATAGTTTAGAAAAACTGGTTTGTAGAATGACTAATAGACAGGTACGTCATAAAAACAATGAGGAACTTATGTTTTAAGGCGCCCAGTAGCAATATCTGTGTCATTTTCCAATCAATACTGCATCTTTATCTAGTTAGTTAAAAATGTGTTTCTGCGCCGGTTTCTTAAGGTTTTGATCGCACTGTAGTGTATCAATAACGCCAAATCAGCTTTTGTTCAAAATTTCAAAAAATTACAATTATCAAAAGTAATCAAACACTCAATAAATAAACGTTTCAGCAATAAACTTAGTTTTATAATTAGAACGGTATATTTCTCATTCCACTATTAAAAATGCTTGATTCTATCTTTTTTAATTTAAGATATTATGATAGCATACTCCTCACAATTTATCTTACGTATAAAAAATCGCATTATAATTATTTTCCTAACAAGTAAAAGCGTAGCACACAGTACAAGTGGTTCTAAACACGAGCACAGATATTTGCACTTTCGTACAAGTCATGAACACTATTTTTTAGACGACTACAATACAAAATTAAGTTTATACTCATTAAGGGTAATGTAAAAACAACTTCGCAACAATTAAAACAGAAATGCTTAAGGTCTTCCATACCTAGTATTCGCAGTTTTCAACATACTGCAGTGATTGTGCAAGGTCATCATTGTAATGTATAGATGTAAAAAGATATATAATGTCTAGTAGTAAGATATTAGAGGTTCGTTGTATGTTAAGAAGATATATCGATTGGTGTGCGTACATGATCAAGTGAAGTGAAAATGGGATAGAGAAAAGCTCTCGGGAAGTAGAGAATGATGGAGGTATAATTTTGGAGTCCGTGCATTAAACAATTAATACGGAGTGTTCTTCGCTAATTATTAAAATAAGTGTTGTGGTTATATAATTAATTAACCCAGTTAATAAAAAAAGGTTTAAAACTAAAGCCAAGCTGTGTATCGTTGAAGAGCCCGCAAAGTTGTTGTAAGCCCGCGAATTTGTAGTAAAAATATAATTAAATAAAGTTGTTGGTAAAGAAAAGCATAAACAATTTAAAACCAAAAGAGGAAATTGAAAAATAACTTAAAGTAAGGCAGCCCAGATTTAGGAGGTCACTGCCGAGAAACCGTTGAAGGTCGCACGTATACATCGAACACAAATGGACAAGGTTAGTTAAGTTAGGATATTTAGATCTGTGTATTAAAATTAAATAAAATTGTAACGAATTATAAATTGCGCAAAGCCGTGCACGTAACGTTAGCTAGGATTATGTTCATATTTGTAAGAATTATACGTTCAAATAGAAAAATTAGTACTTCTCATCCTTAATTTGTTTTATTTATTTTCTTTTATAATACCGGTTTCGAAGAAAATTTTTCATCTTTAACTACGTAAAAATTATTCTAAAATACACAAATACAAAATAAATTAACAGAAAAAATTCTGAAGGAACGAAGTATGACTTGCCATCAGAGACTTAAAACAATTTTAGTTAATTTATTAGTTAAAATAACTGAGCCGAAACGTGGTGGTACCGGATATATTTGTTAAGATATGGATAACAAAACCGAATAAAGCCGAAATTTTGAAAATTGATTGTAAAATATAGTAAACAATGTTAAGTTAGAACTGTTGTTTATACAACTTATATAGCAAGAATTTACAAATGATTATAAGTTAATTGAGAAAATTTTTTTTTAATGAAATCAAGATTGGGAGAATCTAGTTGAGTATTCAATAATTCATGAGTGCTTTAGCACGTCTTAGTTAGTATGGTTTTCGTATTTGAATTTCATCGCTGTCTAGATCTATAATAGAGCTTGATTCTGATTACATTTAATTTTATTCAATTTGACATTTACATGTTACACCTAAGTAGATTTAATTTTTTGAAAATATCTGAATTGCTTTGAGTTACTCTTATCATTGTTCAATATTTTCCTAATTTATAAAAATTTGCGTTTCTAAAGATTTTCAATGTTTATAAATTGCGCATTAAATGGTCATCAGATACGAAGGATATGAAAAAAACTAATGTCGAAAATAAACATAAAATGTCAGAGATAATTTGAAATAAAAATTGTGTTTAAAAATAATAAAGAAGCGAATATTAAAGTATAATAAAAATATACCGAAATTACTTCGTATTTGGTGCTCAACGTGGGGCAATATCTAATGGCAAAAAATGAATTAAACATTGTAACACATTTAAAGCGAAAAAATAAAAGTTATGAAATATATGATTGTATCAATTTAATTTTTTCGAAATTTCTTAATTATACCTAGCAAGAACTAATGCATAAAACTAATCCCTCGGGCGATAAGTCGCCCTCGGTTAGTGAAGCTCACTAATAAGTTCGACAATAAAAATAAAATCGTGGAAAACTTTGAAAACTTCAAAAACATTTAGAATACTGGAAAAAAAAATCAAATATTTTGTATATCCAAGACTTTTTATCTTATAAACAATTTTAATGAGGCTTACAACCAACACAAAGCTTTTACATGACGATTTTATCCGTTGTAAACCAACTTTTGAAATAAATTCGTATTTCGAATTACATTATAGAAAATCATGACATACTACACAACAAACATACATCTGTTACGATGAATTCCAAATGAACTAATCACTTTACTGAAGAAGCATTTGTCAGTCACATTGAAAAGTGCTTTAATTTAACAAATTTTGGGTCTTGATCAAAACTTTTCCTCTTCACTTTAGCAGTGCATGTCCAAGTCCCAAACATACCCAAATCTGTTAAGGTAGTCATTAGAAAAAAACATCTGCAGTTATTTAAATACAAGCGTTTGACGCAGAACTCCACATCACCATGATACTAATAAATAAATAAGAGAACGTTTAAAAGTTTTGATAGAAAATAGTAAAAAAAACATTTAATTAATATCTTTTATGTCTTCTTTAAAGAAGACCAACAAGTTTTTAGTTAGTTAAAAAAAATAAACGATTAGACGGAGTTAAGACGTATGTATCTGTTTTTATATCCGTTCCTCACCCCACTAATGAAAAAAAGAAGAAAATGAAAATTGCGTTTTTGAGGAAAAAATAGTTCAAATAAACGTTATAAATTATACAATTCTCAACATCTTTCCTTTCATTCTTGGAGATACTGTTACGTGATTGTCATATCCCAATAATTAATCATTGAATCAAAAACTAGTTTAACCAAAATTTGGGTATAATTAAATTACAATCTACTTTTATTTGAAAAATAAATGTGTAAAATATTTTTTTATATACGTATATTTCTAGAAAAAAAATCTATGCCCGTTAATAATATTTTGGCTCAACCAATTATGCTCAAAATCGAAACAGATTTGAGGAATTATAAATAACACTTATGCTAACTTTAAATAAAAATTAGACCAGTGATTATTGATGTTATTGTAGAAAATAAAGTGTAAAATATAAAGTTTGTTATTTATTCATTCGACTACCTTAAACAAAATGGTCAAACGATTCTTGTAAATATGTAAAAACATCAGTTGCAGCTTAGCCTTCTAACAAATCGGTCGAACGAGAGTCTTGTAATATTATGCATGTTCGTGTGTTTCATTAAATAATAAACGTAACTTATCGAATTTATACTTCACTAATTCAAACAATTCCACAATAGTGTTTACATACGGACGGATGGCTGGTCGACGTCTAACAAAACTGAATGATCATCAAGTAAGTTGTGCTATAAAAATAGATGCACTGGAACCCAATTTTTTTATTTAAAATTTAAGTTTTCTCGTGAATTTGTCACATACATCTTTTTTGTAGTTATCACTACTTCCATTATTTTATTTAAAAATTAGTTAATAGTACGTCCATACCATTTACTATTATTATTATTTTTTATTTTAAGCGCCCGCAATTGCGGCTTTTAATTGCAATTGCAACTCTCGTCAAGTTACTTAACATTATTTAGTTTTTCGTAGAATTATTTCGCATTACGTGCTAGGTTTTTTTGGCTTTACATTTAAGTGTCACTTTATTACCAAAAAACGTAAAATACTAACTGTGAATCACCCGAGTATAGCACTGACAAGGTATAATTCAAGAAAACAGAAATGGTAAACATAATAATTGACAAACACAGAAGATTGTTGTACTTCATTGTCATCATATTTTCATCGGTATTCAAAGGATTCTGTTTTTCAAAGATCTAAAGCATCAAGTTGGGAAACTAGAATTTGAGACAATTTAAAATTTCAGCTCTAGCTCGTCCTGGAAGTGGTTACTGTAGAAAGTAAAAATCTCAACTTTCATTTGAGATGTGAAGTTGAATTACGTAGTATCTGAAACAAACTGATCTCAAATTAATTACAAGACGTAATCCACATAGTCTATAGCCAAATTAAAATAATGCAAAATAAAATGAAAATAATACCATGTAAACGTTTAATACATTAATTACAATTTGCTCTAAACTGACAAGAGATAGCTATAGGAAATGCTAATGCAGATAGATGCAGAATAATTTTTTGAGAAAAATGACATAGAAATATACAAAATGTTCTATTTAAAATAAATAAGTTTTTCAAGTTTAAAATATATCATTTTGAAAAATAATTTTGAAACACCCCGTAAACAAACGATTTAAATGTGCATGTCTATTAAAAAATACAACTATTTTAGTAACTCAGCCTAAAATTTCAAGTATTTGATTAAAATATTACCTGAGATAGACGGCTTTAAAAGATTGTCTAAAAGCGACTAAAAATTTAGAAGAAATTGAATAACTCAATATCATCGTTTATAGAATTTTATGCTGAATATAGAGTATAAATAATATATAGGGTGTTTCGTTTAAAATGATGAAGTGATTTTCAAAACCGGAAGTTTTACAATGACAATATTATTTATAATTTAAAAGAACATAGTTTTTTTTATATAAATCTACAAATTTGCAAAAAATCAAATTGATTTAATGTCCATAAAGGTCTAATGGCCGCCTTACGTGGGACACATTGTATAGGTACGTATAGAAAATAAAGTTAGAAATAAAATCAATAGCAAAACAATTTTACTCTCACTCAATTTACCATAAAACTTTTCAATAACTAATGATTTATAACGTAAATTACTTAATAGGTAGGACTACACTACAAGGTGGATCAATAGTTCACGGGGGGAAGATTGTGGATATATTTACTTACATTTTTAAAATTCATTGCTGGGACAAATGGCGAAACCCTAAAGGCTACAACTTAAAAATATTTTCAATGAAAATAAAGTTGTTATAAGACTGATTTATATCGAAGTTAAATTTTTTAAATAGAACTTCCTATACATTATGATATATATATGAATTTTTTGATCAATTTTAAGGTGACCTTATGTTTCGCACTTGGTATCTGAAATAAGTCATTTAACCGCAATTTGTCATTTTTTCAAAAAGTCAAAATTGAATATCGCAGTTATCATAAATATAAGAAGACTGTAACTCTGCAAAGTTAATAATGATAAGCTATTATAACTCACATATTTATCATTTTTATTTTTTCAAGTGTGATGGAAACTTTCCATGTTTTACTCTGACACGGAGAATGTTGATGTGTACTTTTCGACTAGGATATCTGTGGGATTCTTCAGATTAACTATTTATAAAAATGTTATCCCTAAAATAAGCGTGTTGTAAAGTAGCCTCATATATTATTTCCGACTGATAACTAAAATGAGATGACAACTGTTAGGCTTGGCGTCAATTTTATACTCACTTTTAATTGTCTCAAATTATAACAATCAATCACATACTTTCAGCAATTATCCAGAGTGCTTTTAAAATTCACTTGCTCGACAACTTGGGCTTCCTTACTACCAATACTCATCAGTATGGCCGGGAGCATTTTAATTGTGTTCGGTCCTTTATATAAACACTCATTGAGTGAAGGATGTTTGCCTGCTTTACCAGATGCGTCAAAACCGGACGAATTAGCGTTGTTTCAATCTCCTCAAATGCGGAGTGATAAGATAGATAATGACTTTCTTCACACTTGTTTTTCACTTCTTCTATGAACCCCTATTATTGCCACAATGTGAAGATCTTGTCATACTCTCGTACTTTGCATGTTTATCCAGTTTATGTGTGGTAGAGACAAGTCTTCTTTCTGCTGGTGTGCAATAAGTAGAGAGTTCTAATCCAGGGTAATTGATGTCAATATCGTCCTTCTTCATTTCGAGTAGTGGTGGATTGAAATAATTCTTCTCGATCCCTTTCTGCTAACCGCGGGATCTTTTACTGCTATCTAGGATTCCAGAGTTTGGAAATGCCTTTCTAGTCAATGAACATTAATATGATCTCATTTGCAACTCCGTCTCACAGAGAGGGCACTGATCTACTGTCTATTCAAAAAAGGTCTCCGTTGACCCCAATTATCCCGCATCCGACAGCTGTCGATTGCTTTAATCGTACGTTTAGAAATTCATCGGCGACATCGTCCTTCAAAAGTTTTTGCAAAATTTCTTCATCCCATTCGGCTACCTTGACATGAATGTTGATCATTCGCTCAAACTTGACTTGTACTTTATTCTTTTGGTTCTTAACAGTTTCCCTAACTCCGTGACGACTTCTGGTAGTTGGGCACAAAAGAGTCATCTTGGTGCTTTAAGGGCTTGAACTTTCAAGTAATCCGTCGGCGTCTCCATTGGTACTAAGGAGGAGAAAGACGGTACAACTAAATTTTGTGTTGATTATTAATAACTGAACAAGGTCACAAAGAAAGACAGTTACCCTCTACCCAGAATTGACGATACACTAGATACCTTGTCAGGTTCAAAATGGTTTTCAACATTGGATCTAAAGAGGGGTTACTGGTAAGTGGATTTAAAACCTAATAGTCTTGAGAAAACAGCTTTTACTATTGGAAATTATTTGTGGCAATTCATCGTCATGCCTTATAGATTGAGCAACGCCCTTACAACGTTTGAACGATTGATGGAAATTTTCTTACGTGGATAGTCGTGGAAAACGTGCTTGATCTATATAGACGAAGAAATCTTATCAAATTTGAAAGGGTTTTAAACTTTGTTGGTATTTTCCTTATTAAAATAATCACTGATCCATAATTTTATTGCTTTCAAAGTTTATAAATTATTAATAAATTTTGAGTTTTGAAATTAGATATTAGAGGTGTTTCTCCCCGCTTCGCAATTGCAGATAATAGAATTTCTTTATACCGAAATAAATAGTCTTCGGCGTTTTGGGGATTTAAATTTGTGCCGTTTTCACGTAACGTAACCAGAACTCGTAGCGGTAGTTAAACCTATCGAACGTGCCTGCAAAGAAACGATAAACATGCATTAGTTTCACGAAGGTTAAGAGCGTAAAAGACAGGCAATTCTTATGTAGTGAAGGAAATTGGGAAGGAACATTTTAAAAGATAACAGTTACATAAGTCGATTATACGATAATTATAGCCAACTAAGTGTTAAGCTGTTGGGTGATTCTCGGTGTTTGTTTGCTATTGTACAACCTCTTGCAAATTTACAGCAGGCGATTTGAGATTTTTATTTTTGCTACCACTTAGTTAGGTATAATTAATGTAGAATCGACTTATATAACTGCTTTACTTATCTGTCGACAAAGTTGCCTAATGCGAATGCATTTACGTACGTGATCGTTAAAACGAGTCGACACTAGGTATCGCAAAACTTACTGTTTGTATTTAAAATAAAATTGGTCTTTTGGAATCACTTCAGTATGGAGGCAGGAAAACAAACAACTCAAAAGATGTGCTTAAAAAGATGTTTGTTTTCCTACCTACACACTGAAGGGGTCCCAAAAAGACCAATTTTATTTTAAATTGAATTTTTGGAAGAATACTTACCTGAATTCTCAACACCTTCGTTTTACTGTTTGTAATTCATTAGATTTTAATACATTATTTTATTAACAATTAGTGTATTTGGTATTATTAAAGCATTTTCTTTATGTAAAATAAATTAGTTGATTTAAGCATTATTATCATTGTTAGAATGGACTCATTTAGACTCTGGAATAATATTGGGGAGTTTTCTCATTGTTCGAATTTGCAATTAGTTTTTTTTAAATAAAATATATAGCGTGATCCACAGCAAAATGTTAAATTTATTCCAAATTCTGTTAGCAGAGGCCCCGGCATTCACTATATTTAAACCATTGAAGATGAATAAATGTTGTTTGTGTTTTGTTTTCTAAAAGTTCAGCCGATATTTTAAATCGTTCCTGACACTTCTGTCGTATCTTATTCACCTACTGCGATTTTTTAAAGTTAACAATCAAAACTTTTTGCTGGTGTAAGAGATGCTTCAAGAGCTTTTACGTCGGTTTCGGTATAATCAGAAAACCATTGAAGAAAGTTGTGGTTACAAAATTATATCCTTACATCTCTCATTTCTTTATGAACCGTGGGTGAACTTCAATACTTTTTTTTCGTCATTGTGACTGGCGCTTGGACCGGTCCATTATATGTCGTCATGCAATGGCTGTGCTGTTATATTTTATGTTCTTATTTACCTTCTATAATGTTTACACACTTAGTTAATATTATTACATGTAAATACTAGGGTGGGTAAGGGTTGGCATGTTTAGGTTTTAGTGGTTTTCCTAAACCTTGAAGTAAATGCTTTACCAAGACGAACCAATCCACTATTGTACACGGTAGTCACCACACTATACAGGTTTATATTGATCTTCTGAGACACCATACATAACACTTAGATCACAATACAATATTTGTATAAATTACTATATAACTATACGAATAAATAAATAAATAAATACTTTTCAACTCTTTAAGTTTTTTTCATGAACACAGTAACAGCCCTCGTGTAATAAAGCAACTTTAGAAGTTTCAATATATTCTATTTTATAATAGCTGTGACTAATGACCATTTGAAATAGTTTTTTAATTGTATCAATTTTAATTTTACGTGATTAGGTACAAAAAATTAATTCTTCTTCAACTAGAACATTATCGTTGACAATAAATTTGGTAATAATTATTATTAATCAAAATTATCTTGCGCTAATTAGAGATTATCCCAGTTGTTATTAGTACATAAAGGCTAAATCCGGACCCCCTTATGTTTGTCAAAATGAAACACTATTATTATAAGTCAAGAAGTGAATTAAAAAGTACATTTAAATTGGTTATTGAATAAAAAAATTAAATAAAACTAAATAATAAAATGATTACTGGAGTTTTAAATCTAGAAGATAACCACTTTAGAGCGAAATGAAAAATGCATTAATAGTCGGTGTATGTTCTGCCCTGTTCTTAGGTGTTAACTCGCCTGGGCATAGAAACAATAAGGGCGTTAATGGTATCCATTGAGAAGTTATTCCAATTCTCCTGGGGTGCTACTGTGAGTTCCTGGGGGGTGATGGGAGGATTAATTTGTTTGAGATTTCTGGTGAATTTGCTAGCCACGGTAATCTTTGAATATTCTGAATCTCTAGTACATTTTGAACTCTTCTCGTGCAATTGGGCCTAGCATTGTCATATATGAAAATGAAATTGGCTACAATTTCATTTCGGAGAGGATAAATAAATGGGTTCAATAATGTTCTGTTATAGTGTCTGGAATGAGAATAAACTGCATACAACGACCACCAACGCATAATGGCCTCCCCAAAAAATTACTGTTCCTCCTTGATATGGAACAACTTCTATGACAAAAGATAGTCTTTCTGATCGCCTTGGCTCTCTTCATACTCGGTGTCGCCGATTATCACTAACTAAACCAAATTTGCCATTTCGCCACTAAGCTAAAAGCTAGTCGCCCACTATAGACGAGCGGCTATATGCCTGGGAAGTAGTCTGGATACTCTCAATGGTCTTCTAGATTGCAAGTTGGCTCCAGCAAGTCTCCGCCGTATTGTGGTATTGCAAATAAATCAACCATACGTTCTTCGAAAATGAGTTTGGTCAGCTGAGACTGATATGGTTCGATTCCGACGTACATAACCTGCTACATATCGATCTTCTCTTGCATTAGCTACCCTAGGACGCCCAGTTCCACTCTCCAGTCTACGTTGTTAGTTTCCTGGTAAAAATGCACTATTCGAATAACTGACGCGCAGGGAATGCCTAGTCTATCCGCGATTCTATGATTCGGCAAACCCTCATCATATAAAGCCACTATTCTTGCTTTACTGAACTCTGAAATTCTATTGCCAAGCATAATTTCAACAAAAAACTCAACAATCACTTAAACGCGCTAAATCGTTATGAATCACTTTAAAATTGATTTAAAATTGTAGGTAATAGTTTTTTAAAAAAATTAAAAAAAAAAAAAAAAAAAAAAAAAAAAAAAAAAAAAAAAAAAAAAAAAAAAAAAAAATGTTTTAAAAAAAAAAAAAAAAAAAAAAAAAAAAAAGAAAAGAAAAAAAAAAAAAAATAAAAAAAAAAAAAAATTAAAAAAAAAAAAAAAAAAAAAAAAAAAAAAAAAAAAAAAAAAAAAAAAAAAAAATAAAAAAAAAAGGAAAAAAAAAAAAAAAAAAAAAAAAAAAAAAAAAAAAAAAAAAAAAAAAAAAAAAAAAAAAAAAAAAAAAAAAAAAAAAAAAAAGAAAGAAAAAAAAAAAAAAAAAAAAAAAAAAGAAAAAAAAAAAAAAAAAAAAAAAAAAAAAAATATAATTTAATTATGTTTATTTTTGTTTTATTTTAAAAAAAAAAAAAAAAAAAAAATTAAAAAAAGGAAAAAAAAATAAAAAAAAAAAAAAAAAAAAAAAAAAAAAAAAAAAAAAAAAAAAAAAAAAAAAAAAAAAAAAAAAAAAAAAAAAAAAAAAAAAAAAAAAAAAAAAAAAAAAAAAAGAAAAAAAAAAAAAAAAAAAAAAAAAAAAAAAAAAAAAAAAAAAAATAGAAAAAAAAAAATGATAAAAAAAAAATAAAAAAAAAAAAAAAAAAAAAAAAAAAAAAAAAAAAAAAAAAAAAAAAAAAAAAAAAAAAAAAAAAAAAAAAAAAAAAAAAAAAGAAAAAAAGAAAAAAAAAAAAAAAAAAAATTTAAAAAAAAAAAAAAAAAATAAAAAAAATAGAAAAAAAAAAAAAAAAAGGTATACATAAGAATTTTTGTTAGAAAAATACGATTAATAGTTGAAGGTAGGTTTGCCATGGAAATAACTGATTTTTGTTATTTTTATCTAGGAGCCTATAAAAACAATGCGTAAAGTTAATTGTCAAACTGATTTTCCTAATTTTTGAGTGTGCGTTTATCATTTATATATAGTTATTTCCATGGCAAACTCAGCCTCAACTAAAAGAGAATATACGGTACTATCCAAAAATATTAAAAAAATATTTATGCTATTTGAAAAAAAATTGAATATCCTACCATTATACAAGTGCAGAATTTTCTTGAAATTGTATTTACTTATTTTAATAGAAAATTTTTTTTTTTTTTTTTTTTAGTATCAAATATTACAAAAATTTTAAAAAAAAATAATAAAAACAAAAATAACGGAAGTTCAAGCCTGGGGAGTGATCTCTAGGACACCTTGTATTTTCAAATGCTTGTTTTGAATATGTAGCGCTATAAATAAAATATAAAATATAAAAATTGTGGTTTTAAAAGAAAAGAATAAAAAACAAGTAAATATAAAAAAATAACAACACAACAACAACGTACTGCACTGAAATATTCAGTTTAGCCAATACAAAACTTCAGTATTTTTAAAGGTATTTTTGTAAACAGAATCGCCAAGTATTTTCTACATTATGATCTCTCTGTATAATCAAAACAACAATAGAATTTTTGACTAAAAACTCTTGTAGTAAAGCTCTCTTTTCTCTTTTTTCGGAATTAAATTCAGGTAATAATATGTTTTACCAGCGTCCATAATTGCGTGCATTACTTTCTCAATGGAATGGCTGTCTGCTAGATGTTCATGCAGAAAAGAAAGGAAAATTATGCAAATTATTAAGTAAATTGACTTTTATTTTATGCAGAATCGTTTAATAACAATTCTGCTTCTTTAAATGAAATATTTTTGTCAATTGTTTTATAGAGGGTGTTTTCTAATAGAATGTCAATATTTAAAGGAGCAATTTTTGGGTCCATTTTAAGAAGAAAACTTCATATGAGTGTATGTTCTAAACGTCTTAACTTTTAAGGTACAGGATGGTAAAGTTTTTAAAAGTAAATCGTTTATTATTAGTACGAGGCGTGTTTTTAAATTAAGTATCGTTTTAAAATCCCGCCGACTGCTATAACGGTCTGTTCCGTTTTCTGTGTACCAAACGCCTAAGAACAATCGATATTCATCGTGAGATCTGTGCAGTATACGGAAAAAACATTATTAGTGAAGGAATGGTACGAAAGTGGGTTAGGCGGTTAAAGATGGCCGCTCCAATTTCCAAGATTAGGAAAGCAGTGAGTGCGGTCATCTTTAAACGCACTTTCGTACCATTCCTTCACAAATAATGTTTTCTCCGTATACTGCACAGATCTCACGATAAATATAAATTGTTTTTTGACGTTTGGTACACAAAAATCGGACAACAGACCGTTATAGCAGTCGGCGGGACTTTCGATAGGCGGAGGCATTTTAAACAGTCACAGACAACCGCACGCAGCGGCGAAAAATGCCGAACGACGTCTGCGCGTAGCCAACAGATATAGGTACACAGCGCGCATGCGCGGAACGCCGACCGTATCGTTGCAGCGGCGGAATCTCAAAACGGTACTTGATTTAAAAACACGCTTCGTATATGTAATACCATTTTAGATACTTTAATGAAATTTTGCATACACGTACCTACTGCATTTTTTAATGTGTACCACATTTTTTTTTATTTCCATCAGTGGCGTTCGTATGGATTTTGACCTGCCTCTTTTGACAGACATTGATGATACGCCATTAATTTTTCTTAAAATAAAATATGCAGTGTGTTACATTTAAAATCTGCATTATACTTCCGACAAAGTCTAAAATGCAAAAAATAGAAAGTACTATATACGTTGTTTAGTGTAATATTTATCCCTCAAATTTCATTTTAATAAAAAAATTACATACCGAATCACTATTATGATATGTTACATGAAATCAGTAGACGTTAATATATTCAGTACGGTCCTGTCTCGCATAAAATCAATGACCGAAAAAAAATTCCGGTACTGGAAGTGATTGGCGAATAGGAATAAAGAGCGTGGCAACCTCCAACACAATAAATACATTAAATCTTCTTTGTATCTTTTGTATTTCAATCACTATTTAATGGTGAGGTGATAAAACTTAGTTTCACGTAATTGTGATCTCATTTTGTGTTAATATCGTATAACTTAAGTTCGTATTAAAATGAATATGCACGCTCAACTTTGTATAGCATTGTCTTTTATTACCCTCGCCTTGTGTTCTGGAAGTTCGACTGAAAATGGGCCTAAAGTAGACAAAAAGGTGAAAATTATTTTTCTCATAATTATTCTTGTCTTATAAATAATATTACAGGTATTTTTTGATATTAAAGTTGGAGATGAATCCTTAGGTCGTATTGAAATTGGCTTGTTCGGTAAAACTGTTCCAAAAACTGTTCAAAACTTTTTCGAACTGTGCCAGAAACCTGCCGGCGAAGGTTACAAGGGTAGTAAATTTCATCGAATAATCCAAAACTTTATGATTCAAGGTGGAGATTTTACAAACGGAGATGGTACAGGAGGTAAGGTAATTTGATAATAAGTGTTCAAAAATTTATGAAAATTTATTCTAGGTCGCAGTATTTATGGTGAAAGATTTGAAGATGAAAACTTCAAACTGAGACACTACGGTGCAGGCTGGTTATCTATGGCAAATGCTGGCAAAGACACCAATGGTTCCCAATTTTTCATCACTTGTAAAGCGACAAGCTGGTTAGATGGAAGACACGTTGTTTTTGGTAAAGTTTTGAAGGGAATGGATATTGTGAGAAAAATTGAAAGCAGCAGAACCGATCAACGTGATAGACCTGTAGCAGATGTAACTATTGAGAATTGTACAGCCGAAGAAGTTGGTGAACCTTTTGCTGTTAGCAAACAAGATGCCGAATAAAGACGTGAATTGATATTAAACATAAAATAATTGTAATTAATAACGTTTTTATATTACATTTAATTATACCTCGCCAAGTTATTTTTTACTAAATTATTAATTATAACTTTTTGGGTGATTTAATAAAGTGTTTGATAATACTCATTTTGAAAAAAAATTAATACAATTTTAAGTTTCCTAGTAAATTGGTAATTTTTTAATTTTTACATCGACTAAAGTTTTTCTTGATTAATCTATATTTACAAATTTTATTAAGAAAATGAGTAGTTATGCATTTTAGCATATTTTATCTTATAAAACTTGTAAACTTTAATAAAAGTATACATCTCTTAAGTATGTCTCTTCAAAATGGTTAATGTCAAATAAAACAAAAAATGATTAAAGTAATTTGTAACTCATAAATTTGTATTAAAACGTTTAATTTCTTTTTGAGAAATTGAAGATCTTTATCAGTAGTTCAAACGTGTCATGTCATTCACGGAGTGGTCCGTGATGTCATAGACGAAAATCAGTTTATAACCCTAATGTTTACACAACTTTCTACATGCTTTCACATTTTTCAGAAACGTCACTCCGGCTCACTCTGGTGATTTTTTTCTGATTGTTTCTGAACGGCAAAATTCACCACAGTGACGCGGAATGACGTTTCTGAACGCAACCCTGAGTTTCTGTGCAATCTATTTCCGATTATAGGCCAGTCAATAGAGCTAAAAATGTACCTTGTTTTGACAAAAATACTAATAGGAAGATACATGTGGCATCATATTAAGGACAATAATAATAGATTAATTTAGACATAAAGCTAACACGCGATTGTCATTAATTATTTTTTTTTGTGATTAACAAATTGGTGCAAAAAAAACGTCTTTTTTTAGTTTTTTTGTTCCTGACTAAATACTAATAAATCCAAGTTAATGTATTTTCCTTTAAAATTAGCAAGCTCCTTTTGTCGAATACTGTTTGTTTGTAAAAAATATTTCAAACATTAAAGACTCTTTTCTTATCATTTTTAAGTAAAAATAAAAAAACGTTTTGCACGCAACCCTAACAAACCTAGAATCACTAGATTCAAAAGAGTAGCTGACGTTTTGAATAGCTTTGAATGCAAAACGGTTATAAATGCAAGTAATATTGACAAAACGATTGATAATATTGGTCACAAAGAAATTGTACAAAAACTCATTTTTGGAATAGACTGTTGGGCAGACATTTTGAAAGGGTTAATGTCAATTGACGACTTGAAACAAGTATATAAGAAATGTGAAGTAACGTTTTAAAAATTTTAAAAATGGAGAAAAGTGACGATCAAGCAAACGTCAAAGTTTTTGCATTCTTGAAGAAATATGAACTACAATTAACTAAATTTTTAAGGTTTTGTACAGGTCGAGTCTAAATTCATTATTTTACTTAAAAATAAAATATGAAACAAAACTGAATCAAAGATTTACCTAAATAAGAGCCATTAAAAACATTTTTTTCTTTCAATCTTTTCAACCAGAACTGAGCAGTACTTCTACATAAACATGGAGGTCGATTAGTTACAGCACTCTGACTCAGTAAGAATATTTGAAACCTTCCACATAACCAAGTTCATTAATTAATTCAAAATAATATCCGCCAATTACTTTTGGATTACTACTAGCTGGTCCTGCTCTTAGCCAAATTATATAACGTGAAAATCCGTCAATGCAACCGTTTATGGCATTTCCATACGATTTAAGTTTGTCAAATCAGTCTAAATGCCACAAAAAATTAGGACCTTTATTTGAGTATTGTCTTTTTCGCAACCTTCGTCGTCTTCGAATATCAATACCATGTGGATCTACTAATAAAAGTAACTTACCGTAAAACCATTTCTGATACATCGCAAATGCATCCAACGGTAACCATGTAGTTGTCCAGAACCTTCAACCTGTTGTTGAAGATATTCAATGATTGTACCAAAATCAGTAAAATGTTTTCTTCGAAATAATTTTCCTCGTTTAAGAATTCTTTTAAGAGTACGCAGGCTAATTGCAATATCATAACGAAGTAATAAAACTGTCACAATTTCTCGTAATAAAACCAGAAAAAATAATGTTCAATTAGGTCACACAAAAACTGGTTGTTCATATTTTCTGTAAACAATTGCAATTATGAGTTGAGGTTTTTGTAGTAGAAATGGAAGGTACCTACTTTATTAGAAATATTTATGATCAGGGACCTCTTGCACAATATTTTACTAGCAGGTACTATTAAGTCGTGCCTTTTGTATCTTATAACCTCTAAAATACTAATATTATTAATTAATAAAGCACTGCGCACGAGGGTTTAAAAAATTAGAGTTTTTATATCGAAACTTAAGTCGATAGGTGAAGAACCTAGGTACCTAGTAGTGGATATATTTACCTTTGTTCAACAATATGTTTGGGTAAGTACAGTTTTTGTTTATGACACTCAGTTAATTACAAACTTATATTATTTACACGTCACACTAATTTCAACCAAGCTGGTTGTAGATAAGTACAACCTACTTCGCTTCGATAAAATGTGGACAGTTGCTTATCATTCAATAGCGTGATTTTAAGATGGAATTGCGACATAATACCTATCTCACAATTTCCACTTAGTATTTTGCAATTGCCACTTTGTATCTTGCAATTTCGACTTTGTGTCTTGCAATTGTGAATTGACATCCTGCAATTGTCGATTAGCGTCACGCAATTGCGACTTGGTATCTTGTAATTGCTACTAAGTAACTGGCAAAACATATACTAAAAAAAGAAATTGTGGGTGGCACTTCAGAGCTTCCGTAATATACAATTTAATTTGCCAGTATTTTAATTCTAAGGGTAAAGTCGTAAAAGAAATGTGATTTTTTCTATAGGGTCAAACAAAAAATAAATTTTATTGACCCTGCTCACAACCGCTTTACGCAAACTAATTTCAAGATGAGGGATCAATTTAGGTTTCTCTCTAGTCATTTATGCAATTTTATACATGGAAAGTTAAAAGCCGCTAAAAATTAGATAATCACTGGCGAAGTCAATAATACTTCTTCAAAAGTAGACAAAACATATATCATATCAATAAAAATATAGGTAATTAATTACGCATTACATTTTAAAAATATATATATAGTGTGTGTGTGTGTACAGTTCAAGGACATCTAGAATACAAATTCGGTTAAATTAAGAGAAATTGGACAATAATGGTAATAACGACGCAAACCAATTTGTTACATATTTAAAAATTGTTATTTAAAAATAAACAGTTCTTTGTTATTTTCTTATTTTGTCATTTCGAAACTATTTAATATTGAATACTCAGAATAGCATAATGAAATTAATTATTAGACGTTAAACGGTGGCATTGAAGTCTAACTTTCGCTGGTGAATTGCCAACGACATCGATGTAAGCAATATAATATGTTCATTTTAATAGAATTTATAATCAGTACTTCGTATTGGAATTTGATCGTTCTCCAGATAGCTGTAAAATTTAATTTTTAAGCAAGTGATAGCCGGTGTCGCCACTCAAGTACAAAAATGCATTTTTCTTCAATTATTATAGCCAACTATGTGTTGTCAAAAATAACAATTTCGAATCGTCCGTTGTAAGTTCGCAAGAGGTTGTACAATAGCAAACAAATACCGAGAATCACTCAACAGCTGTTTTGTCCTTTCCGTCCTATCCTTTTCGTTATCCCGATGTGACTTGGGGTCCAAATAAACGTAAGTTGGCAGGTCTCTTGCAAATGTTTAATTATAGCTTGTATCTTTTGGGTAATTACATCCATTAAATACAGTTCTTTCAATCCCAATCGAACACTTAACGAGTCGGTGACTACAACGCATACACCTACATTTACATGAATTAGGCAATAAAGAAGGGCTTGCCAAATCGCATATTGTTTTGCCGTGTAAATTGATGTATTCCTGTCAAGTGTCTCCATTTCATGTGAGCAGGAACTTTAATTACATTCATGGCTTTACGACATTATTGACCAATAGGAATATGTGCAAAGCCTAGGTTAATTTGGATTCAAATACCATACCCAGAAACTTAACATGAGGTTGGCACCTAATGATACAATCTTTAATAAACAATACCAGGTCATAGTGTGGGGTTCTAAGTGCAGAAATGTACGCAGCTAGTTTTTTCTTCAGAAAATGTAAAATCTACATTTTCTCCGTTTTTAATTATTTTATTTATAGATTCCTGAAGCTTTCGTGTTATCCCTCCTACCGTTTTCCCAATAGCGTGATAGCCAGGTCATCTACGTATAATCACTTAAGGACGCAAAGATCCACATCTGCAGCCAAATCATTTACAGCGACAGCAAACAATGTGCAGCTGAGAAGAGACCCTTGTGGTACGCCGTTTTCCAGAATCCGAAAAGTAGAGAGGTGGTTTCCCAATCTTATTAAAAATCGGCTTACACACCGTAAGGAACGAGCGAACAAAATTTAACATGTTATTCCTGATTCCATAGCTGCGCAGTTTTTGTAAAATACCGTATCGCCACATCATATCATATGCTCTCTTTATATCAAAGAACATCGCCACCAGATGTTCTTGTTTTTTAAAGCCGTCCTGGATGTGGTTTTCGAGTAATACTAAATGATCTAGGGTTACCCTACTTTTGCGAAAACCCGCTTGATAATTTGCTAAAACATTATACTTTTCCAGAAACTATTGAAGTCGACTATTTACCATCTTTTTCAGCAGTTTTCCCATGCAACACGTAAGGCTGATAGATCGGTAGCTTGTTAGAAGGGTAGGATTTATTGATTATTTGTCTATAGAAACTACAACCGTACCCTCACTCAGCGATTATTGTAGAGTTCCAATAGCGTTTTTTTCATTTTGGGTGAGAGATGTTTTAACATTTCATTGGTGATGTGGTCCAGGAGATGTTGACTTTAAAACACTAAATGGCGCATCGAGTTCCTGAGTGGTAACAGGTAAGTTGTGATCACATAATTCGTTTGAATGAGCATATAAATCACTTTGTCTGTCCTGTTTTGCTTTGCGGAATGTAGAATGATAATTTTCCGATGAACTGACTTTTTCAAAATGCGTCGCTAGAGTTTCAGAAATTTCTCTCGCGTCTTCCAACTGTCGCTGATTTTCTATCTTCATGTAGATAGGTGCATTTATTTCTGGTTTGCCAATCACAACCTTAACCTTTCTCCATACATCCTTCACGTTCGCGTCTAATGTTATTGACTACGTGTATAGATTCCAGCTATTCCTTTTACAGTTTTACATTGTAAAACAACTCTTCTCGATTCCGCCTTAGCTTTTTTGAAAATGATTAAGTGTGCGAGAGTAGGTTGTCTCCTAAAACGCTCTTTTTTCGCCAAAATTACTAGCTCAACCTGTGGCACCACCAGGGTACAGCTTGTTTGATAGGACCACCATTTGTTTTGGGTATGCTTTTATTAGCAGTTTTTATAATTGCCTGTGTCATTTAACACTTGATTCGATCACAAAAGATGTTTCCGAAATTTAATCCAATCTATCTCTATGACAATAGGAAAATAATCACTTTTATATAGGTCACCATTTAAGAAACGGTGCCACTGTAAGATTAATTGCTGAGACTTCTCGGAAAATGTGTCGATCAACCATTATTGAGCAACATTATATCATTTCTTTCTAACCAGCCTTCCAAGATACCTCCCCTGTCGTCAGTTTTTAAAGAACTCCACAACGTGATGTGGGCATTTAAAGTCACTAAGCAAAAAGAAAGGGGTCGGAAGTTGGTCAACAGTCTGCTGGATATCATGAATTTGCCAATTTCGGTTTGCTAGGTATATATTACACACTGTGATCTTAACTACTAAAATTAGTTCGACGACAATTACTTGAAGTGCAGTTTGTATTCTCAACTCCTCCACTAGCTCGTTGATTATGTTCCCGCCTAACTACCGCATACTCTTTAAGGGAGTAAAGCTGTGTCGTACTCAAATGAGTTGTAATCACATGTTGTAATCACATGGGTTGATGTTTTTGCAAACGCATTTTCAGATAACAATATTTGTTTACACATCCCCTACAATTCTATTGTAGAATTTTATTAGATGACTCGTGTTTTGGTTGTAAGATGTGTGGTAAGCAAAAACATGCTATTATTGTAAGAATAAATAGGCAAATAAATATAGAATATGAATAAAAATATACATATGTGTAAACTTACAAACACAAGACAAGTAAATAAATAAATATGTCAAAAATTTGAGTTTGCTGTGAGATTCACGCCATGAATCTCTTGATTTGTGTTTTTTTTTTGAGGGTTGAGTTTGTTTTATAATTTTGTTAATAGAAAAAAAAGAAGGGAGGAGGGGAGGGGGGTGTTTGTAGTTGTATTAGATGATTATTTTATTGGTTTTTAAATAAAATTAAAGTTAATAATAGGGGATTATTTTTTTGATGGTATAATTTCCCTTAAACGCCATATTTGGTAACGGTGTGACAGTGACCACCTTCTTCTTTGTCTCAAGATATCGTAAATTTTCTCTTACTTTTATTTCCCGCTTATATAACAGGCAGGCACGCGAAAGTGTAAAGTGCTCTTCATCACAGTTTATACACCTAACCGACTTATCACACGGTTGCCCTTCACAGGAATCTTACCACATCTACAAAGTTGTTGATCTTCACATCTCATTGCCGTATGACCAAATTTCAGACACCGATAGCAACACATTGGAGAAGGAACATATAATAAAACAAGAATGCTGGTAAAATGCAGCTTCAATTTTAGATGGTAGTTTAGGTGTATTAAAAGTTAATACATGGTTGGCAGTATCGTTCATCATTGATTTAAATATGACGGGGTGTTAGATTACCCTGGCATCTGTCACAAGTTGGAGGCACAACACCTTTTACGAGATAAGACAAAGTGAGTTTGGTGTGTCCTACTCTAAACCTAGTAATTATCACCTAATTCCTACGCGTTTTACAGCCATTTACCAAATCAGTAATCGTTCTCAGATATCCGCCACTTTGTGTCTATTCATCTCTCCACTTTTCGAGGATTTTCTCTCTGATATTGGTGACTTGTAGGGATTTGTTCTTTTTGAGGACTTTGAAGTCCTCGACATATTCTATACACCATGACGGGTTATCTGGAACGTTACTTACATCTCGCCCAGGCAAAACAAGGGATAATTATTGGGCGGTCTCGAAAACCGCGTAGAGATAGGGAGTGTATCTTGTGCGGGTGAACGAGCCAATGTTCCGTATTAGCATCTTTCTCAAAGGGTTGCTGTTACCCCACATCCTAATTTTGGCGTTGTAAGATAACGCCAACGTAGATCGCCGTTTCATCAGTGATGATATGCCTGACTCTGCGTACAAACTAGATCTCAGCGTTGTGTAAAACGCTTCAATGGCGTCCTCATACCGGCATTGTGGACAGCATTCAAAGAGCTCAGAATCGACCGTGCCGCCAAGCCATACACGATTGGGCCGTAATCTAACCTCGATAGTACCAGGAATTTATACAAGGTAAGTAATTGATGTGAGCGCCCCATGTGAGCACCCCATTTATTGTGCGAGATGCACTTTATGAGGTTTAGCGCTCTAAGGGCTTTGGTTTTGACGTTCTCAACGTGATTTTTCCACGACAGACGGTCGTCCCAAGTTAATCCCAGGTAAGTAATCTCAGATACGCATTGAAGCACATTTTGTTTTAGAGTTCGAGAATTTGAAACCTCTTTCAGCGCCGCATGACACGAGGGTGTTAACCAACGTCTGAAGTTTTCGATTTATGTCGGATTTCAGAAAGCCGGAGAAGAAAATTACAATGTCATCGACGTAGATGTTGGGATCTAGGTTGTCGCAAATGTAGTTAATGGCGAACGCAAAGAGGGTGACGCACAAGGTGGAACCTTGGAGAATGGCATTCTCTAAATTTCTACAACTAGAGGTTTTAATGAACTCTAAAATTTCTTATGGTCGATACGTAGTTTTCCCAAGACGTTCTTTTGCTCTGCAGAATAATTTGACGGATTTCTGCTCTAGCACATTTAAAAGCAATCATGTTTTCAAGACTCTAGTGTCTTTTGAAAACATTGAAAGCTTTATTTTTTCGTGAGATAACCGACTTTACTTCATTGTTCCACCAAGGGACGTGTTTCTTTCCGGAAAAATGACCCCCAAATTTAGAAACAGCAGTTGAGGCCGCTTTGGTCAGTTACTCGGTCAGGACGGTTACCTTATCGTCGATGTTCGTTCTCAAGGGAACGGCGAGAGCGGGTAAGTAGGATCTAAAGAGATCCCAATCCGCTTTGTCGATATTCCATCTTTCAGGGGTACAGCATTCGGGAAGGGACATGTAGGTACCATTCGATCACGATGGGAAAGTGGTCACTATCGTATAAGCTGTCCAAAGCTTTCGAATGGATCTTCGGCGTGATGGATGCGGAGCAAAAAAAGAGGACGACAAATCGTTTGATCGAACGTTTAGAAAGGAAGGAGAACCATCGTTCAGTATCGTTAAGCTGGCGTTATTAATAATTAAATTTTCCAGCAATCTGCCACAAGCGTCTAAGGTTTAGGAACCCCACATCGGATTATGGGATTGAAATCGCCAACGAGCAAATATGGATGCTGCAGTTGATTAAGTAAATTCTGCAGATTATTGAGTGACCAATCAAAGTGAGGTAAGTACACGTTACATACGCACAAGGTGAAAGGGTGTGTAAATTTTTTAGATATTCATAGTAAGAGGTAACGTTATCGCTTTGCCGTTGTTTGTGATAACAATTACTACACCGCCGTTTGCTCGCTGGACGACTAAGGCATCTCGTCTGAAAATTTCGTATTCTTTGAAAGAATACGGTTGCCCTGATTTCAAGTGAGATTCTTGTAAACATAGACAAAATGGTCTATATTTACTTACTAGCAATTTCAGATGGCAGTATCGTGCTATTAAACCGTTACAATTCCATTGTATTATGTGAGAGATAAAAAAATTAATGAAAAAAAGGACGAAGACATGTAAGCAAGAGTTGCGTAAATATAAATTGACAAACAAACGTATAGAGTATATAAAAATAAATACTATATGTAATTAAACTTTAAATAAATAAAATAAATACTATATCTAAATGAATTCTAAATAAATTAAAACTTAAAAACTAAAATATCGCAGAAAATCACAGTATTTTGTCTAATGAGAAAAATCACAGTTAAGTAGCATCATCTATTGGCGACTTGTGTCTAACTTTTCTAGGTTTGCCTTTCGGCCAACCTTTTTTTTGCTTTTGTAAAGTCTGACTAGAATCCGACTCTTCCCCTTGCGTTGGGGGACTCAGGTCGGATTGTTTTCGTTTATCTGCAGTGACCAGTTACAGACCAACGATTACGCCCGAAGAAATCGAATTTAAACGAGTCGTATAGCTCTTCCTAATATCCTGCGGAGGTAGCATTTCTGCTGACCGAATGCTTTCTAATTCACTTTGGATTATTTCTTTTAACATCGGTATCAACATATTTGCGATCTCTGCGCAGATTAGTGATCTGAGTTCGCGTGTTCTTGGCCGTATCGTAGTAAGATACGCCTGCCTCAGGTATTTGAATGACGACCTTTTTCTTTGCCTCTTGATAGGGAAAGTTCTCTCAAGTTTTCACCTCTTGTATCGCCTTTTCCTCCTTATAAACAAGGCAGTTTTTTGATAGAGAGGAGTAGTTTCCCTTGCAATTGACGCAACTGACGGGTTCATTGCACGGTGTGCCTTCGTGTGGCGGTTTTCCACATATGCACACGGCTACGCTGTTGCATCGTACGGTAGTATGTCTGAAAGTTTGACATTTAAAACACCTGACAGGATCAGTTATGTTTAGACGAACAGGCAAAAAATGGAAACCCGCTTTCACTTTCTGGGGGATGGCTGGGTTGTTGAAGGTGAGTATCAAACTCGCGCTATCTTCTAGTGTACCATTCCTCCTTGTCTTAATCCTGCGAGCTTCTATCACACCTTGATCCGTCATGCCTTCCACTATTTCTTCGATAGAGCATTTCAAGAAATCTCTACAAGTAACCTCTGCTCTGGTTAAGCTTCGCGTGCGGTTTTACCGTTACAGTTATTTGTCCCAGTTTAGTAATACATTGTAGACGACTAGCTTGTGCCAAAGAAATTGTCTCTACTAATTAACCTTCTCTAACTTTTCTTATTATCTTAAACTTTCCTATATATCCAAAGATTTGTTTATGTATCGCAAACGGGCTTTCTTTGAAGAAATTCCTTTCCTCCTTGGTTACGATCCAGAACCGCGGCAAAGCACGCTTTTCTGGATTCGTAGTAGTAGATTTAGGTGCACCACTGGCACCACCCAAATTTAGGGCGTGTGGGTATTTTGTTACGTCCACATCAACGTCCGTTGTCATGCCGAGGTCGTTATCACAGCGCTGACGTCTCGCATTAGAGCTCACAGGGTAGAAAAAGGTCCAACTTGGCAGAGCCCTGCCGTACCGGAAAAAGTAAAAACCGGAAGTACCAAGTTATGGGGGTTCATACGACAGTGGTCCCCTGGCCCACTGAAGAATTATTATTATTATTATTATATTTATATTTATATTATTATTATTATTTTATTTGAACAATTTTTGGTATACTAGTGTATACGAATTAGATTAGTAAACGATCACAATTTGATAAAAATTAAACTGTTAACTTCTTCAAAAAACTTAATAATGTGTTGCTCCACCACGATGTCTTGTGCACTCATTAACACGTCTGGGCATACTTCTAATGAGGTGATCGATTTCTTCTTGAGGTATCTCATCCCATGCTATCTGTAACTGATGCTGCAAAGCCTCTAGAGTTTGTGCAGGATGAGGTAAATTGAGTAATCTTCTTCCCATAATATCCCAGACGTTCTCGATGGGCGAAAGGTCGGGAGATCTTGGTGGCCAAGGCAACAAAGCAATTTGATTGGCCGCAAAATGAGCCAAAGAAACCCTAGCAACATGAGGTCGTGCGTTGTCTTGTTGGAATGTGCTGTTGGGGATGGTCTGAACATAAGGTACAATATGGGGGTCTACGACCTCCTGGATGTAGCGCGCAGCGGTCATGTTACCTCTAATGAAAACCAAAGGTGACCTACTTCCAATAGCAATAGCTCCCCATACCATAACTCTAACTGTGTGGTGCACATGCCTATTCACAAAAAATTGGGGATCTTGTCTTTCACCGCGCCGTCTTCTCACCCTTGCACGACCGTCATGCATACCCAAACAGAATCTAGATTCATCACTAAAGACAATTGAATTCCATTCTTGGTCCCAATTTACGTGTTCTCTACACCACGCTAGACGATAACGTCAATGCTCTGGAGTCAGTGGTAGCACAAAAAGGGGACGGTATAAAAAGAGCCCAAAGGTTCTTATCCGTCTATAAACGGTTCGCATCCCAATCGGTCTTCCATGTTCTTCAAACCACTGGTTCGCATATTTTTGCGATCGGAGCATTTTTAAGCATATCAGTTCTGCTAAAATTACAATAAAAACAGGCTGACGTTCTACAATGAATACGTGGCACAAGAAAGTTAATTTTATTTAAAAGATACGCACAATCTACATTGTAATGGACCAGGCTGTGAAGGAATTTGACATAACATACACTTCGCCTTGATTCTAGTGTGGTCAACTCAAATTTTTGCAGTAGCTCGTTGTGATCAAAACCTTGGTAGGGATAAACTCCGTCAATTGTAAAACAAACAAATTTTAGGAATCGACGTTGAACTTTTTCCAGCATCTTTGTCTGACTTTTAGAGCTGGTCGCCCATATGAGTAAACCATATTCGAGTTGCGATCTTATAAGGGACTTATATAATAGAATTAACACTCTGGATTTAAAATCACTTTTACAATTACGATAGATAAGACCAAACATTTTATATACTTTCGACACAGTATTTTGTGTATCTTCTCTAAAGTTAAAAAATGTATCAAAACTAACTCCTAAGTCTTTTATTGAATTTACACGAGACAAGCTAACTTCATTAATGGAATAATTAAACTGAACAGTGTTAACTTTTCGGGAATAGGTGATAACGTTGCATTTTGGAATATTAATGGTGAGTCGATTTCTGGCACACCATTTTGCCATTTTGTTAATATTATTTTGTAAAATTAAACAATCAATTGGTGAGTTAATTGCAGAGTAAAGTTTTATGTCATCAGCGTATAGTAGAATGTTACATTGTACTGCAGAAGTTATGTCATTAATGTACATAAGAAAAAGTAGTGGTCCTAAATTGGAGCCTTGAGGTACACCGGAGGTTGAATGAAATGAATTTGAGACAAAATTACCATAATAAACGAATTGCTTTCTATATACGACTTAAGCAGCATTAAGAGATTGTTAGAAAAACCCAATGAATCAAGCTTATGTAACAATAAATAATGATCTATTTTGTCAAATGCCTTTGTGAAATCTGTGTAAATAGTGTCTATTTGTCCCTTATTGTCGATAACTTCGGCTACATATTGACTAAAGCATGCCAAATTAGTAATTGTTGAGCGTTTTTCACGAAACCATGTTGTAAAGGAGATATTATATGTTTCACCTGAAAGTATAAATGTTTAACTAGCACCGATTCAAAAGTTTTTGAAAAATTGCAAAGAAGTGAAATAGGCCTGTAGTTGTTTATATTCTCTTTATCGCCGTTTTTAAAAATCGGTACAATAAATGTTTGTTTCCATATGGTAGGAAAAGTAGAGCTCGAAACGATAAGAGAGAACAATTTATAAAGAAGTTTGACAAAAATATTCGCACAATCTCTTAGCAGAAAACTGGGGATATCGTCTATGCTCGAAGTGAAATTATTATTAGAGGATTTTAGGACTTCCAGAATATCTTTCTCGGAGAATTGATCAATTGCGATTATCTTAGCGTTAGTGTTTGAAAGTCTTTGAAGCTCAGATGTACTACCGTTTGTTGATTCAATGTATACTTAATCGTAAGTGTTTTTGAATGAGGTTAACAAAACAACCGCTAGGGCAATATGGCTAAAAAACTGATCGTTTTTTATCTTAATATAAACAAATATATTCCCAAAAAAAAATTACAAAATATTCATTATTACTGGGTGTTCTTCTTTCTATGTCACTTAGTATATTTGCACCAGGTTACGGAGGGATCCACTTCGCCTAGTCGACAGAATGGATTAACGATAAAACTTTTAGGAATGCCCTGAGAATCACTCGCCTATGCTTAAATAATTCTTTCAAAATAGGTCATAGTAATTAATTCTTTCCTTTTCAATTACAAGTCAACCAATAGGAGACTGTATTGAAAATTTTATAAAAAGTCGCCAAAGTTATGCGAAAAAGAAGTCATCACTTAAAATACCTACAAAACGTTACACTATTTCACAAAATATGAAGAAAATTGGGCCGCAAACTAGCGAAATTTACAGTATTTACCCTTCCACAACGTCATATCGGGAACCACATTACTTCAGTACTAAACGAGCTCTCCGGCTCAAAAGCGACTACTCACAAATAAGCAACACGTATCTTCTTTTTGTAACATCTACACATACTGCTCGTAAAATGGATTTCACTCAAAAAACTTTGAAACGCAATTCACGACTAATGAATTGAAGAAAGACGAAACAGGAAAAGATGAAAATGTAATTAATATCTCGAACCAATTACTGTGTGTGTAACAAACTGAGTCAGCAAAGGCGTGGGTGACAAAGTGCATTAGCAAAAGCGTGGGTAACAAACTGCATCAGCAAGAATAACAATTCTATAAAGGTGAACAAATGGTTTATACAATAATAATAATATAATAAGTATATTGACAGATTATATACAGAAACATGGTCTAAATTTTACATGACAATTTGCTAAAGAGAGCCTGGTCAATTCACCCACCGAAGCAAGTGTATTGCTATGGAAAGACCAAAGTAAACATAACATCGTTAACTTCAAATGGATTTCTAAAAATACCTTAATAAGCAAAAGAAAGAATGTAGTTGATGGAGTTTATATTTAAAAGAAAACAACTTAAAATTAAATTATAAACGTCATTTATAGAATACAAATAAAAACCATTACAGTAAAAGCCTACTAAAAGAACTGTTCTTGTAAGAACTTTTCTGTGATCTATTCATGCGTATGAAGCAATTATTTAACCTCCTTTAAGTTAATTCTTTGGTTTGTCACATACATCTTTTTGAAAGGTGCTACAATACGTCAACTTTCCTTTACATTTAGGTTCTATCTTAATCAATAAATTTAAGGCGACTTACTATTTGTTTTATTTCTAAACATGCCACGCAAGAAACTTATATTTTATTTTTAGTGCCTTATGTTTCTGTTTATCTCCATCCAAGTTCTATGTTATAGTTTTACAAAGAAGGAGTAGCTCCCTACAGACAAGACCGTCAACACAAGCTAAGTCTAATACTTCCTGAGAAACAGCCCTGTGATAAAAATTGAGGTTTACAAACAATTGTCAGGTACAATTGAAGAACGTTTATGGTTACAATACTGATTTTTTCTTATTTTAACAAAAATTTAATGCTCTACCAACCATGTCTAATGCGGGTTTTTTTTTGTATAAAAAAAACTAAGAAGAAATAATCTGTAACTTGGAATCCTAACATACAACAAAATTAGAACTAAACAAATTTTTCCAGATCGGATGTTGAAATTGACTAAACTAAAAAGAAAAAAAAATTAATCCCAAAATTGACGATAATTTAGTAATGCTATAGAAATAATTTCATTGAAATGTTCATTTGTATTTCTTGTAGTTAAACAATGATTTAACGTACCAAAAATGTCTTGATAGCATTAATTAAATCAAAACAAGAAATTTGCTGATTTGAATATTTAATTTTGAATATTAATATTTTATTCTACAAATTTAGTAAAAGTTTTAAACAAAAAAATTGTCACTTATAATATCCCGATGTGTTGATTGTTTGCGAAAATTTTTTCGAATGATTAATTACATGTTATTGATAATCATGAGAAAAAATTCAATCAACATACGAGTGGTTTTCGTTAAGAAATTTGCATGACATTATCACCATTTCAAAGAAAAACTTTAATAAAATAGAAGAAAAGGAGATACATTTATTAAATTAAACTACATATTAAATACTAAAATTTGATAAATTTTTCATAAATACAGAGTGTTTTATAACATATGCGCAGGACTTCATGATATGGTAGCTCGTCAAAAAATATGAAAGAAAGTTTCTATTAACTTACTCTCTAAAATGCACCATTTTTGAGATACAAAGTGTTGAAATTGAAAAAAAATCCGTTTTTTGAGAATATCTTCGGAACCGTTATCGTACAGAAAACAGATTTTGTAGGTATTTTCTACTCATAATAAGCTAGGTTTTTTAAATTTATTAATACGTGAAGATTTTAAAGGGGTATTGGGTGATTTTCTCTCCAACTTCTACCCCACTAGAAAAAGTGCGGTTTTGAGATTTAGAACCGCCCATGTTTTCTATACAAAAAAGGTACTCTTGGTCATAAGCTCTAAAGTTGCCCATTTTCTTGTAAAATTAACTTGTTCTACTATTTGAACAAAATTTATTTAATCGTTAGAACAAGTAACAAAATCAAGCAATAACTTTATAACTGTAAAATTAAAAAAACAAATTATTCACAGTTAAATTAAATGTTGGAAATGTTCGCCTTTAACTGTCTCACGCAAGAATATTTCCCGGAGAATTCCGAATAATGTCGCAAGATGCAACAATATGCTTTCTTGTCAACATTTTCTACTGGAGTAGAGTAGACTAGGGGACCAGGGGGAGTTTTCTAACATTTAATTTAACTGTGTATGATTTGTTATTATTTTTTTTGCAATCATGAAGTTATCGTTTGGCTTTCTTACTTCTTCTAACGTTTAAATAAATTTAGTTTAAATAGTAGAAAAATTTAATTTATTTCAAGAAATTGACTATGTTTCTCAACAAGTTAATTTTCCTTGAAAATGGTCAACTTTAGAGCTTACGTGTATAAAACAATAGCGGTTCAAATGGGCGTACTGTACTTTTTCCAGTGGTGTAGACGTTAGCGAGAAAAACACTCACTACCCCTTCAAAATCTTCACCAATTATGAGTTTAAGAAAATAGCTTATTAGGGGAGTTTAGCCTATAATGACATACTAGGATAAAATGACATAGTGCATATTTCTGCTCAACGGTAAGAGCAAGAGAGGCTTACTTTATATGCTCATGCGCATATTGCTATACGTGGTCTTTGTTGAGAACGCCGTCGCTGTAAGTTGTATAGTTTATGTGTTATGGTGGAAAGTTTACAAATGCAAGTACGTAAATATTCAATACTATTCTTTATTTTTGTGTTTAAAATCATCAACATATAATGGACCAACTTCCTATGAATTGCATGTTACACTTTGGGTACTAATTAATACACAAACCTCGATTCAATGCATCACAATAATTTTAGGTTATGTTTTTCAACAATTTTAGGAGCGAATATGCATATGTTTAAAATGACATATCCCTGTTAGCCCAAAATGACATACTATGCCATTTTACCAGTACCTGCTGTTTTTTCTTACACAATTCTAAAATTAGGTACTTAATTTCTTCCAGAATGGTTGGCGGTTATCAACGCAAATCAAAACGCCAGTCTTGGGATTCGCTACAAATGCAGCAGGCAATAGAAGCTGTTCAGAGTCAACAGATGGGGTGGTTGAAAGCTGCTAGGACGTTCAATGTGCCGCAAGCTACTTTGCGGCGAAGATGTTCAGGACAAAATAAACAAGTGAAAGGTGTTGAAAAGGACTTGGACGGTTTGTTACAACATTTTCTCCTGAGCTAGAAAGAGACCTCGTCAATCATATCAAATTGTTAGAGTCCCGTTTGTTTGGTCTCACATGTACAGACATCCGATCTTTGGCGTATCAGTTATCAGACAAAAATGGTATCGATCATCGTTTTAGTAATAAAACAAAACTAGCTGGCTGGGACTGGTTGTATTGTTTTCGTAAGAGACATCCTGATATTTCACTTAGGAAACCAGAAGCCACGTCTGCTGCCAGAGCACAGTCATTCAATAAACCCCAGATAGCTAAGTTCTTCAAAACCTTGCAAGACACAATCGAAAAACACAACATTCAGCCAACTCGTTTGTGGAATGTAGATGAGTCAGGACTTTCTACAGTTCAGAGACCTGGCAAAGTTTTTGCAACGAAAGGAAGAAAACAAGTTGGACTCATAACCAGTGCAGAGAGAGGACAACATGTTACCTCGGTAGCTTGTATGAGTTCTGCAGGTACTTACGTCCCACCAGCGCTTATTTTTCCGCGGAAAAACTGGAAAAAGAGCTCACAGATGGTGCACCTACAGGAACGCTTGGTATTGCTCAGGAAACGGGATGGATGACTGGAGAAGTCTTTTCACCTGGATTAAGCACTTTAAGGAATATGCTAATCCAACTCCCGAAAACAAGGTCTTGCTTTTAATTGATGGCCATGCAAGCCATAAGCACATTGATGTTTTAACTTACGCCAAAGAACACGGAATTGTCATGCTATGTTTCCCCACATTGCACACATCGTTTACAGCCGCTTGATGTGTGTTTCTTTGGACCATTAAAAACCTATTATGACCAGGAAGTTACAAAATGGTTAAAATGTCACCAAAGGAGAACGGTTACGCAATATCAGATTGGAAGCTTGTTTGCAGCAGCTTATGGAAAAGCGGCGACGAATCTAAATGCCTTGAGTGGCTTCCAAAAAACTGGAATTTGGCCGCTAAACCCAGATATTTTTCCAGACTATTTATTTGACCCTTCATTGGTAACCAATATTGAACAGAATGCAGATACCGATTTGGAACGTGAGATTTTATTGCCGGATAATACTGCTACCAGCCCCTCCACAGTTACTAAAGATGCCCCTGGAATACAAGAAGAAAATGTTAATAACAACAAGGTATTTGAAACAGTTCGACCTCAAGATATTTCTCCACTACCAAACACATCTGGTACTCAACGGACCAAGAGAAAGAGAAAGGCTGACGGCACACAAGTTCTTACAAGTAGTCCATACATTGAAGAGATAAAAGCGAAGATTATGGAAAAGAAAGCCAACGAAGAGCGCAAAGCAGCTAAACGAGCAAAAAAGAATTTTTTTCGAATGTTTGATACACAAGAGGACCCACCCGAAGTTGATGACAATGATGATGATGAAGAAAATCCCCCATGTTTGTACTGCAACGATTTATATTCTTTCTCCAGATCTGGCGAACCGTGGATTCGATGTTTGCAATGCAAGAAATGGGCCCATTGTGAGTGTGCGGATGTCCCCAAATCAAAAAACAGTATCTGTGTGAAATATGCCAGCCATAATATTTAGTATGTCGTTCTAGACTAAGCCTGTGGTTAAAATGACACACACGTATTTTTATGAACTTATTTTTTTATGAGAGTCTGTTTTGAGTTTTTGTGTATTTTATGCTTAGAAATCCATGTTCTCATTTAAATAAACGTCCATGAATTTTTGCAAAACCTTATTTTAATAAATAACAAAATTATTGGATTTGAAAAAAGAGGTATGTCATTTTAGGCTAAACTCCCTATGTGTTGAAAATGTTTACAAAAGCTGTTTTCTTTATCTCGAAAATAGTATATTTTAGAGGATAAGTTAATTGAAACTTTTTTTTATACTTTTAGACGACCTACCATACCCTGAAGTCTTGCGCATATATTATGAAATGAATGAAAAAAACAGAAATTCGATGTTAGTGCAAATTAATAATTATTGAAACAATTGTTTAGAATTAATTTTTCAAAATCAGATTGATCGTAAATAATGTCTAATAAAATATAATAAAATTTATGTCATATGAATATTTATTTTGAACACTCCCATAAAATGTACATTTATCGTCCAATTTTGAGAAACTTTTTTAAATTCTAGAACGTTCAAAACTATACTTTAGGACAAATTATCACATTTTTCTTACAAAACCAAGGACTACTAAAAGTAATTTTAAGGAGAAACATTAAAAAAATTGTATTTGCATTTTTTTTTTAAATTGAGTACATACATTACTGGCTGGGCTTTCTTTTAAATAAAAATTTCATTAAGTATTAACAAAATTATAAATTACATTAATTTTTTTTTTTAAACAAGAGATAAAAAAATAGTGGGATAATAATGTATCATAAAGTATAGTTTTAAACGCTCTATAAATTAAAAAAAGGTAGTCAAAATCAGACAATAAATATAAATTTTATAAGAGTGTCCCGTTTTCAAATGGGTCACAGTCTCTATTGTAAATATTCTTTAGAACAAATTTTAAATTTTTGTCGCATATTCAACATTTTTTAGAAGTTAGAGCACATCCTTTCAGCCTTTGATTGATGTGTATTTGATATCAAACTATATGATTTAACATACTAAGACCTGATTTTTTCACTTTCAGATAACTTTATCAGTCAGTTAACTACTATAAAAAACACAGTATTGACCCAATCACATTGTTAGAAATACACGTTTTTAAGATGATTAACCGATAGATAAAATTAATTGGAGATGAAAAAATCAAGCCTAAAAAATTTAAAATTATTTATTTAATTAAATGTGTCATAGTAAAATATTTATGGTATGCAAAATTAGTGTTTTATTCTCCAGCAATTTGGACGACGCATCCATTATCTAAGTTTCGCTTCATCTTACATTTTTTTAACAAGGTAAATTTATGTAAAGAATTTATACATTTTAAATTTTTATTTTTGCCTATTGTTTTTATTTCATTTAGTCTCTTCTCCCATCTTTCTCATCAATTTACTTTTTTCTCTCCCAGTTTTTTTTATTAAAAATTATTAAAAATTTATTTGAAAAAGTCAAGGTATCTAAAAAACCGTTGAAACTAGTGATATTATAAAATTTTGTCAGAAATCCGAAAAGGAAATATACCGGGTCTTCCGTAAAACAAAGTAGTGATGAGGACTTCCGGACGTGGCATTGAAAATATTTTTAGAATGAAAGAGAATCCTAAATAACCTTAGAGTCCAAAACTACAGAATCTTAAGGAAATTTTCTAACGAATGAGAAACTTTTCGTATTTTATAATTTTTATCATTGTTTTTATTAATTTTAAATTTTATTAGATTAATTTATTTTTATTCTCAACGTGTATTGGAAATATGACCTACATTTTAATCAGAAAATGTATTGTATCTAATGCATATTCAATCAATTTATATATGTATTTATATAAAATAAAGTAATAAATAAAATCAATAGCAAAACTTTTTACTTTCAACCATTACCATAGAAGCTTTTCAATAACCAATAATTTATAATGTAACGTTGAGTAAATTACTTAATAGGTAGCACCACATTTGCGTACCTACCACAATGAAAAATAGATAATTATTTACGTCAGCATGTATAAAAATAACAATTAGGTAATTCAAATTATTGAATGTGCATAAAGTTATAATATCATACCATAAAATATATAAAAGAACGTTTATTTATGTTACTCATTTGTTTACTAGTTTTCTTTATAGAGTTTAAACAAAATTTCATTGTTTTAATCTCATTTATGGCCGATTGCACCGATACGCCTTAAGCAATGCTTAAAAACTTAGATACAACTGTAGTCATAATAATTTTGATATTTATTTCGCAGTGCTGATGAATTCAGAGCCGGCATCGGACTATCTTCAAATAAATAAAATTTTATTTTCAATTAGTGGATGATTTCATGGCAATGTACCATGAGGTTACACCGCCAACTTTCCGGATAAATGAAATGACTCAGTACAACAACTTTTATTACTCTAAAATCGAATTTAAAAGATCACGGACCAACAATATAATTGACCCATAATCTTTCAAATTTGATTTTGGTGTAACCAATGTTGTTGTAAATGACTGATCTTTTTCAAAACAATTGAAGAGCACAAAAAGCAAGTGTAAGACGGAGATGTGTTATTTTGAACAATAGAAAAATTAGACGTATAATTTTTAGAAATACGTTAAATGAAGAATGTTACCTAAACCTATTGCATAAAAAAGTGTATGAAGATCTGTTAATAGTACATTATTATACGAGTTACATAAGAAAGGTTATTATTGCACGAGTTGTTTAGAGTACGGCAAGCAGAGCGAGGAGTGTTTTAATTATACGAGTGCAATAATAACCGCTTATGTAACGTGTGTAATATACAATTTTTTCGATTTTGCATCTTAAATCTAAAAAAAAATTAAAAAGATAACTCCAGATTTAAACTTTTAGTAATTTATTTTACAAAGTTGGTACCACGATAAATTTGGCATCCATTTAATTTCAATTAATCATTCAAATAAGTACCAACTTGAAGTACGGAACAGTATCGTTCTAGACTTTTATTGACTGGCATTGGTGTTGTTATAGACCTCGAAAATAGTTTATAAAGAACTAGTTTCAGAAGATGCATTCTATAAAATGCCTTCTGAAACGAATTAATTATACTATTTTTTCTGTTTTGGGCTTTTCAGATTGATTTTAAAATAAAATTTTGCGAGTTTTTAAATTTAGGGAATTTTGAAGTGTAATTGCTAAGGTGGCAATATTTTCATTAAACTTTGGTTTAAATGCTAGTTTAAGTTTAATTAGTACATTTATCATACGTTTCATTAAAAAAAAATGGGTGGAAATAAAAATAAATAGATAAATAAATCTACTGAACGTTAATTACGGTTTAAATTAACGCACACCGAACGTAACGACAGCTTGGACGTTATCAGTGTGACCACCGTTCGGAATAAAAATTGTTCTACTTCTATAAAAGAACTCATTTGGGTGCTTTTATAGCTCTGTAAGCGACTCAAAATTGAAAAACGATATTAAACACAACAAATTTGTTTTCAACGAAACACAAACCACCAACGTAACAAAATATTTATTTTTGGATTGGTAAAGTAATGTCAATCTGATATCAATAGACTTTATTGTGTGGGAATACCTAAAAGATATTGTTTTAAGCAAATAAAGTACAGCTTGAAATAACAGATTTAGACGCTTTCAATATTTCTTTACAATGTAATGATAATGTAGTCTTATTCAAAACGAGCACAACTTTTGTATATAGAGAAATGGGAGCATTATTTGTAAATTTTTGGAATTAACTTTGTCTTTGACCCAAAATGTGAGATTTCAACAAAGTCATATTTTCCTTACAATGAGCACAACCACCCACTGTTTATAACTGCCAAATTTTAATATTGTAGTTCAGATAGTTTTTGAGATATAAATTGACTTTGGAGAAGAATGGGGGGAAAGGTTTAAAGCTGAGGGTCTATCAGGGGGGGTTGGGCTCATGAAGTGGAAGTTTTATTTCTACCATACGTCCGACACGACGGAGCATTCAACTAGTTTCATCTAAATTCCAAGTTTTCAAGAAATAACGATGTTATTAATAAAGTTACTGAGTGGAAAATGTATCCAGAAGACAACCAGACCTTGCAAATTAATCCTTGATGTTACTCCTACAGGGTGTTCTAAACTCTGAAGCCAACGTGTTTCATAGTTTTTCTCTTTTTTCTCTGTTTTTTGTCCACTTTTTTGCATCAATAATTCTTTAAAATGTTCTGGCCATCTATTCATCACTTCTGTCCTTCCCGTTAATAGCACCCCTTATTTATTTTTTACTCGTCTTGTAATACTTTTTTTGTTATTATTTGATCCTTTTAAAATTTTTAATTTAACAACTGCTCTTTTATTTTTATATACCGGGTGTCAACTTATATTTTCCCTTATTTTAACTACCTATAACTTCTAAATGGTTTAGGATAGAAACATGTGGTTTTCGCTGAACTGTTACATTTTAGTATAAGTTTTCTTTGAATACATTTACGTAAATCGTCCAAAACCTACTATAATTACAAGAACTGAACACATTGATGTTCTTTTGTACGGTTTTTGATTTGTATATCTCATTTTAAAAATTAATTTCTCGGTCATTCGCTAACCGATTTTGAAAAACTTTGCATCGCTGGATAGGTGAAAGTCATTTCTTTCAAACTACAAAAAATATACCGGGTGTTCCATGAAAAAAAGTTAACAAAAAAATTGTCAAAATTTTGTTATGACGTCCTCAAAGTCGATAGAAAAAATTCAATGTATTCACAGAAAACTTATACTAAAATGTAACATTGCAGTGAAAACCGCAAACCGTTTAGAAGTTATAAGCAGTTAAAATAGGGAAAAATATAAGTGGACGTCCGTTATTTCATTGTAAGTTTTTATTCCCTAGGTACTTCTTCCATAATATCTTGTTCGTTTTCACTTGCTGTTTTACTTCTTTTCTTAATTTTTTCTTGAAAGAGTTCTTTGTATTTCTTCCTAATTTCCTCTTCCATTAGTTTATAAGATCGTATAACTTCAAAATCTACTTTTTTTATTTTGTGTCTTTTCTCTCCCTCTCTCTGCCCTTTAGTTTTCTTTATCTTTGCTACTACCAAATAGTGGTCAGATCCAATTTCCGCTCTTCTTCTAACCCTAAAACCTAGTATTTGTCTCGTACTTGATTTTTCTATTAAGTCAATTATTGATTTTTCGTTTCGTGTGATATTCTGCTGGGTATGCTTGTGGATGTGTTTGTATTGGGAAAATGAGTTTGCTATTATTAATCTCTGGTTTTGACAGTAGTTCAGGGTTCTAATCCCGTTGTTGTTACGTTTGTTTTCTCCAAATTGTCCTATTATGTTTTTGTATTCCGTATCTTCCATTCCTACCCTACCGTTGAAATCACCTACTACAAATAGCGTAACTTTGCTTTCTTCAGTTGCTATTGGTAATTGGTCCCAAAATTGTCTTTTATTAATGCTTTCTCCGTACACCACTATCGTCGTTTTCAATTCTCCTTCACGTCCTTTTAGCTGTGCCTTTAGAATCCTCTCCATTCTTAAAACGTGTTCAATGGTGCAGCGCAAGGTTAGTCTCAAAGAAGCAGTTACAAGGACCGGTACTGACGGCTTAATCTCGTCTTACGGATTATGATTTGTTAAACAGTTGCGTATATTTAAACAAGTATGAGCTCTGTTACTGAATTCTATATTTAGGTTTTACAAATTACTTTGGAGACTTTGTGACCTAGCATTGCCCTCAAATTAGATAAAGTGCTAGTTCAAAGATTAATATTTAAATAAATAAAAAAACTACCTAACTGGGTAACTGGCACATTTTTTTAGTTTTTGCGTTCTTCTCTTGGTCTCTTAAATCGTTGGTTTTGATAAAAGTGTGTGTCGTTTGGTTTGCTTAATATTAAGAGGAAAATAGTTACGGAATACTTATTATAAATATAAGGCAAACGAAAGTATTCATTAATATTTTATTGGGGGTGTTTTCTAAATTACATTTCAATTAACTATCTTAAAAATACTTGCACACTACATTTACTAAACTATATTTTTTTCAAAGATTTAGTCAGCACAGTTTATGAAATCATTCAAAAGTTATAATTAGTAATTTATTTAAAAAATTACTTATCAAAGTCACTGACTATATATCCTACAGTTTCAACCGCTTTAATTGGGGACCAATACCGATAGATGTCGTGGGACCATTAGGAGTCGCATCGCCACTCGCATCGTCACTTACAGTGGCGTAGCCATAAATCATTTAATAAACATTGTAATTTAAAAAAAAATCATTTTAATTCGTTTATTGGTGTGTTTAATTATTGAAATATATAACAAAGAATCCGTAAACATGCACACGACATCTATCGGTATTGGTCCCCAATTAAAGCGGTTGAAAGTCTAGGATATATAGTCACTGTCAAAGTGTAATAATATTTTATTCATAGTAGTATTTCATGTGTTTAACATAAACTCACTTTTTTAGTCAGAATCTTCTGTGCCAACAGTAAAAGGTTCAGTAACTTCCTCAGTTGTACAATTATCAATAATTGCATCCTTTAGAGGTTTACCAGTGGAGTCGGTTCCATATCTTTCAATGTCTCTCAGTACATTCATTCCCTTCAAAACTTTTCCAAAAACAACATGTTTTCTATCTAACCAGTTTGATCCTTTAAGAGTGATGAAAAATTGAGAACCGTTAGTGTCTTTACCAGAATTTGCCATGGACACCCAGCCTGCACTGCAGTGTCTCAATATGAAATTTTCATCTTCAAATCTTTCACCATAAATACTGCGACCTAAAATAATTTGTTTTAAATTTTTACGCATTTATGACAAAATTAACTCACCTCCTGTACCATCTCCGTTTGTAAAGTCACCCCCTTGAATCACAAAGTGTTGGATTACCCGATGAAATTTAGTGCCTTTGTAACCTTCTCCCACTGGTCTTTGACATAGTTCATAAAAATTTTTAACCGTTTTTGGAACAATTTTACCAAACAAGCCAATTTCGACGCGTCCTAATGGTCGATCTTCGTGTTTAATGTCAAAAAATACCTACAATATAATTTCGAGTATAATTTATAAGACAAAAAATAATTTTGACAAACTATTTACCTTTTTATCTACTTTAAGCTCATTATTTTCACTTCCAGAACATAACGCGACGGCAATAAAAGGCAATACTATAAAAAGATGAATGTGCATATTTATCTTAATGCGCGGCTAAGGATATTAACACAAACTGAAATCACAGGTATTATAACGTGAAACTTAGTTTGACCGACACACTATTGAATAGTAATGGAAGTTCAAGCGATACACCATAAGATTTATGTGTATTTATTGTTGTAAGTGCCACGTTCTTCGTTTCTATACGCCTATCATTTACATAGTCGCAGTTTTGATGTGGTCATTAATTTTATGTAAGGCAGGGCTAAAATATATACATTAATTTTAATCTAATAACATTAAGTGAAATCGAACCCTATAATGTAATCGGAACAGTCGTTGTCATTTTTTTGTTATCATACCTGGAGTTTAAATATTTTGCAAATTACACTATTGTTCAGAAAAAAGTTTAAAAGTGTCTGTTTGCCTTCAGGGCAATTTTTTTAAAACATGAAAATTTCTATAAATTTACAGCACTATAACCCCACATAGCCTTGACTCAATACTTGTTATTTGAACATGATCACATTACAAATCCTGCTATTACTTACACTAAAAGCGCGGGGTTTTGATCTAAACAAAAGAAACACTGATACATAGAATAGACTTTATTTCCAATGCTGAATAGGATTGTGTTTAATTTAATTAATTACTGTAAAAATTTCGGTCTTAAAATTTCAGCCAGTGACAATTTTTCTTTTTGAATAGCAACCAATTGAGTGCACATATTATCGATGCCAAAAATTGATAATTCAATAATTTAATAAATAATTTACCCAATGGTGTATGATGTCTTTGTAACCGTCTCCCACAGGTTCTTGATATAGTTTTATCAAACAAACTAATTTGTATCCTGTAAAACAAAAGATTAATTTAATACCAACAATATCTGTAATATAATTTATTATAGAACAAATACTTAACAGCAAATGTTATCCTTTTTATCAATTTTGGGCTCATTTTCTCATCCGAACTTTGAGAATACAAGACGACGGTATATTAATGCTATAGAAATGTGAATGTACGTAGTATTCAACTTCACAAACTTAGATCACAATAATTACATGTGAAGTTTAGTTTTATCACCCCACAATTGAATATAAAAGTTAAAATATAGGTAAGCAGTCATAAATACCCACGTAATTCAAATTCGCCAATCACTTAAACGGTTGAGTGTAAACCATTGTGTGTAAACGAACGATTTATATTGTAAGGAGTTATAAGTTTATTAAACGCGAATTTTTTTGTTATCATTCTTGGGTATAAAAGTTCTGCCAATTACGTAACATACTTTTAGGAAAATCTGTATGAATGGTCGAAAAGTTTCATTTTGCGTTTATGGCGATGATAAATACAGGGTGTCCCAAGATTTTTTTTATAGGCTGTAACTTGGGAACTAACTAATAAGTTTGTCTGAAATCTTTTTGGGATCTATATAGGGTAAACGTGACATCGTCATCACAATGAAAGAAATTCAATGGAAAGGAAGATACTCAAATGAAAAGATTATTTATTTCAAATTCACTGTCTATCCACTTTAGTACACTACTAAAGTGAATAATTACACCAAATTTTCAATTTAATGTTTATTTGGAACAATAACCAGAGATAGCTAAAATGACGCAATTATCATGTCCGGATTCACTTCATACACGCCTATTTTTACTTTTTGACTAGTTTTTGTAAAAAACTAAAAAAAGACAGTAATCGTTGGAATTCTACCCTCTAATCGCTTTTGGATTAACATTAGTAAAATCTGTAGTAATATCTAATGTCAAATTGATTGGGGTCACTTTCTAAATACTCATACCCAGTAGTATCATTTTAAAACAATACATAGTGTGAAAATTCCAAAGTAAAAATGTCATTTCTATTCGCACCGAATAAATATGTAGATATGTTGCTAATTTATGGTAAATGTAAGAAAAATTCTCGAAATGCTCAGGCCCTATACAAGAAGCGTTTTCCCGAAAAACACCTTCTCATGGGACCTTTACTATGGGTGAAGAGAAGATGTGACAAGTTTCATTTTCAAACTCTAAACATAGTAATCATGACAAACCAATACAGACTGAACAGGATGTGGTGAATGTTTTAGCACATGTAGCGGTTAATCCCCATATGTCCATCCAAATCATTGCTGCAGAAATTAGTGTTTCTTTAAGTTCAGTTCATAGAATTTTAAAAACTCACTATCACCATCCATTTAAATTACATTTGATACATGAGTTGCAACCAACCGATCCAAATGAGAGATTAACCCTTATCACTGACATGCAAGTTATGATGCAAGACATTCCCATTGTGTTGAGTAAAATTTTGTGATATGATGAAACTCGTTTCCGTAATAATGGTGTCGTAAATCGTCATAACTCCTATTATTAGTTAGTGGAAAATCCGCGGTGGGTAAGAGAAATCATATGGAGAGTTAATGTTTGGTGTAGATTATCCAATGGTCGGTTAGTAGGCCCATATTTTTTTGGAGATTATTTAAATGGTCAAAGATATTTAAATTATCTAGAAAATGAGCTACCTGCGTTACTGAAGAATATTCCTTTAATTGAAGGAAGATATATCATAGGCAGCAAGATGACGCACCCCCACATAATAGCGACAATGTAGCAAATTATCGTAATGATAGATTTCCAAACAAATTAGATTGAAATTCATGGACTATTTCGATGGCTTCCACAATTGTCGGTCTTGACACCCCTAGATTATTTTGTATGGGGATATTTTGTTTATAATGAAAAACCTGTAGACGAGAACATTTAAAAAAATAAAATTAGACAAGCTTATAATAACATTACTCAAGAGATGATACATATGCGGCATGTACAGTGAACTATTTAGACGGTTCGAAGCTTGTGTTGTTGCAAACCAAAATCATTTTAAACATTTTTTATAAAATTACAGTACAGTCAAAATGTTTTGGTTACTGTTGCAAATAATTAAGAATTTGGTATAATTATCCACTTTAGTACCTTCACTGTGGTACACCGGCATTTGCTATAAAAAAATGTTTTCATTTGAGCTAAGTTTGATCCTCCCTTTCCTTTGAATTTTTTCATTGCGATGACGTACTGGTTCCTGTGATGACGTCACATTTATAGGTCGTGTACGTCAATATTCGTTAGAGTTTTTGGGCATTTTTAATACAAATATAAAATATGGAAGGTGATCAGTACTTTACAGTACCCCATGATCAACAAGCAAAACAAATTGTTCCTGAGAATCATCACTTTGGTTTGCGGACCTGGTCATCAAGACCCTCGCAGACAGTTAGGAAAAACTGAACAACACAATTTTTACAAATCACAATCACACACTAATATAGGACACACAACAAATATTCTGAAAATTAATGTTAAGGGGTTGATTAGCGACAAATCAGATCTCTTGTCTAATCTTTGTTTCAGGAATAGGGTCGATATTCTACTTTTACAGGAAACACCTGTGGAGATGAGACAAGTATACTCAATAAAGATATAGTAAAAGGTTTTCAATTAGTAGACTTTATTGATAGCCCCATTCATGGAATAGCTACATACGTCAAAGAAAATGTTCAATACGAAAATATACAAAAAAGTATAATTTTCGTTATAGCTACTAAAATAGGAGAAATATATGTAGTAAATATTTACAAACCTCTTCCAATACCTTGGCCAGAAAGGTTTAATGTAGATTCTCCTCATCCATGTGTATATTTTGCTGGCTTTAATTGTCATAACACATTATGGGGCTACAAAGACAACTATTCCAATGGAATAACGTTACAAACGTAGATGTAGTTTCAAAACATACATTTAGTATACGATCCAAAAGACATCAAAACATTTTGCTCCGGTCGATGGCAAAACGATTACAGCCCGGACCTGTGTTTAGTGACAATGGATCGTGACATGGTTCTATTACAATCAGAACGAATGGTATTAAACGATTTTTCAAAAAGTCAACATAGATTTTCGATATTACATATTGGACTTCAAATTCCGTTTTTCTATTTCGCAATTTCTATAGCATTGTTTCCGTATTGTACACGATACGGAAATAGAAGCTCTTTCCGTACTGTTTTAGGGATTTTATAAATTTTAGTGGATAACTAAATAATTAACAATTTTAATTTTGACGTAAGAAAATTAAGTGAGGTTTTATTCGGTTAGTTCTTATTAAGTAGATTTTAATATTCAAAGAAAATTTAATGTTAATTTATGAAACAAAACTTAACAAACAAATATTCTTCTATGGACCGCGCATTTATGACTTACATTAATGTAAACAAAATTGATTTTAGTTTAGGCAACTATACATACATATTGGCGTTTTATCTTCAATCAACTACAACATGAAAGTATATTTAAATAAAAAATCTGTCGTAATTTGTAGCAAAGCAAATTTTAATAATAACAAATCGACATTAATCTACAATTGTAATAAATCTTGAATTTGTTCACAATGATTTTTAAGACATTTTTGTATTGTATGCAACATTTCAATGATAACGTTTAATAACATGTTAATGGTGTTCAGGTCATCTATTTTAGAAACTATTCTCTCACGTAGTTCTTCAATATTATTTACTCATTGTTCAAAAGTTAGATTCTTTAAGTAAGGCTGTAAGAAAAAATCAAAACTATAAAAAGTAAACATTCCGACTTCTGAAAAGATCTTTTGGAGGTGAAGCGGAACCACTTTAACAAAATGTTTTTTGTAAACTCTACATGCACCTGTTTGTGAAATTATAGAACGGTAAATGTAAAACCAAACTTCATCGATAAGGAGTCTTAAGCAAATATGTCTCTGATAAAAGCGTTGCAAAGCCATTGACAGTATTGAATATGTACAGGATAATTGTCTCAATAAGTTGGTAAACTGCTTGCACACACTAAGGATATAAATATCTTTCTTCGGTATGATGCGACAAATAATTATATAAAGTTCAACTTGTTCGAGATGTGCTTATAGTCCGTTCAGTCTCATCTGGCGGTTATAGGATTATAGTGTAGGACGTTCGTTTCTTGTGTTCATTGTTATAAATCACGCCCTTAAAATACTTTCCATTCTATGCTATAGAAAAGAGAAACAAAGATAGTTATACACTGTCTAAGAGGTAGTGCGTGCTATTCTTGACAGTGTATTCAAACTTGATTTTTAATAACTAGGTAATAGAGTCCAATTTTGAATGACCGACGAATTGTCTACCTACATCTTACAAATAATCCAGAAGTTCTCAAAATTCTACTCGATTTTTTACTCCACATCATAGTATACGATGGGAAGTTATGCGACGATTTCTAAACCGAAAATTTTAACCCCTCTTTTTTTTCACTTTTTCCGACGAAGTAGAGTTAGTAGGTATGTTACAAAGAAGCAAAAAAAATTTTGTTTTTATGCCGACCGGCCGTCCGCACGTATGTAAACAAGATTCCGGCTAAACCACAAGTCCGATTTTCATGAAACTTGGCATGTAGATGTTATTTATAAATGCCCAGATCTGATTAATTTTTGGGCCTAATCCATCCAGCCAAAAGGGTACATCACCTACATAGACTTTCTTATTTCTAAGGAGTAATTACTGAGATATTTGTTGTCACGTGACATTAATAGTTTTAATTATATAGTGAAAGTACTCTTTATTTTGAAATTCCATAACATGAATAGGTGTAATTATAATAATGTCATTCTAGTAATTAAGTATCGATTGCTGTGATTATTCTTGTTATTATTATTTATTGTTAATTGTTAGTTGTTGGTGTAACTTATACAAGTGCGGTTGATTTAATTCAAAATTTTGCAAGATGCCAAAGAAGTTGACAAAACAATGCCGTGAGTTAGTGCTAAACGTGTTTGACTATTTTTCTGAAGAAAAACAAAGCGGTGGTCCTCTACTATCTGTATTTGCAGTTCAGCAAAGAACAGCGGACTCGTTACAAATTTCACTCAGAACCGTACAAAGACTGTGCAATCTAAGAAATGAATGTGTTGATTTAGAACCAGTAAAAAGGAAGATAAATAAAATCCGTTCTATCGATCTACCGGATAGTAAAAAACAAACTATTCGTGAGTTAATTTACGAAATGTACGTAAAAAAGAACACGTTTCCTTAGATTCTCTATTGGCTTTAATCAAGACGAAAAGTGTTTGTGAAATAAAAAGAACTAGTTTATCTTATTTACTAAAGCATATGGGTTTCCGATTTAAGAAAACAAACCATAGACTCGGTTTATGTGAACAAAATCATGTTGTGTCCATGAGGAACGTCTTTTTAAGAAAATATTTAAAAATGTCAACTCCAAAAATTCAAAGCAGTTTGTTTTTTTGATGAAACATGGGTGTTTAGTAAAGGAAATTCTAAACGTAGTTGGCAGGACGCAAGTTCGAAGAGTTTACAACAACCAGCCAAGACATCAAATGGTAAACGTTACGTAATTGTTCACGCGGGTAATATAAATGGATTTGTTGAGGGAAGCAGTTTAATTTTTGACACACAAAATAAATCCTACGATTACCACGATAACATGAATTCTGAGTTATTTGAAAAATGGTTTGAAGAATCTGTACTGTGGCGACTAGAAAAACCGTCTATCATTATTTTAGATAATGCAAGCTACCATTCTAGAAAAACTGACCAAAACCCTCGACTTCCTGGAATAAAAACCAGATTATTGATTGGTTGCTTAGTAAGAATATAGAATTTGAGTATTCTATGTTGAAAGCCGAATTACTTGAAATAGTTAAAAAAATGCAACCGAAGATGGTAATAAATACGTCATCGACAATTTAGCTTTGTTTTATGGTCACGAAGTCCTACGTTTGCCCCGTATCATTGCCACTTCAATCCAATTGAATTGGTATGGGGCATTTGTAAAGAATATTATGACAAATGTATTGGAGCTACATCTGGAAGAGCAGAACACGTTCTAAGTACTTGGAATGAGGCCCTGAATAAAATAACCGCTGATACCTGGAGAAGATGTATTCAACACACAATGAAGTACGACCTCTGATTTTTACGGTCAACGGTGAAGATAGTGAAGACGAAGACATTTTTGATAATTTAAGTGACTCGGATGAGGATGTATAATTTCTTTATTTATTATTATTTATATTCTATTTTAAAACAGCAATTACTGTCACACCGCATTGAAATATTGGAAAACGATCCAGTAATTTTATTGTATTACGTTTTAGAATTCGTTTTTATATATAAATTTATTTCATATGTTTTTGTACGTTTCACATTTTTTAATTGGTTTGCTCACAAATCAAGTAAAATTGCTCTTTGTACTAATATTCCTAATATATATTATACTGTTTACAGTGCATTTTTTTATTGCAGGCAGAAATATTTTACAATAATTAAAAAATTATATCAAATCTTAACTTTTTTTTGCATTTATAATTAAAAAAAATACTTTTCTCTGTGTAAGGATATAATAATACTTAAATAAAAAAATCGAGTAGAATTTTGAGAACTTCTGGATTATTTGTAAGATGTAGACAATTCGTCGATCATTCAAAATTGGACTCTATTACCTAGTTATTAAAAATCAAGTTTGAATACACTGTCAAGAATAGCACGCACTACCTCTGAGACAGTGTATAACTATCTTTGTTTCTCTTTTCTATAGCATAGAATGGAAAGTATTTTAAGGGCGTGATTTATAACAATGAACACAAAAAACGAACGTCCTACACTATAATCCTATAACCGCCAGATGAGACTGAACGGACTTTATTCGTGCAGTCAACGGATTTCGCATAATTTCTTGCGAGGATGGCTGTGAAATTTTAGTGGAACTTCAAAACAAGCACTTAATCTGTCACCAGTTTATTGTTGTCAATTTGACACAATCATACAGTGAAGGCTTATTTGAGTCTTATTTATTGCTAAATAATGGAAAATAATGAATAACAGTAAATACCTTGAAAACCAGAGAAGATAGGTATAGGAAACCATTATACCATTCGAAAGAGAACAAAATTATTCATCGAGTTGTGCAACAATATACAGAGTGTTCCATTAAAAATAAATAAGTTGTGATGGTTTGAACTTGATTAAATTCAGCACTACATTTCTACCACCCTGTATGAAATTAAGTAATTATGAAATCATGGGAGAGAAGCTTAGAGTTTCAGTTGTATCCCCTATAAATTTTATCTCTTTAACTTTATTATTGTAACATACACAACTCTTTAAATTAGGAAGTGTTTTTTAAATTTTTTTTGAAAAAAAATAAATATCTAAAAAACGGATAACTTTAAAAATAGGAAACCTTAATGAAAGTTTATCTAAAATTAACGTATAATCCAAAATTGCAATAATATGCAAGGTGTTCCATTAAAAATAACGAAAATGATGTTAACTTCCGGTACAACCGGAAGCGTTCGGTAGACGCCATTATTTTAGTTGAAAAGAACATGCCCGAAAACGCCTAAAGCCAAAATTTCAAAATCCAAATCGAAGTAGTCTGTGAAATATGTCTAATGACTAGTCACCTTGGGACACCCTGTATATAAGCAATGATACTATGCTTCAATGGTTGATTGTTTCACAATAAAATTATAGTTATTATTTATTCGTAGGATATTGTTTTTCATTGTTGTGCTTTGATGAACGTGTAATGTACGGTGCTCCAGAAGGTCAGTATCAGTATTGGTTCGTCTTGACCTAGCATTTGCTGCAGGATTTAAGAAAACCACTAAAACCTAAACATGCAAATCCTGATGTATGTTAGTATTCATATGTATTAATATTGATTGGATACAAAATATTGTTCAACTTCAGATGTCTTTCAAAATAGTAAGGCATATAATTCAGTTTCATATATTTAATTGTGAACCTTTAAACTTAATCTTACAATTATGTTTAGATGAGGTATGAGTTGAGGCGGGGGTTTATGTTCTAAACGTGATTATTGTGCTTTGTAGTTTTTTCTTAAAACATTAGAATTTGAATGAAAATCCGTCGCGCGCCTTCCTCATTTAAATAATAAACATTGGTTTTGGTGAATATTTATTAGTTTTGCACCTTCTTTTGATGAATCTCGTTGCAAAACGATTCGTCTTAGAACACAATTTCTATTATCAAAATTGAATCGTTTGGATATTAGTTCAACGTCTGATCCTTGTATTGCCGCACGAGTTAGCAAACCATTCATTGCTATACGAAGATTCGGTAGCTGCATCCCTGTTTTTCAACAAATGGTAGAAACCAAATAAATTTGGATTTAATTATTACAAGGATTTATTGATTATAAAACTAATACCTTCACAGATTTTTATTGTTCATATTTCAACATATGGTTGAATAATGTGTGCTTAACAAATAAACAGCCTTGAATTCATAACATTTAATCAATCTCAATAATTTCTCCTGTAAGCAAATATTTCTAGTTTAGAATGAAGGATGAATGAAAAAACCTCACCTGTTTGTTGCTTTTCCATTGCCGATACAGTAATGTCCAGATTTTTATTTAGTGCCAAAATTAATGCTTGTTGATTATTTTGTACACTACTCGTATCGTCTAAATTGATGATTGTATTTTTAGCTCTCGTCGCATTATCTACCGGTTTAAATATTTTTTCTATTAAATCGATTCGTTTTGAAGTTGACGCTTGAATACTCTGGTTCAACACATGATTACCGGCGTTATCGGCAATTGCGTCTAAATTTATTATGGGAATGTTATCATTAATGGGAGTACCTTTTTTAATCGGTTTAATCGTATTTTTCGCTATTTTTTTCTTAGCCGTATTTACAAGTTTTACAGGAAACGTACATCCTTTTTTTAGAATTGGATAGCCTTTCGTAACTTGTAGCTTTGTACTATTTAATTTGTTCTCGCTGGCTTCTAAATCTATTACATTATCTTTTTTGGTATTACTTTCTGCAACGGAAGACATAATGGGCAGGTGTGCTTGCACATCGACTTTCGACACTCCATTATATACTTTAACTGTATCCGGTGGAACCGCTGACGAACTACTATACCACAGATCTAATAAAAAAAAATTCATAATGATTTACTTACCTTGGGTTATCGGGATCAACAGTAGCATTAGCATTTGGCGTAATTTTCTTCTTTATCTGAATGGCGTTCTCTAAATAACGAATTAAAATGTTAAATGAATTACAGACAAAACATATTTACCCACCGTTTTCCTTATTGAATTCGTCCCAAGCTAATTTCATTTCATGTTCGTTCAAATTTTCATCGGGTAAATTTTGTAATAACGATTGGTGTTCGTGATATCGAAAAATGTCGGTACAATTTTGTAAAACTTGTGCTAATACACAATCAGCAGGCAACTGTGGGGTTGGTCGTACTTGGTTCCTGATAAATTTCGGTCTACAAAGCAACGATAAATTTGTTATTTGAGTCAAGTAAGAATACGTTACCTGAGTAATATTCGCAAATCGGTACTCTTAAAATGTCGAGTAATTTGTAACAAATCGATCACTCTTCCAAAAGTAGCTAATTTTGTGACTTGACGATCATAAATTACTTCCTCCATGGTACCCTTCCAATATGGATGTCGTTACTATTGTTTTTCTAGTGTTTTACTTACTTACCATTGATACAAGCCTATAAATAAAGCATTCTTTCTCTTGTCCAAACCGATAGATTCTAAAAACGCTTTGACTATCATCTGCCGGATTCCAATTTACGTTCATTAAAATCACTCTATTAGCCCCATTAAATTCAAACCCATTCCACCCACTTTATTTGAAATAAGAAATACCCTTTTGCGAGGGTTACTTTTATCATTAAAGCTATCGCAAAGTTGAAATCTACTTTCTGCCGACGTATTTCCATCCATTCGAATATAGTCCTCGTTAGGTACCCACTGCTTGTCGACGGTAGATTCTTGTTGCAAAAATGTTCTATGGCATCTAATTCCAATAAACTGTTTGAAAAAATTAATCTAAAATGTTTCTATTACATTATTTGTCCTATTAACTTTGTAAACACATACACTTTATCGCCTACCATATCACATTCTTTAACAATATTTAGCATTATTTTGAATTTAGAACCGTAGTTTACATTAGTGTCTGAATCGGGCGGGCAGAATCCATTCCACCAAATATTATTACAAGCCGCATCTTTATTTTGTTTAAGAATGGCCTTGAAAGAATAATTAATACGTTACTTATAACTTTTCATTCATAGTACGAGGACGCACGCTCTCATTACGACAAGGAAATTAGTTTTTTTGTGAAATTGTGAAATTTTCATGAATGCAATATCAAAAAGTAGAAGACTGATTAAATAAAATAATATGATTTCCAATTTCAGCCATAAATTAAAAGTTTATGTGTTGCGCGCATTCACCGAAAATATTTTATAACTCAAAAGAATGTTTTTCCGATATTTAATGTCTATAAACTGTAATCAACACAAATATCCAAAAATTGGAAAGGTGGCTTTTTACTCAAAAAAAATTGGATTTCAAAGTATTTCAAATGCAAAATTTATATCCTATAGAGACAAGCAAGTACCTATTCATAGGTCTGGCGGTCTTAAATCTAAGTAACTACTTAATTAGATAATTTAGTTACCGTGCACTTACGATTAGCACACTAGGCAAGTGCCTGGAGCGCATACTTTAAGGGGCGGCAGCCAAAAACAATTTAATTTCATTGGAAGGACTCAATTAAAACATTTTTCTAATTTTGACATGTAAAGTGATATTTTTCATAATCAATGTAGGTTTTGAAACCATCTACTTTTCGTAACTAGTTACGAAAAGAGTTGCGAAAAGTACACTTTTCGTAACTACTTATTTTTTAATTTATGTTACAAGTTGCAAAAAACCCTATTCAAACCAGATTTATAAGAGAAAAGCAGTTGGTATTTCTCAAAACATGTTTAATTTCATTATGTACTGCACATTCTATGTTCAATTTAACGTTTACTCTGATTTTGTTAAAATTAGAAAAAATATTGTATGTAATAGTAACGAAAATGATTTTTGTAACTCATATGATATTACGGAAACTCGCTTCGTTCGTCCCGCAATTATCACATTCGTTACAAAAATCATGCTTTCGTTACTGATTACATAAATACATTTTTCGCCGGTAGAGATGTGTAAAATGTATGTAAATTTTAGAATCGCCCATGCGCGGTGGTAACATTTGACGTAAAAAAGAAAACAGCTGATTACATTTGCTATTTAAAGAAGTTATAAAATTGTCAGATTTAGTTCAAAGTTTGAGGTTTTGTAAAAATATAATATGTACCTGTTTTATTTGCCTCGGCTATCGCCTCTGCAACTAAAACACATTTGTCATAAAAAATCAAACTTTAGTGCCTTGATACATAAATAACTATTTTCCGAAATCGTCACTAAAGTATCAAAAAATCGGAATTAAAGTAAGTAGGTAATTCATTATACGATTCTTAAGTTCACATTTTTACCGGTAGAGGTATGTAAAATGTATGTATATTTTAGAATCGCGCATGCTAGGTGCAAACATTTGTTGTAAAATGAAAAACACCGATAAACAGAGTAAAAAAAATTGTCCGATTTTGTTCAAATTTTGGGATTTCGTAAAATATATAATACGACATCGGCAATAAAGTACTTTTTCATGACTCACGTGTTGACATTCGTCATAAAAAATTAAACTTTAGTGCCTTGATACATAAATAACTATTTAATGATTTATAATATATTATGGATTATTCTTTCAGTAGGTAGGTACGTAACAAAAATGTTACATTTACATTTTCAATCCTCTTACCCATTATGAAAAGTGCCAGTTCAAACTGTTAACACACTCTGAAACAGACAGGGATAAACATTCAAATATTGTTTCTGAAATTAAAAGCAACAATTCTGAAATAGTTATGCAAGTTAAATGATACTGGACTTGCAAGTGATGATCCTAAGGAATTGATAGAAAATGATGCTACGATTGAAATTGTGTTACGCGGTTTACTGAAATAAAACCTGCGATTTTTCAAAGTACAAAAATAAAATTTCAAACAAAACGAGATGTTTGACAGAGAGTACTTTTTATCGCCATTTAGCTAATGATGAGATAAGATCAAGAGATTATTTAGTTTATTCTCCAAGTAGATAGTGGTTTGGTTTTCTGTCTTTTTGGTACAAAATATGTAGATTCTATGAGATCAAAACTTTCTGCTGACGGCATAACAGATTCGAAGTCTTTTGCTCGCACACAAAAACCCTCAAAGGCATAAAAATTGCGAATTAGATATTTTAACATGAAAAATTACAGGTCACTATGATCCGTATGTAGAAGCTGAAAGTAAATACGGGAGAAGTGTCCTCTATAATTTTTTTGTGGTTGTACAAAAATTAACAAGCAGAGACCGCCCTCTTCGCGACCATGATCAAAAATTTGGTTCTTTACCAATGGAGAATATGATTGCTGATTGCTCAATTCAGTCTCTTATTTCTGGCTAATCACATTGAACCAGGACAATAACCTCCTACCTTTCTTCAACCACATGTGATGAAGTTGTGAATTTACTTGCTAATAAAGTAATAAAATTGTCGTTAATGTATCAAGAGTGCCAAATACTTTTGTATTATTGTAGACTCAATCCTAGATATCTCTCATAACGATCAATTGTCTTTTGTAATAAGGTATGTCGGAAAATCTGATTTACCTGTTAAAGAATTCTTGCAATTTATTCCCAATTCGGGGACACCAATCAGAAAATTTGGCTAACACTGTCTTATATGTATTACAATCACATTCTATTAACATCAAAGACAGTCGTAGGCAATTCTATGGCAACCTAAGCAACATGTCCGGAATTTACAATGGCTTACAAGCTCGTATTAAACAAATTAACCTCAAAGAGTCCAGGGTGCTGCACATTAACTGATTTAGTGGGAACATGTGCAGCAAGCTGTTAGTAGGAGGCATGCACATTTTTCAAGTTAGTACAAAATGTATACGGGGTGTCCAGTAAGTCTACTCACAAACTTCGCGTAATGATTCTAGACCCAAAAATAAGAAAAAAAGTTCATATAAACTCAAGTTCGGAAACGCTTCGTTTAGTACCTACAGGGTGTTAAAAAAATTTTATTTTCCTCGGTTTTTTGCGAACAAATTTGAATATGGTCTTGAAATTTGTGACAATTGCCCAATTAAAACAAGGGGACAACTCCGGAACAGAATCCAAGATGCCTGCGATACATTCAGAAATAATGTGAATCAGAAATAAAGTTTATGGTATTGTGAATGGCATGTAAAGATTGAAAACTGCACTACTGCTAGGGATTTGGACATATATTTTTTAGAAAGATTTGTAAAAGTAAGTGAAACTCTCCAAAGTGTTGATACATCCATTGAAAGAGCAAATTGACTGTATGATTATCTAGTAGAATAGGCTCCCTTCGTGATATGTTTGACGTAAACGAAAAGAAGACAACGAATCGATGTGAAAGGTGTGGGCGTAATTATGACACGTCTTTTAAACGATTACATAAGAGAAGCGGTCGTCCAGACGAAGAGAGTGAAGAGGAAGTCGTATATTTAAATGTACGTTGCGGTTCGTTTACATAACGTAGTTTTCGTGATCCTTACGGTGTTAATTACTATCCATTAATTACCTACATGATGAAAATCTCTGTCCATAAAAGAACGAATATGTTTCCACTCTGTGGTGCGAAACGTCGCCTCGACCATAATGATGGGATTTCTTTCACCACACATTCGAAACCTTCTTCCATAAAGGGTGGAAATAAAAGAACGAAGTGTGGTAATTCAAATTTTTTTATAAACATCTAATTGATAAACTTCGTCATTAGCACTGACCCGAGGAAGCAATGTGAAACGTCGCCAAAAACTATAAATCGAAGTTGTTACTCCTCAATCAGAAGGGTCCGCTTTGAAAGGAGGAAATCCTTTTCTTTTCCGGCAAAAAATAAACATCAAAATTATTCAGAGGGAAGTTTTCAAGATTTCATCAAATATCTTATCTAATTAATTTACGTATAATGTGTTTAGGTCTACGTCGATGTCGTCTTGTGTGTCAGATGTGTTGTAATTAGACTGGAATACTTGCTGTGCTCCTGAATGCATTCAACGCTTGTGGTGACCTTAGTTTAGTGACGGTTGTGAGAGAGCGTGAGAATGAACTTGAAAGTAAGTGTGATAGAGATATTAGTCATTTCTCTCATTCGAGAGTACTTTCTTGTTTTGGGTCCGCTCGCGCCTCTCCATTAAATCCTTGTATCCTAGGCATGCCGGTATCTCTGGCCTAACAGGATAGTCCGTTGAATTAATGACATTTTCATTCTTCTTTTTTAACCTAAAGCAATTGACCGCATGTAAAGCACTGTGCTTCACATCATTATTTATTTTGAACTTACTATTAACATTCACAGTTTAAACACTTGAGATTGTTATGATTACTGCATTTATTCGCCTCATGCGGTTCTGCACAATAAAACAGCACACTAGATTGTTACACTTAGAACCACTATGCCAAAAACGTCCACATTTATAGCCGGGTTTAACATTGAGAAAGTATGCATATTTGATGCCCCACGTACACACGCCTTTTATTTTCTCACACGTGCAAGTAAAGTTTAGGTGTAAGCTCGACCACTTTACTAGTTAACTTATGACTTAGGGTTTTGGAAACTATGCACATCAATGCATTCAGATTCAAACTTTTGGAGATTCCTCTAGTTTATGTCAGTCACTCTTTCATCTCGAGACATTGGTTTCTTGAAACTTTCTTTATTGACAGTATAGTCTTTTCCGAGACAGCCTGAGAGTAATTCCTCTGTTCTAGTAACTTGTGAGGGATTGGAGCAGCGAATTGCTGCAGTACAATTCTTTCGTTCTGGAACTCGGTCTATGGTGACTACGTGCGGGAACGTTTTCATGATTACTTTTTTGTTTTTCTCCTTAGTAGTAGAGATGATAAGTTCCGGAACACGCTTAATTTCTTTCTTTCTATATTGAAGTATTGAAACTAGCATACTCGCTTTTAATTGTAGACTGATGGGAACTGCCGAGTTAATTTTTCAGAATCTCGTTTTTGTCCTGGGTTTCAGCAACCAGTTGCCAAGCCGGGTATTTTCTTGTAGAAAAACTTCTAATTTGTTATTAACCTCACTCATTCCCACGTCACGGTTTAGGACATTTTCGTGAATAGACTTAAAGAGATCTTCGAGTGATTGTTGTTCTGCTTGCCACTTTTCGTAGAGTTTAACATGAGCAATTATTTTCCTTGCATTTTTGTCAAGTGTCGTTTCATTAAACTTGCTTGTCGAATATAATTAGTCTGATATTTCGCAAGTCCCTTTTACACGACTAAAATATTAGGTATGACAAACTCTTTCACAAATAATACATATTTTATTCTTTTTGCTCGAGCAGCAAGCTACTTTTTTTTACTTTAGCTACCGCTAGCAGCTTATTTTCGTCCCGCCATTTTTTGACATTCTTTAATTATAGTTTGTCCACGTAAAATTTATTGTTTATTAGGCCGCTATTAGCCGTAAGCAACTTGATGGACAACCACTTGGACAACCGATTGATCAACTAGTCTCCCAATATTTTAGAGCTAGGCAACTCTGTTGCGCAACTGTACAAGAATAGTTTCTTCTTAGTTTTTATTGAAATTGAAAATTTCAGAAAACACCCTATGTTAGTAAGTAGGTGATGCAAAGGATTATATTACAGTATTCGACGACCTTTGTGCTGATAGAAAGAAATTTTGCAACTATTTTGGGATGTCTAAACGTTAATTTGACAGGTTTCCTACTTACTTAGACATTGATATCACTGGACATGCAAAAACTTGTTCTTGTAATTAAAATAATTTGTTCTCTATATTTAAAATTGTATATCTGAAATAAGTTTTCAATAATAAATGATATTGTTTATATGGGATGCACCCGTGATTCGGATGCACGCACAGTCGGTTGCCCAATTAGTCCCGCTACTGGTTTCCTACAGCTAATAGGTTACTACATATACCTACTGCATTGTCCCCGACACTATTGTGACACAAACAGTTGAACGTGCAGTTGCGCAGTTGTGACACGGTCAGCAATTAGTGGAACAACTTTTATTAGTTGATCAACCGATCGTTCACGGCTAATAGCTCCAATTTGACTCAATGCCCCGCTACACAGACGTCAAGCGGTTGATCAAGTGTTGGTCAACTAGTTTCGCACGGCTAATAGCCGCCTTAACGTAATTAATGTAACACACCTATCACTATCACTAACGCGTTGTTATCGAGACCTTTTCGACAATCATCATCACACATCAACTTAATTACTTTAAATATGAATTGAATTTATTTCAACGAGAAAATTAAAACAAATTGTTTATGGTGGAACAAATTAAAAGACGTATAACCTCTATGAACGCGTCACTTTCGTCGAAAACAGTTTGTAACTCAAAAAAGTACCTATGTAATTTATATCGATACTTCTTTTAGCATGGGTACATGAACTAATAAATACGGTATCAAAAAAAGGAACGATGTTTTACGCAAAAAAAAATTCAAGAAATAGTAGATTATTTTATAGGAGTTAAACAATATAATTATTGAGCTTAAAAGTTTGCTGGCGAGGTGTTAGCCGAGACAGCAAATTAGCGAAACAATTATATTTTTAACTCAGTGAAATATATTATTTTTCTTCAAGCGTTTATTGCTAGTTTTCATGTGTTATTTTCAAATTTTCGAGATTCTCGAGTCTTATAGTGACTTTTATTCTCGACGAATCAAGTTGGTACTTTACTGTTACATTCATAATATGACATAACCGAGGTACCAACCTCTAAATAGTTGTGGAAACAAAATAACTGTTTTGCTTTTAATGTCTAGACAGTAAAGAGTTTTTAGCGTCTGCCAGTAGTTCAATAATATGACGTTTTATTGTCGCTTGAAGAAAAAATAAATTTCGGTCGTCGTAGTGTGAGTATGCGGTCGGTGAGATCAGTGAATGAAAAATTATGACTAACTTTAGCAGGATTGGTTATCACTTATCTTACCAATTCTTTTAGACGAAATATGTATGGATGACTCCAAATGTATTTAAACTTGTTATACATCGTCAACATTTGCTTTTTAACCATACTATCTCGCAGATTACTTTCTGCTAAGGAGGCTTCTTGTTCGTACAAGTTCATTTGAAGAGGACTCGGCTGTACAAAAAGAGCGTAGTCGTGCCTTTTTTTCAAATACGGAACTAATTCCGATAATTCAAACCTCTGAACAGTTCCTTTAAGCAAGTTATTTAAAACGTGACTGCGGTTCTTCATTTTCAAAATATCTTGTTCGGTTGAGTCATGATACTGCCCATTCGTGATTGGATTTGAAAATCGATTCTGATATTCGTGAAGGCTTCCCAAAAGATTTGGTTTAACAAACTGTATCATATGGTAATCTGAAATAAAAAGTAGGTAAATCATCGATTTATAAAATTATAATTTTTACATTCTATTAGATTGTTTTGTAAAGGAGTGCCTGTTAGCACAATTCGACGTTTTGTTTTTAAGTTACGAAGCGCTTTCGCTCGAAATGTATGTTCGTTTTTAATGAGGTGGCCTTCGTCAAGTATTACCAAGTCCGGTCCTAACAAGAAATATTATGAATAAAAATTAGGCAAATAAAACGCATATAACCTGGGTTACACAATGATTCGATAACGTTATGTTCCTGTACAACTAAGTTAGTATTTTTTTTCGGTAGAACTAAACTCTGGTAACTTTCGTAACCCATGATTAATACCCCAGACAGTTTTCTCCATTTTTCTATAAGACAGATTCGATCTAAAGGCTTAATTTGTCTATTACTGCAATTTACACAATCAGTATCATGTAGAAATCAAAATAATCATAAGCTACCTAATACAAAATACCTTGAACAAGTCTTTTAAGTTTTTGGTAGCTTCATTAAATTCTCGTTCCCAATGAGGTACCACAGATAACGGGCAAACAACTAATACGTACTTGGTTTTAGTTATTTCGTGACTAAACAATGTATGAACCAAAGTTACTACCTAAAAAAATGTTTTATTTAGTAAGTTAATTGTGTAGAATACAAAGTTACTTGTAACGTCTTTCCTAACCCCATACAATGTGCTAAAATACAACCAGAACCCAAGTAACCGCTCGTTATTCGTTGAACTCCTTCATAGCAACTATCCCACATAAATTTAACTCCTGCCTTTTGATGTGATTTAAGTTTCTTCGATAGGGCTGGATCGATTACAACGATTGGAGACTTAGTGTTTTCATCAACATCAAGGATAAATCCATCATAGTCTTCCGAATATTGCGATTGAGATAAAATCGCGTCCATCTAAAAATCATACTATTAAGTCGTTAATTTTACTCGAGAAAGAAATACCGTTTTCTGTTTTTGGTTTAATCTATTCTTTCTTTCCCTTTCCTGTGTGTGGGCCCTTTTCGTCGCTGGAGTTAAAGTTTTAAAACCTAAAATCTACTTCAAAAGTAATACCTATAAAGTAATGAAATTTGTTAAAGTACCTCACGAATATTTTTCCTTCCTTTCATTTTTCACTATCTTTCGATTCATTTTTTTCTGGTACGCTTAAATGATAAAATAAATAAAACTCTCAAAAAAATTGAATACAAGAACATACGCCATATCACTATCAGATTCACTATTAACAATTATTTCGTTGCATTTTAGCTTTACCGCAAAAATATCCGATACAATATCAATTGGCCCTTCAAGCTCTTTTTCAGTTTCAGTCGTTTCTTTTTTTTTTGAATTGATTATAGTACTACCACTAGAATTAAAAAATATCGAATTTCAGTATGTTAAGACAATATAAAAACTAACGGGCATAACATCCTTGCTTCCAGTCTTAAAATTTTTGCTTTTAACGCTTCCGGCATAGTTCCAATTTTTTTGTTCGGCGCTTCTGAAGTGTCGCGAAGGCTGAAACGTAGCAAAGGGTCTGATTTCCAATCAGATTGGGCGTCGGTTTTTACCTTTTTTTCCTAAACACCAAAAATACCAAATACAGTGCAATCTCGATAATGTGAACACACGGTAACATGAACATCTCACTAACGTGAACATAGAATATCATAGTATTGGACGCCGAATAATGTGAACAACGGTAACCCCCGATAATGTAAACGGCACGTTATAACGTGAATATGTATTATGCACTGCGCATTTTTTCTTTAGTTGTTGTGGTTCCGTTATCAGTAAAGTTATTGCAGTTATACACGGTGACCTATTGTTATTTGTAATGCCGAAAGTACAAAGAAAGTGCTTATCTTTGAGTGAAAAGGCAAGAGTGCTAGAAGAACATGACAAAGGTATGTCTTTTACCGCATTATCTAAAAAGTATGGGATTGCAAAATCTACTGTTTGTTCTCTTAAAAAGAAACAACAAAAAATTATTAATGTGGTTAATAATACACTAAAGCCATCTAAGAAATGTACTCTAAAAATCCGGAGAATCCAAAATTAGAACAACAATTGTACAACTGGTTTCTCAGGCAAAGAGAGAATCATTTACCAGTATCAGGAGAAATGCTTAAACAAAAGCATTAATGCTGGGCAAAAGTTTAAACATTCTTACCTTCACTGCTAGCGACGGTTGGCTGCAACGCTTTAAATGTAGACATGGCGTAAGATTTTTGAAAATTACCGGTGAAAAGTTATCTTCCAATTCTGAATTAGTTGATCCCTTCAAAGAAAAGTTTATGCAAGTGTTTGAAGAACATGATCTGAATTCAAACCAAGTTTATAATGCAGACGAAACCGGTTTGTACTGGCAGTTATTGCCAGATAAAACCTACGTTTCCATTAATGAAAAACAGCGCCGGGGATGAAAATATCAAAAAAAGAATAACTTTTTAGGCTGTGCAAATGCTTCCGGATTGCATAAACTAAAACCACTAATAATTGGAAAATCAAAAACTCCAAGATGTTTTAGAAATTTCAATATCCCTCTAACATATAAAAATTCAAAAACGCCTGGATGACAAGTGAAATTTTTAAAAACTGGTTCTTTAACAACTTTGTCCCGGAGGTAAAACGTTCACAGCAAGGTTGATTAATAACTTCTCTGTGTGATTTTAGGTAAAAGCATTTTTACGAAGCTTAAATATGCAACAGAAAGCGGTTCTACTTTTAGACAATGCGCCCTCACATCCATCTGCTGAAGAGCTTAAAACTTCAGACGGTAGGATTTTCGTAATGTTTCTTCCAGCAAATGTTACACCATTATTACAACCGATGGATCAAAACATCCTAAGACTTACAAAATTATACTACAGGAATAGCTTGCTAAGTAGTATCGCTGCAAATGAAGAATCAATAGCAAAAGTACTAAAAAGATTACACTGAGAGATGCAGTTCTTCATTTGTCATCCGCTTGGGATAAAGTAACACCACAAACTATTAAAAAATGCTGGGATATTATAATGCCTAGAAGTAGCACAGCAAACAATGAAGAGCCTGACAAAGCAAATGAAGACCCGGATGACAATGTACCGCTGAATATTTTGCAAAAAAGATGGAGAACTGAAAATTTATTGAACATGTCGATATCGATGGTGTCATAAAGGATACAATTTCACTTTTAGAAGAAGTAGCACCTGTAAGTTAAGTTTCTATGAAAACCTCAACTTATAACACGAACTTCACAAAAATACATACGTACAAACATACAAACATAATTATGAAATTTATTACAGGCTGAGTATAAATCTGCAGATGTGGAAGAGTGGAATGAAGATGAAAATAAAACACAAACGATAGAATTAGAGGAATCAGATGGCAGTGAAAATGAGGAAAACGAACCACCTGCAGTCATCCAAATAGCACATTCTGTAGCAATACAAGCATTGGATGCGGCAATGGATTGGTGCAAACAAAATACAATCCATATTAGCGACTTAATGGCATTGAAGAGGATCCAGGAAAAAGCTGTGATAGCAAATATAACCCAAAAAAACGGCAAACAAAAATAACTTCATTTTTTATAAACATAAATAACTAATTCTTTATACCTGATTTTTTTACGAGTGCACATAAGTGTGTTTTTATTTTCTGAATTATAATACAATATATACATATTCAAAACTACAGTTTTATAACTTATTATAAACACCCCCTTTACTGTGAACAATCTCGCTAGTATGAACGGCTGCCGGGATTTTTGTGTTCACTTTATCGAGATTGCACTGTATCGGTAGAAAAGACTAAATCGATTTTTCTTATGAACGTGACATTACGATTTAGCAACTTTTAATATAAGCAAATTCAGACCAAGCCGATATGCCTTCTAACGTCACGCTCAGAAGAAAACCCAGTCACTCTAGGTCTGCAATACTCACTCGCATGATTGCATCATTTCTTTCTGGTTCATTTTCTTTATTATTTTGCTCATTATTCTCATTTTCACTGTCAGGTTTGCGTTTCTCATGCTTCTTATCTTCAATAACACTTTCGGGTTCATCTCGGGTATCGTCTTTATCATCCAATATTTTACTTAGTAAATTTTCTAAAAAATCAGCTTCGGAAGTATCGTTATTTAGTGAAGGACCAATATTTTCTAATACATTAAGATGAACACCATTGTCGTCGATATCGTTATCTGAATCAATATCGAATATATTTGGAGAGACCCCGTTCGAATTCGAATGAACACCATTGTCGTCGTTATCGCTATCTGAATCAAGATCAAATACTTTTGGAGAGAGTTCGCTCGAACTCTGTTTCATTTTTTTGGCGTATGGTCGTTTGGACGAAGAATTCTTTCGTTTTTTCTCTAAACTATCTATATCTAACAGTCTACAAAAAAAAAACGAATGCACTATTCGAAGTATAATTTTACATTTATACCTATCAATTTCATCTTTACTATTTCGTTTACTGCTATCAACCATTTGTTTCCGTTTATCATCAGTGAATTTTGGTTCGACAAGTTTTTCCAGTACCACCCAACAATCTTTAAGATTATAGTTCTCGTAAGTATCACAGTTTTCATTAATGGGATGAGTTGGACTATCAGTGGCAGTTGGAAGACTTGGTAAAGTGTTTGTAATTTTTCCGTAAATACCTTCCGGTAATTTGATATATTCGTTCATACCTTCATCTTCAAGGTCGTCACTTTATACAACAAAAAAGATAATTACTGACGAAACCTCTAATTTTAGCCACTAGCCTTTGTTTTAAATATATAATAATTTCATTAATCCGACACCTGGAGTAATAGTGGTAGTAAACAAGAACAACTAAATAGATTATGCAAAACTTTTTTTTCTGCAATTCACTGTTTTAGTGAATAGAATAATGGGTGTTTACTAGAATACCGCGTCGAAGTTGGTGTTGATATTTTGTGTGTGTGACAGTGCCACCTCCCATAATTGTTGTTTGCCAGTGTTGGTTATCAAACAAATTCAATTTAAGTGCGGTGTCAGGTTAACAAAAAGTCAACGCTAATTTTGACAAGGATTTTAACAAGCGCCTGTATGTTGCTAGGAATAATAAACATAAATTAATGTAGTATGTAGTAATTTGCTAACAACAAAAGAGATCGTCCATAAAAAAGGACCTAACAATATGCTTATGTGAGTTTCCCCTTAGAGGGATGTAACAATTTATTAAACAATTTTAACACTGTAGATTACGCAGCCCATTTTACACGCGTTATTTGGACATTGTTATCAAATTTGTTATATTTTGAAGATCGTTGAAAATTGATACAAAACTAAAAATGCTATTTTTGCATTCATACTTCGATTGTGATTAATGGTGGAAGTAAACCGAATTATTCGGATTTTGAAGTTGCAAATAAGGATTTGAATTGTAACAAATTGCCACTAGTTCGCAGTACAAACATTTATAATTAAAACCAACACAAAAACACCAAAAACTTTACTCGTGTCGTGTGAAACACGTGTCCGAGTAAAGTTTTTGGTGCAGTTTTTGGTGTTTTTCTGTTGGTTAAATAGACGCTGCAGTTAGTGTTCCTTTCCTTTGATTTATAATTAAATCAAAATTTCGTTAACCTAAACATTAATATTTTATATCGGAAAGCTGCTAATCGCAGGTATGTCTCTCTCTTTGTTTTCCAAGTGTTATATATGTGTTTCTTTAGTTTTTCCAGGGAATATTTTAAGACAGCGTTTGTCGCTAATTACGACCTATCATTATTTGGACTTACTAAGGATTGAATGAGGACCCATGCATAGTCAAAGGTGGTACTAATCTGAAAGAACGAGGCAACAACTTCAGTTATCGCCTGGGCCTTATCGGTTCCGTATTTATATTTTTATTTATTTGGTATCTTTTGTTAGAATTTAGTTTTTTTATTTATATTATAAAAGTTCATTTAATTTTAAGTTTGTTATTAGATTTTTGGATATATTTTGTTTTATTGTGTTATTATCGAAAGTATAATACTTTCTGGCGCCCAAATATTGTTTATTTTTTTATCCACGGCCCAAAGCGCCAACTGAGCGTTCGGAAAAATTGAATTAACGTTCAATTTAATTTTTGTATCGTTGGATGGTACACAAATAGCGACCAACGTGGAGTCTAAAATATTTTCACTTTTTATTATTTCTTTAAACTATTATTTTTTGTGTGTCACTAAAACTTGTAAAAATGTATGTTAATGCCTTAAAAACTGATGAACTGTCTCATGAGTTGTGCTTCCGTGGTGTGAACGCGGATGGATTGAATGTGGATCAAATACGAAAACTTTGCGAGCTAAAATTGCGTTAGAAAAACTTAATACATCACTAATTAATTCTTATGAACCAATTGAGATCGATGTAAAGGAGGAACTTGATGTTTGTTCAGGAAAATTAGACTAATTAACTCCGCGCGTTAATGATTTTTTGCAACAACTTTTACACGTTGAATTTATAAGATTAGATACGCGTCTTTCTCATCTATTTGCAAGATTATGTCGATTAAAACCTGAAGGCGATCTAGAAAGTGTTCATGCAGAATTTGTTTCTCGTTGTTCAGAATTACTTCATTTATTAGGTGATTGTTATGAAAATGCACAAATGCAAGATGCCTTATTAAACGAAGATAATGAAAATCAGGTAGTGGCCGAGAATCGTCCGGTTTCTCCAATTGCTAGTTCTACTTTAAATCGCCCTCAAGTAAATTTTTATCATTCTTCTGAACCACCAAAAATTCTAGACAATTAACCTATTCCAAATAACGATGAGGAAAGATTAATTGCTTTACGTCGTGAATTAGATTGCATTCAATTATCTAGAGCATCTTTAGCTAATCACTCAAAACCTGTTCCTGTTTATAAATGGGGTTTAACTTTCACAGGAGACGTTACTGTTATCGGTGTTCATTCTTTTTACAACGTGTGGAAGAACTCAGAGTTGCTCGTTGTGTTTCATATGATGAATTATTTGCAAGTGCCGTCGATCTATTTTCAGGGCAAGGTCATATTTGGTTTCGTTCTATTAAAAACCGTGTTACATCTTGGCAACAATTAGTTGACAAACTTCGTTTTGAATTTTGCCACATGATTTTGACGAAGAACTATGGGATGAAATTCAAAAACGCAAACAAGGTCCTGATGAAAAGCCAAGTTTATTTATTGCTGTTTTGCTTAACCTTTTTGATCGATTAATTGAGAAACTATCTGAGTCTTTAAAACTTAAACACATTATTCGCAATTTACAACCTTTTTATGCTACTCAACTTTCATTAATTCCTATTCATAACGTAGATCATCTCCTCGAATTGTGTAAAATATTAGAAAAAATTAAATTGCAAAACTTAAGATATAAAAATCCATCTTTCAAATCTTCAGCTCAACTTGAACCTGATTTAGCTTATCAACCTAAAAAGAAACTTTCGGTTAATAATGTCAATGTTGCTACTTCTTCCGGTACTTCATTAAATAAATCATCAATTAAACCGTTTAATCGAGCTAGATCTACCACTACATGTTGGAATTGTCGTAGTCAAGGTCATAGTTTTCATACATGTTCAGCAGATAAAACAATTTTTTGTTATGTTTGTGGTAATCCTGGAGCATACTTTTCTATATGCAAAAAATGTAATCCAAAAACACTTCATGCGGAGACGACATTTCACCCGGTCCCTCCCGCCATTAAATTTAATAGAGGCTGATTATGCTCTTTGGCCTTCTTGGTTAGAAAAAGTGAAAGATTTTTATCATTCTTATCCCCAATCTTCAGCTACTATTGTTACGTGTAGAGATGATAATAGACCTTACATTGTAGTTTACATTAACGGCGAACCAATCCAAGCCCTCTGTGACACTGGTGCCAATCAATCGGTTATTGGTAAAAATGGGTTATACTTGATTAATAAATACGATTTAAAACTAACAAAAAACAATATACCAACTTCTTTAACGACCGCAGATGGACAACCGCAAACTATTTTAGGTACGGTTACCCTACCTCTTTCTGTCGATGGAGTTCTGAGAAAAATAGAAACAGTTGTTTGTACTACTATTCCGTCTACCCTTATTTTAGGTGTTGTTTTGTGTTACACTTTTGGGGCTAAGACTGATTTTCTTGCTAACAGCTTTTCGGATTCTGAAGTATTTTCGTTGAAGTCCATTAGAAATGCAAATGATTTAGATTCGCGCCAAAAGTTGTTGTTAGATGATATTATCCAAAACTTTACTGAAATTTCTGGATCAAATATAGGTCGCACAGACAAAGTTGTTCATATTATTAATACCGGTGATGCGGCACCTATTAAACAACTCTATATTCCCATTTCTCCGGCTATGCAAGTTTATGCTGCTAAAGAACTAGATAGACTATTAGAACTGAAGATAGTTCGTCCTTCAAAATCACTTTGGAGTTCTCCCATGGTTTTGGTGAAAAAGAAAGATGGGTCTTATCGTCTCTGTTTTGATGGTCGAAAGTTGAATTCCGTTACAAAAAAGGATGCATATCCCATTTAATTTTAATCGAGTATTTTAGATAAATTAAGAGATGCCCGTTTTCTGACTTCTATTGATCTACGCCAAGCCTTTCATCAAATTCCGCTTCATTTGATTCTTGCGAAAAACTGCTTTCATTGTTCCTCGTAGAGGATTGTTTGAATACAATGTCATGCCATTTAATCTTGCTAATGCACCAGCAACTCAACAACGCCTTATGGATTCACTTTTTGGTCCTTTACTAGGTGAAAATATATTTGTTTATTTGGATGATATAATCATAGTATCCTCTACATTTCAAGAACATATTGAAATGCTTAGAGAAGCTTATGAACGTTTAAAAGAGGCCAGCTTAACTGTAAATATAGAAAAAAAGTGAATTTTGTAGATCCAGCCTTACTTATTTAGGATTTGTTGTTGACCAAGACGGTTTACATACTGACCCCAGTAAAGTTCAAGCTATAACCGATTATCCAAGACCCACTACAGTCACTGAGTGAAACGTTTTCTTGGGTTCGAGTCATGGTATCGGAGGTTTGTTCCGAATTTTGCAACTTTATCAGCTCCTATTTCAGATCTCATTAAAGGTCGAGTTAAAAACAAAAATTGTTTGGACAGATAATGCTGAACTATCTTTTCAAAACATTAAAACAAGTCTTTCCACTTCTCCTGTTTTAAGCAGTCCTGATTTTACAAAGACTTTTAATTTACAATGTGACGCTTCCAACTTTGGATTGGGGTGTGTTCTCACCAAGGGAAGGTATCCAAGAACGGGTCATTGCTTATGCGTCTAGAACATTGAATAAATCAGAACGTAACTACTCTGTAACTGAACGAGAATGCCTTTCTGTCATCTTCGGAACAGAAAAATTTCGTCCTTATATTGAAGATACCCATTTCGTTGTATACACTGACCATTACTCGTTATTATGGTTAATAAATATGCGTGATCCAACCGGTTGTTTAGCTAGGTGGAGCGTAAAATTGTCACAGTACTCGTACGAAATTAAACACCGACGAGGGAAAGAAAATGTCTGATGCGTTATCCAGGGCACCAATACTTCAATCTTCTTTTCTACAAATTACTAAAGACTGTTTAGACGAGTGGTACTTGAAAATGTTAGAGAAAGTAAAAACGAATCCTGACAGTTATCCGGATTGGAGAATTGAGAACGATTACCTTTTTAAATATGTTCCCAACCGACATAATTTAATAAGCAATTTAGCGAATGGAAACAAGTTGTTCCAAAAAGTAAAAGAAATGATGACCCTACTTCCGCTCATTTTGGAGTATTTAAAACACTTAAAAAATTTTCTGAGCAATATTATTGGCCAAAAATGCGGGCTGATGTAATCCGATATGTACGACATTGTGATATTTGTTCAGCAAGTAAAGCAAGTCAACTGGCTAGACCTGGTTTTATGGAAAAAGAAAAAAAAATTCTTTACCCTTTTCAATGTTTATCAATCGATATCATGGGACCCTTTCCTCGGTCCAAAACGGAAATGTTTATATTATTGTTGTGTGTGACTGGTTAACTAAGTTTGTTTTAGTCAAAGGTGTACGTTCAGCTACTAGCAAAGCTGTCATCAACTTTTTGGAAAATGACGTGTTTCTTATTTTCGGTGTTCCCCAAATTTGTATGGTGGATAACGGGCCACAATTTATTAGTTCAAGTTTTAAAAGTTCATAAAAGAATACAACGTTCAACAATTGTGGTACAATGCGTCTTATCATCCTCAAATTAATTTCGTTGAACGAGTTGACAAAGTTATTGGTACTGCTCTGAGATCCTATGTAAATGATAATTATCGTTCTTGGGACATTGATCTATACCAAGTTGCTCACGCCATTCGTAATTCGGTTCATGAGGTTACCGGGTACACACCTTTTTTAAACTTTGAAAGATCAGTTCTAGTTTCTGGTGATTATTACGGCCGATTAAAACATTTTTCTGAAGAAGAATTGACTTTAGAAAACTGTGAAACTTTAGTTGCTGATGTTAATCAACTCACAGACCTACATCAAGATATTATGCATAACAAAGAAATTCTAAATCTTACAATCTCAGAAAACGTCCGTTAAAATTTAATCTGAACGATCTTGTATGGAAACGAAATTATGTAATGTCTTAGCTGTTGAAACACGTGTCCGAGTACAGTTTTTGGTGTTTTTCTGTTGGTTAAATAGACAATGCAGTTGGTGTTCCTTTCCTTTGGTTAAATTAAATTAACGAAGAATTGAAACTCAGAAATTCTCATTCGCATGCAGATAGTGTATCGAAAATCATGGTTATATGCAAAACTGGCTCTTTGCTTTGACGTCTCAATTGCAAACCTCGCTGTTTGTTCCGCCACCATTCGCTTTCTGCCCACGTGCTCGGCGCTTACGTTACAGTCGTTTGCAACAAAACAGAGATCTTCAGTAGTTTGTAATTAATCGATGAAACACGTGTTTTCTTTGGAATTATCGTAATTTCCACACATTATTTTTAATCATTATGGATCAAGAAGGTGAAAACATAGTTCCTATTAAACATAGTCCACAAAGAAAAGGATACAAAAAAAAATCTCCAGCCTAAAAACCATAAAAGGAAGGTTGAAAAGCGGGCAAGGTATATTTTATAACATTCTTACCACATAATTTTTTAGAACTAATGGGCGGCAATCGTTAAAATTGTTTTAAAGTTTTGTTTGTTTTTCGGGTATTATAACGTTAGTTAGAGGCACTTTTTAACCCCCGCCTGGCGCAAAACGAGGAGTGTTATCAGTTTGACCGCTATGTCTGCCTGTTTGTCTGTATCTCTTAAAAGGGTGAACCATTTTGGATGTGTTTTTTTTATTAGAATACGGATTTTTTTTGGTGGTTCTTAGACATGTTTTATCAAAATCAGTTCTGCTGTTTCAATGGTTTCAAATCTTTGTCAACTATGGAGTGTTTGTTACAGATATACAACAAAATCACCGCCGACCTTCCCCACTTGTAGTCATAATAGACAACTTGGGTTGCCTTACTATTGTGCTACACTAACAATGAAGCAAATTAAGGACTTTCAGACCTACTTCTATGAGGGAGAAGTAAAAATTAAACAGGACCACTTTATATTGGCTTGTTGCAAAGGAGCAAAACCTATAAGAGGTAATTCTAATCATGCTGCAGTGTCAATAAAATACCATGTACGTTTAAGTGATGGTAAAATGATTAGAGTATGTGGCAAAACACTTCTCGGGGTCACAAATTTAACAAAGGACCGTATTCAACGAATTGTCTAAAATTTTGTTGTCAGAGGAGAGCTACCTAGAGAACGCAAAGGTGGTTATAGAGTAAGTGCAAAAACGACGAAAAAGAAACGCTATCAAGAAATTTATGAGTCTACTACTTGTACTAGTGTACAGGTACAGGGAAGTATGATTAAGTAGTAGAAGTAGAGGGAAATATAGAGAAGTACGGGAAATTACTACAAAATGTCAAGAAAGTACAATGAAGTATAAGGAAGTACCAGGAAGTACAACTAATTGTTCAAAAAGTCATTCTAAATTTAGATTTCCTGCCAATTCTTTTACATCCACCTACCAATAATAATCCAATAGCATAACTGCAACAGCTTTAAGGTGTGATTAGGCGTGTGTAGAAAAATTAAGGGGGGCCCAATTTTGCCAAACTAAAATACATAATAATTGGTAGTCACCCCTTCAAAAATTTTAATAGGGAATACGGGATCTGGTATTATTTGTTTAGAAACTTAGGTCATTACTGTATCGTAGGATGTTTCAATGACTTTGTAGTATTACGTTTGGAAAATACAAGATATCTAGCAAAATAATGCCAATATGATTTTCAATCGGGCAATGCGACATTTTTTTATTATGCATCAAGTACCTTTCAGTTACTGGATGTAGACACAATAAAATAATAGCGTAATATTTTTTTAGTTTTTATTCTCTTTGTCAGAGGCTTCTTTGAACTGACCTGATTTATTAGAAACGTCAATAATTATTTGTCTAAAACTCCTTAATATTCTAAGTTTAAATATTATCCCCTTTTCAATTAACGGGCCTTCTGTAGGAGTGGAAGTGTCAAGTTCAATTAAACATTCTTGTTCTTTATTGTGCCGACGTTTCGACCAACCATGCTGGTCTTTATCAAGGCTCTAAAGAATGTGAATGAAAAACGAACAAATATTAATCTTTGGTTTTTGTTTAGATCCAGTTTATGAATATATATAAATTAACAATTAATTGACTAGAAATATAAAAATATTTTTTTTCAAAACAGTTAATTAAAATGACTAGAATTAAACGGTCTAAAAAATTAAAACGTTATAAGACAAACATCAACATAAACGAACGAACGTGAAAAAATTATAAAATATAAAATTAATTATAAAATAATAATAATCTACCTCGATTCAATAAACGTTCGAACTGTTTTCCTGTCTACTTTACGTCTGATTCATTACAACCCAAAGTTGTCACTTCAAGTTTCACATCTCACTGGCCGGTTACGGTGATGTTTGCTAGTAGCCACCAATCCTGTCAACATTGTGTTGGAATTATTTACATACTCCATGAATTGACGTTTTTCCTATTTGACAAAAAATAATTCAAATGTTAACCGAAGCTACGAGTTGCGTTAACTGGTTAACTTTTTTTTGTATTTGTTGTAGCTTCAAATAGTTGATAATTTCTAAATAAATTATTCAAAAATGATTTTAGGATTGCTGAACGAATGGAAATAGTGCGATTGTTCTTGCAAAACAATCTCTATGAAGTATCAGCTCAGTTTTTCAATATTGCTCATTTCGATAAAAATGTCAACATGTCCCATTTCAGAAAAGTACTAGTCTAGTACTCACTCTTGAAGTCTCATAAGTAACACCATTACAAATTGAAACTCGTTCATGTAGCTTAATGAAGATGATAGTGACAGAAGACAACACTTTTGTGCAGAAATAAGTGAACATCTAATCAGAAACCCACAGGTACCACTCCAAATACAAACAAACACGTTTGGTTTGGACTAGGTATATGGTAGCCATATCGTAGCGCTTTCTATCTTGCAGAAAATTTGAATTGTGATTTTTATCTCCAATTCCTACAGAGCACTGTTGATCCCACATTAACGCATTTGTATAAGAACTTCCATAAAGAAAATTTACATTTCCAGCAAGATGGCGGCCGGCCCGCTAGCCTATTAAATGGCGCGCTCGTTCACCCGATCTGAACCCGCTTTGTGAAGATGTAAAAAACTGTTTGCTATGCCACTCCAACTGTTTCTATAGAAATTTGCAACAAAGAACAGACGCCGAATGCAGACACATAACCCCAGATATGTTATTATTTAAGAGATTCCTTTGAAACTAGCTTCTACCATTGTAAGCAAGAGTAATTTCTTTTAATTATTGACGTTTCTAATAAATCAGATTAATTCAAAGAAGCCTGTAACGAAGAGAATATAGAATGTAGTCTGCTTTTTCTGCACCGTTAATTTATTATTTCTAAACATTGTAAGTGAAGGTTACTTGACGCACAATAACAAAAACCGTCGCTTTGCCTTGACTGTAAGTTCAAAAATAAAGAATCTTTCACAGATGTCCAAAACAAATTTGTTAAATTGGTGCTTACCCCTCTATGAGGGATGATTGACAAGAGATTGAAAGTTTCTCGGAATTCTCTTCTTCACCGATTAAAAAACATATCGTATTTCCATTTACGTAACTGTCACATAGTTTACTTGTAATGATAAACTTGATGAATGAGAACATTATTTTGTTAGAGCACCCTGTATTATCCAAACGCTACACTACAACTACAATTAAAACATATCAAGATAAAAAGACTTCCAAAAAATAATACCAGACCCCCAGATATTTGAAGGGTGACTACTCCTGCTCGAGGGATCTGTATTATCGTATTTTAGTGGTACAAATTGCGTCCTCCTTTCTATTAAAGTTGACATGTTTTGGGGTTTTGTTTAATCCATCTACAAGTACTAGAGGTTATTTTATGTCGATTTAACTCAAATTACCTTAATCCGAAAATGCTTTTTAAGAGAGCTATAGCCCTTTGAAGAAGACATCGTTATAAGAGTTTTCTTTGAATCATTCAAAAAATGCCGTTACTTAAAAATTTCAAATATTGTATAATCAATAAACGGTTACAAACACGTCATTCGTATTTTTATTAATTCAATTCAATTCAATATATATATATTTATTTTGTCTTAAAAATTACTATAACAAAAGATTCAGTTTTTCCTTTACAAAAATAAACAAAAAACAACATAATATTTCATTAAATTATAATTCCACTAATTCCTGTTTCCTTCTTCAACCTTCCATCCCTCTCTTCTCTAAACTTTCAGTATTTTTCTTTTCCTCTCCTCCATCACTTTCCTCCTCTCCAACACTTCCCTCATCCATTGTTTTCCTTCCCTTTCTCTCCTAGTAGTACCTTCCATTCCTTTTCCTCATGTCTTGTTTCCCTGCATCCCTCTTTTATATGTATTATATTTTCCCATTCATCCCCACACAACCTGCATAATCTCTCCTCATCACTCATCCAATATTTATTTTCCTTTTCTTCATTACCCATTCTGAACCTTGCAATCATTCTTATTTCATTCATTCCTTTTCCTTCTGTTATGTACCTTGGTGTCTTGTCTGTCATTATTTTATGTATTTCTCGTTATATTTTCCTTCCTTTATTTTGCCCTTCTTTCCTGCTTCTAAGTATCTTTATCTCTTGCAATTATTTCCTCTTCCATCTTTCTCCCCCCCTCTCTTAATCTCTTTATCTCTTCTCTCGCGTATCCCACTCTTTCATAGTATTTTCTTCTTTCTTCTGCCCCATATTTTACCTTCTGTGCCTCGATCTCTTTCCAAACTTCATAAAGTATTTCATTTTCCTTCCTACTTCCCATTTTTTCTTCATACCTTACTGCAATTCTTCCTGCTTGTATCCTTATTTTTCTATTTCTAGCTCTTCTTCCACTATATACCCCGGTGTCTCTTTCTCTAGTCCTAACGTCCACTTCCAGTATTTCTCCTGTATTTTCTCCAGCTCTTGCCATTCCTCCAACCCCAAATCTCCGCTCCATACAGTACCACACTTCTTACCAACTTTTCAAACATCCATCTCCTTTTCTCTATATCTTTACCAAATATCCTTTCCCCTAACCCCCATACTTGTCCTACTATTCTATTTCCTTTCATTTTCATCTCTTTTATATGGTCTCCATCTTTGTTATCATATCTGATGTTGTAACCTAAGTATCTATACTTGTCTACTCTCTCTACCTCCTCCTCCCCCACCACCATTTCACCTCCTTTCGTCTTCCTTTTCTTTTTTTAAATTCCATAATTTTTGTTTTCCCGACATTTGCTGCTAGTTTTTTATTTTCTAGGTATTTCTTCATAAATTTAACTACTCCTCTCATCTCTTCTTCATTTCTCGCTATTGCCACAATGTCATCCGCATAAGCTAAAACCCATATCTTTTTCCTTCCTACTACTATTCCTCCTACTTGATTTTTTTCCATTTCCTCCTCAAGATCACTAATGTATATCGAGAATAAGATTGGGCTTAGCGGACATCCCTGTTTTAGTCCTTTTTCCGTCCTAAATTCTCTACCTAGCTTCCTCCCTACCCTCGTTCTACACCTTGTTTCTTCGTATATTTCCTCTATTGCATTTTTATATCTCTGTTTATTCCTACCTCCTCCATCCTTTTCCATAATCCCCTCTTTCCACATTATCAAATGCCGCTTTAATGTCTAGAAATATTGCGTACATCTTTCCTCCTTTCTTTGCTAACTCTTTATTAATTATGTGCTTTAATATGTATATATTGTCTATCGTTCCTCTTCCTTTCCTAAATCCTGCTTGCCAATCCGGTATTACATTCTTTTCTTCTATTTCTTTTCCAATTTTTTCTAACTATTTCCGCATATATCTTATAGCCCACATTCATTATACTCACTCCTCTATAGTTGTTCGCTTTCTTCCTATCTCCCCCCTTGTAAATTGGGCATATTATTGCCTCTCTCCATTTTCTGGAAACCCTTCTCCTTTCCATATTCTCTTGAATACTTCTCTTACTTTTTCTCTCATTCCTTCTCCGATGTACCTCCATTGTTCTCCTTGTATTCCATCCGTCCCTTCTGCTTTTCCTTTTTATACTTTATTAATTGCTCTCTCCATTTCTTCTTTTCCTATTCCACCCTCTCTGTGTATTATCCTTTTTTTCAAACTTCTTCATTTCTTGCTGTTTTTTCACTCTCTCCTACTAACTTCTTACAGTGTTCTTCCCATTTTTCCCCATCTATATTTGCTTCCATCCTTCCTCCTTTTTCCTCTTTTTATTAATAAATTCCCATACCTGTCCTTCATTTTTAATTTCTCTAATCTTTATCTCGGTTTGTTTTTTATGTTCTTCTTTATTTTTTACACATATTCCCTTAAAATTTTCTTTTAACCTTTTGTATTCATCTATCTCTATCTTTCCTTTTTTCCATTTCCTTCTTCCTTTTCTTAATTCTTTTTTCCCCTTCTCGCATTCTCCGTTCCACCAATCTTTTCTTGTCCCTAATTCTTGTTTTCTTAATCTATACTTTATCTTCTTTGTTGCCAATTCCATCCTGGCTGTAATTCTCTCCATCTCTTCCTCCACCTTTCTTCTATTGCCTTTTCTATATTTGCTTTTGTTGTGTCCATTTTCTTTCCATATATCGTAAAAATATTATACTTTTCCCTTTTTCCGTCTTTACTCTAATTTTAATCATCCCCTCTACATTATCTTCTTCTATTTCCTTTTCTATTTCCCATTCTTTTCTTACACCCACTATTAGTCCTCCTTTCGCCCTTCCCTTCCTCTCTTTTCTTTTGCATACTGAATTTCCCATACATATTCTTTCGGCATCTTATCTTTCCATGTACTCCATTCTTTTCCTCCATCCAAGTTTCTACTAAACCTACCATTTTAAAACCCTTTATATAGTTCCAAAAATCTACACCTTTGTTTTTTATCCCCGCAATGTTCCAAAATAAGATCTTATTTTTCTCTTCATTTTTACCCCCCACCCTCTTTAACCCTTTTTTTTTTCTTTGCCCTCCACCCCCTTCTCAATTTTTGTTTTTTGGTGTCCATTTTCTTATCCTCCCCTCTTTCTCCACCCATCTTCTTTCTTCTCCCTCCACCCACATTTTCCTGTATCCAATTTTCACTCTCAAACCCTCTTCCTCCACTTTTTGCTTCCATTCTTATCTTCATCTGTATTTCCCTCTCCCTCTTTGTCCTATCTTCGTCTATGTATATTTTGGTACCTTTCATTCTACTTTTGTTCTTTAGTATCTCTATTTTGTCCTCCAAACTCGACATTTTATAATCACTATACCTTTTCTTATCTCCACGGCTTCTTCTATTTTCTTTTCCAATCCAGCTTCATCTTTATCAGCTCCTCCATTTCTTGTTTTATTTCATACTTTCCTCCCTTTATTTCCATCCCTTTACTACCAAATTTTTCTTCTTCTCTTTTTTCTAAGAGTTCTACTCTTTTCTCCAGACCATCACACTTCTCCTCCAAGTATTTGCACTTTACCTCAAACTTTTCGCCCATTCTTTTTATTTCCTCTTCTACTTCTTTCATTTCCTCATTATTCTTCTCTTGCACCAATTTCATTTCCTTTATTTCTTTTAACATTTCTCTCCATATCATTTTCATTTCGTCATCGTCTTCTTTTCTTTTGCTACTTCTCTAAACCCTCCCTTTTCTTCTCTCTTCTCCTCCTCTTTCCCTGGTGATCTTTCTATTTTTTACTTCTTCTAAATAACCTATACAATTCTTCTTCCTGTCTTCTTTTTCTTGTGTCTGTATTAGACCCTTCCGATTCCGACATTTTGATAAATTCTTTCTTTCTAAAATTGTATCAGATTTCCCACCTTTGTTGATTACTTGTAATTAAGATAACACTTCACTAATTACTTTACTAATTTATACCCCATTAAACAAAGTTTATCGTTTGAAAATTTCGAAAATTATTCACAACTTTTAAGCGTAATTTAAATTTGATTATTTTTACATGTAAAACATTCGCTAAAATGTGCTCGCGTGATACGCTTATCATATCTCGCACGCCACTCGTTATCTATGTCCTCGTTCTGTTTCACTTAATTAAACCTATTTGTATTCTTTACCGATAATTTGTCTATTTTAAAATGTTAATTTAATATTCAATTACTATAACTCACTCTAAACCACGTCTTTACGTTACCACTGCTTGAAACCGAATCCTCGTATTTTTATTAAAAATGTTTTATTTTTTACCTTTTTGTGTCTGAAACAAAATTTGAGATATTCAAGATGATTTTCATAAAAATATCCTCTTCTTTCAAATCGATATCATGAACCGTTATGAGAAAAATAAATTTAAACTTTTTGTGTTTCTAACATAACAGTTGTTTTATACCCTCACGAAATAAAATTATTTTTAAATTTCCAAACAATGTAAACAACTTAATACTTACGACTTTTATAATTAGTATTTGTAAATTTTGTTGATTTTTCAAAGCCAACTTGGTATTACATATACAATTTTATAATACAACATGATGTTATATTAGAAACACAAAAGTTTAAATTTATTTTTCTCGAAAACGGTTTATGATATATCGATTTCCAAGAAGGGGACATTTTTTATGAAAATTACCTTGAATATCTCAAATTTGGTTTCAGATACAAAAAAAAGTAAAAAATAAAACTGGTGAGTAAATAAAACATTTTTAATAAAAATACCTGTTGGGTCTGCCTCTACTGATACGCTTGTGGGGGCTGTAAAAAAGATATAGCAAATGACAGGTTTGTAATTTTATTGATTACAAAATTTGAAATTTTTAAGTAACAGTATTTTTGAATGATTTAAAGAAAACCCTTATAACGACGTCTTCTGCAGCTCTCTTAGTAAGCATTTTCGGAATAAGGTAATTTGAGTTAAATAGACATAAAATAACCTCTAGTACCTGTAGTTTACGTTTGGCAGAAGAGTTTCTAGACACCCTGTATATACGTAGAAAAAGTAGAGTTAAATTGAAAAATGTAGATGATGTTTATACTCTAAAATTTATTTTGAAGCAAATCTACGTATATCCAAAGTAGATGAAGTATCAGGTAAGTATCAAATGAGTAAAGGAAGTACCGGGGAAGTATAGGAAGTGTCGAGGAAGTACACAAATTACTAAAGGAAGTAAAAAAGAACTAAAGAAGTACAGAAAACCCTGTGTACTTCCTAGGAAATATAGGAAGTATTATATTTTAAGTAGTTATTTTCGAAAATACGTGAATGCTAATTACAACATTGCCTTTGGAACTACGAAGATTGATTGTTGCTCCACTTGCGTGAGGACAAAAGTGCAGCTGAAAATAGCAACTTCTTTAGATATTCGTGAAAAACTAGTTACTGAGCAGGGTGTTCATATTGCAAAAGCAAAAGCCTTTTTTGGACTCCTCAAAAATATAAAATAAATTTGGCGTTACCTAGATTGCCTGATTAAGCCGCATACTTTAGCTAGCAGGTAAATTACAATAATTTTACAATTGTCGCTGGAACGTCTAAACAGAAACTAAGCCAACGAAATGTGTTTTCTTACTTGCGGACAGAAATCGACTCCCGAAAAGATTCTAATACAATAGCATCAGCTTTGCATCATGTTCTAAAAAACTTTGATTTTGATCCCCGAATAACAGCAGTGCGTTTGTTCGCTGATAGTTGTGGCGGACAAAATAAAAACACAAAAATGATGGGAAAGCTAACTTCGTGGCTTCTTGATGAATCTCCACAATATATCAAACGAGTTGAATTGATTTTTCCTATTGTTGGTCACTCCTTTATTCCGCCGATCGTATCTTTGACTTAATAAAAAGGAACATTAAAAAAATGCCCGTTATTGTGGAAATTAGCCGTTACGATAATTTAATTAAAAATCATTCCACTGTACGAAAAATTGGTGTCCATTGGGATGTGTATGACTGGAGAACCGAAACAAAAAGTATGATTAGCCTGGTTCATGGCATTTTGGTTTAATAAAACCCTTTACAAAAAGGACAAAAATGTTCTAGTTCAAGGTGAAACCAATTACACATTGATATCGGAAAGGGTAGAAGTGTTTGCAAAAAAACCTTTTTCGTTTCTTCAATGGTCCCTAGAAAAATACTAGTGAACAAAACACTGAAATGGGATAAAGGGACTATTGTTGGCCTCCTCTCCAAACACTATGGAGAAAATTGGGACACCTTTCCAGAACTTGGAGAACACACAAAGAACACTTGCAGAACAACTCTTCCTCAGCAGAAGAAAGAGGTGATGGTTTGGAAGGCTGCGAACACGCAGAGAATGACAGTTTTTATGTATAAGTACACAAAATATAAGATTGTTTTTTCGTTTTTATAATTTCTATATGCTATGTTTCAATAAAATGTAAAACTCCAATAAACCCTTTGCATTTTTTATTGTTTTTTTAGATTAGGTTTATTTTCAAAATTGGCAATTAATATTTTTTTTTTTACAACAACGTGTAAATATTTTAGGATTCAGTCTTTTACTCTATTTTCACAAACCTCAAGCACCAATAATATAATTTTTGGAATGCGGCAAAAGCAGTAGTCTAAAGACAATCGTGTTTTTCGAATTCCCAAAAAAGTACTTCCGAGCAAAAAGCAAGTATTGCAAATAATGGACTCAAATGTATTATCAGCTGCTGACAATAATTTCGTTTTGTTTGTTGTTTTAGATTACGTTTTCAAAATATTTACTACCGAACAATGTTCATGTAAAAATTTTTTTCTTCCCTGCCGAACAGGGGTGGGCAACTAAGAATGGACGTCGAACATTTTTCGGTAACCATCGGTCCTACAACTTGCAGAAAACAAATTTTATTGGTAAATAGACCAAGAGAAATTGCTGAAAATTGTTTTCGCGTTCAAATGGCCCCACAGGTGGCGCAATTCTCATAACCAATCAGAAAACCGAATTTTTTAAAGCTTGAATGACATTATACTATTTTTGTCTATAAAATTTGACAAGTTTGAACACTAGACGCACTTGCACAAACTTGGATAATTTAATTCAGGGAAAGTTTTCGATTTAGAAACTAGTCTGTATACTATTGGCGCGGAGTAACAAATCATAATAATCATCATAATTGCTTGAAATAATTCTTTATTTTCTTGTGAAAGCGGTACTTCTACGGTTAAGTAAAACCAATAAATTCTAACCAAAATACGATCATTGTGCCGCTCTTGCAGCATATCGACCCATCTAGGGTCTGAGAACAATAAGCTTAATCTGTATAAGCACGTTGCCATCAGCCCATGTACTGACGAAACGAGAATCATAGCCGTAGATGTGGGTATTATACCAAGATACAAAAATAATGGTATATAATACGTAAGAAGTAAAATTTGTAATGTGATCTACTATACAAATAAAATAAATAATATATAACCACATAATAATTCATATCAAGGTAGATTTTACTATTATAATATATTTACCTACTAAAAATATGATTTTCCAAACGTATCAGGTACCTACGCCAATGCAATACGGGAGATTCGATAATTCTGACAGGTTTATTACTCCGCGCCAATAGTATACTGAGTATAGTTTTTAAACTAAGTTCGGAGCTATTTTCTTTCCAAGTTTCACTATTTGACTTGCGCATTCACATCAATTTTATTGATACCAACCCCTGTCATATCGTTGTCATATCAAAATTCAAATATTTTAATAAATGAACTGTAAAAAAGAAATATGTACATCGGAAAAGTAACAAAAACTCTTATTACATTGTATGAATTGCAACCAGTTTTATACAAGGTAGGCTTAAATTAATTTACATAACATAGTTAACATAGTATTACACATTAACTTTTGTCTTTGTTGGCAATATAGGTTTAAAATTTGCCAACGTTTCTAGATGCGAAATAGTACAATGTCACTCGAGTTTAAGAAATATGCACGTTAAGATATATTTCAAATAATGTCATTCTGATCATTAAAAATTTGCAATTTCTTGTCCGATGAAATAAAGTGGTGAAGAAGAGTCAAATATAATTTTTTTCAAATGCCAATAACCTTTTCACTCAACGAAATTAAACGCATAATTTCGTGTCGAGCTGTGGAATGGCCACTAGGTGGCGCAGTATTGTCACTAAAATATTATAATTTATGATTCCAAAGCTTTTTCATTACAGGTTTCGAAAATAAGATATAGCCGTCAAGCTAATGATATTTGTTTTATTAATATCTCTGGTTACAGAAAAGATAGAAATTTGCAAAAAGAGTCATTTAGACCAAGTTTTTTTGCAAATGATTTAGTAAAAAAAGATTATTCCAAAGAGACCTTACGCGTTAAATTTCTTTGAGTGAAACGGGAGTTATTGGCATCTGAAAATAATATTTATTTCATTAAACAGAGCAAAATACCTCAAACAAAATAAATTGAAAATTTTCTAATAATCAGAATGGCATTATTTAAAATATCTCTTAAGAAATTCGGCTATGAGAATTGCGCCACCTGGAAACCATTTTTTGTCAAAAATAATTTCCAGCAATTTTTCTTAGCCATTTTCCATTCTTAGTTGGCCACCCCGCACTTACCCATCTTGCTTTTATTATTAGTATTAAAACATTCAATATTTACTCAATGTTCTAAAAAATATGAAGACTGAGAATTGGTTCCAGTTACAAGAACAACAGTAGAATTTAAATCTCGAAAGTGATAACGTTTTTTTAAATAAAACTTGCATATTACTAGAAATACAATCAGATGATTAATTTGCAACGGCTAGAAAACCACAAAATAAATAGAAAAAATACTTACTCAAACGATTCCTCTTCCGACATAATCAAGGGTTCATCCTCAATATTTTGCAATAAACGATTCATGTGTATCTCATGAATCCTAAGTTCTTCGTTATAATCTAGGTCGTCATTTTGAGACTTAAGACCTATTGATCGCAAAATGTTTATTTTTGTATTTCAAGATTGTCTTTACCTGAAAGAGAGTTACTACTACATTCTTGAGTATCCGTTTGATACGCAAGCCTTTCATTTGACACATTCTCTTCAATATAATGAGACAATTTATTTTGATCATCTGCAATAGTTTGTGACGAAGCTATATCATTGCAAAAGTCGTTTTGTTCGTCTGGAACTATCGACGACGAAAGTAAATTATTTTCAAACTCGTTTTGATCATCTGCAAAATAGTTAGTAAAGGAATGAAATTATTACAAAATAACGGATATCTTACTTTGAAACTGCTTCATGTTAAATACAAAAGATGTGTCCGATTCAATGCTTTCACAGTCTGCATCTTCTTGAGAAATATTCTCTGCAAAGTTCAACATTCCTAAGAAAGAACTAAGTAAAACAAAACCAATACCTAAAATGTTCGGGGTTTCGGTGGGCACGTTAAATTCCAACACATTTGCACATATTTCTGGTGTCACTTGACTATAAATACTATCATTACTACTAGTTTCTTCAATTTCTCTAATGGTTTCTTTGATTAGATTCTCATTTACTTCTCCGTTTACGACATCCTTCCCATTATCGCTATCGTCTAAATTCTCATCATCCTCTAATTTTTTTAAACTTAAATTAAATTTCATCTCTTTCTGTGGATGTTTACTATTATTGGGGTTAGATTTTAAACGTTCTTTTGTGCTTCATGTGCCGACTCAATTTCTCCAAGCCAAATATTTAAACTACTTACACTGGCCGATATAAAGTTATGTAGGTAAGTGTACGCATTTTTAATATCGCCGAATAAGAATTTTTTCGATATTTTGTTTTTAAAAGAATGAATCTTTTCCAAACCATCAGTGTGAAGTGCTAATAATTCGCCGGTCTTTTTAATGATTAAATCAAACATTATTAGGCGAACTTCTTCAAGAACTTCATTAGAGGCACAATTATTTTCGAATTCTGAAAAATCACATTCGGATAATGTACAGTGCCACGAATGACGTCTTTGGCGTTTCTTATTGGTTACTTTATATTTTTGTAACCTGCAATCAAAACAAGTTATATAACAACTGTAAGATTAAATTGAAAGTTAAATGCCCAAGGTAAGTGGTAGTGCGTAGAATAAAATAAGAAATATAGTTACCATAAGTAACAACTTACATGGTATGTGAAGAGTGATCGACTGAAACAAATTTCTTGTAGCTGCATTGAACGCAATACTGACTTTTATTCTTTAAAATTTCTTCGTGGTCTTCCTTATAAATGCTCTCGGAACTTTTCTAAAAGTTTGAAGTATAATAATAGACGTTTTCAATTATAAAATCTTGGTCAAAAAATATTATAGGTATTTTGGTCGTCAAATTCATTAATTTTTTTATATAAGGAAACTGTAAATGCAATATGTACCACAAAGTCGATAACAATGCAATCTTATCAGTCGCCATTTTAGCATTATGGAATGCGCAATCCAGTTATCGCATACAAATAAATAACTCACTAACGGAAGACAATCATCTGTCACTTTCAACAGTATCATGAAGTAAGCAAGTTTAGTCCTTATACAAATATTAAGAGGCAAATCCTTTACTTTCCCCATTATTTTTTTATATATAAAAGTAGTTCCTAAAAGAAGATTCTCAAAGTTTACTGCAACCCAAACAAATTCGGGTTCAAGTAAATTTTTGAAATTTGAAAGGTACCGATATTTTTAAAAATTGATGTCTCCATGACCAATATAAAATTTCACAATTTTGAAATTAAATTTAACTACAAAATGCTAACATTGTCACTCTTAGAATTGAAGAATATTCTGACACACCTCTAGGCCTGTGCTATTTAAACGCACATACTTCCAGTATGACCAGAGAGAAGTTTGCCATAACGTTCAGTCATAGATTTTGCAAACTTTAACACCTTGAGCAGATTATTAAAAAAAAATTTAAATTATTTTTATTTCGTGAGAAGTCTCATTACGTTCTAGTCTAATTACAGTATTTCTAATTTTTGACTGAAAAGATCACCTTTTATATTTTTTTACCGTCATCGTATCATATACAAATTTTTGCACAGTTGTGTGCAACATGTGAAAAAAGCATATTTGTTGCACGATACATGAAGTTTGCAGTTTGAGACGAAGTTTGCACTAGTTACACAAATAACTATTCTAACGCATTCAAGCTTATTAAATTTCGTTGGAGCAATTCACCACTTTATTTTTAAAAATACAAGAAAAAGTTAAACACATAAAATATTTAAAAATTTTATTAAATATATTTTGAATACCGTCTAAATATGCTAAAAGCGGAGAAAACTCTAATTTTCAATTTAGACATAACTGTTACGCCCCCTAGCAGCTATTTTAGAAACTTAGAAATATTTTCCAGAGCTTTTTATGACCATCTTTTAATAATAATTTTGTTTCCAATTGTGCACAATAAACCGTTTCCGAGATATGGAATAATTTTTTACCACCATCGTATTCTGTACACATTTTTAATCGCATTTTGTTTTATCCGACTAAATTTACGATATACATTTCAAAATAAATTACTGAAGAACTAGTTTTGTTGCAGTTATAAGTAGGAATACAGCAATAAGCAAATGACAGCAAATATAATTCCTCTTAGTTTTTGATTTTCTTAAAAACTCAAATAATTTGTGATATGTTAAGAGTGCTTTACATAAATGAATAATTTCACCCATCCAACATAGAAGGTTATGTTTGTCTCCTCTACAATTCTACAAATGACACAAGATCACATCATTTTACATAAACTCAATTAACTTTTTTTCTTAATTCTCGTCTCATTTAACAATTACGCCACTAAAAAACTTGCAGAGAGTGCACATAAGAAAACAAAAAATAGTTTCTTTTTTTAATTTAAAAATCTTAGCGAGTTTTCTCAGTTAATTTTAAATTATTTTTATTATTATAAAACTCTTATTTTATTCATTTCAGTGCAATTTGCGAACTCTTGAATATTTGATTTAGCATTAATTGTTATTATTAACTATTTGTGTTACTCAATTATTGTTCTACAAACTTACTTATTAAAACAAATTAGAACACTTAAGATTCACTTTATTAATTCTTTCTTCTAAGACTTCTGAAAGGCAATAAATGAGGGTTTAAAAATTAAATTTAAAGTATCAGCGGCGTGTATATTTTATTGATCATAATATCGATTCCATTCTCAATCATGCTAAGCTACTGAATTTTTAACTAATCTCAAATTATCCATAACTAGTAAAACTATAGTGGTTTGGGTTTTTAAGATATCAAAATAAAAAAACCAAATTAAATTTCAAAAAACACCGTAAGTTTAGAAAATTTTTTGATTATTTTTCATAAATTGATGTCAGGATGCATAATTAAGAATACCCTGTCGGAATAAAAAATTTATGAACCCGAGGATCTTCAGGCGGAACACCTGAAAACTGCCGATAAGACTAACGGGTAGACCTAAAATGAGATCGAAAGATGAATGCGAAAGATCGAGAGCGCCGGAATCCGACAGTCGAGCCACTACCGCCTACTCATATCTCCCGTACATATCCAAAGTCACAGACCATAGAAATAATTTTAAAGAAGTAAAACTTTCTACAAAAAAGATTCAGCAGATCATCAAGTAGACAAGAGACCGTCTCTCAACAGCCGGAGTTTACCGTATACTTTATTGTTATGGCAAGGTATACATAGGAACCATCAAGAGATCGATGGGAACTAGCAAACTGCCGTTTGGGATATATCGATAAGTCAGCGGTAGGCGATCATACGCTTGGTAATTGGAATCACGATATACTATTCGAGAGCTCCAAGCTGCTAGCAACGATCAGCGGTTATCACAACAGATTGGTTGGAGAGGTCATAGAGATCCATAAATATTCAGAAATCTTCAACCGAATGAAAAAAAACGTTTTTTAATTATTTTGCTACACCACTGATTTGAAGGTTAATTTTTAATTGGAGAAATTCAGCTTCACTTCCTGTTTAGGTAAGGCATATCTACACTACTCTTATATCATTGGTTTGGAGCAATATCCAGAAAGACAGACGATATGTAGACTCAAATAATTAAGGGAAGACCTAATAAAGCCACAGTGATGCGGATCATGAAACATCGGTTGAGAAAGCAATCCATCCTGATGACAGATAGTGCAAGGATATAACCAGAGCAACAAGTACACAACAAATTAGAGGGCTATGGTAAATCACAAAGTTTCATTTGTCAATGGATGGTAGCCCGTGCTAAAGGTTTACTCATCACTCGATCATACCGCAAGCGTCAATGAAGAGAGCTCAAAATTTAATTTTTTTTGGTAAGTAGAGATATCTAGAGGGGAAATTTGTAACGTCGGTGAAGCTGGCTAGTAGACGACCGCTGGATTTAGGTCGGTACCATTGCGATTTAGTGGCCGAATTAGTTACCTTTCAACAATTTGCGAAGTATATAATTACCCTTGGTATTTGTAATTTTAATTTATATTTAAATAGTAATTTCATAAATAATATTTTTGTACATATGATACTTGTATTGTTGGTTACTACTTTACATTAAATGATCATTTTTAAATATTGGCTGCTGCACAAATACATTTTTTTACTGTAATCAACCTCGATTGAAAATTTAGGTAACCTTCATCAAGAGTCAACTTTTAACACTAATCTGAAACATCGACCTCGACAGAGACTATGTAGCTAATAGAAGTAATCTGACCAAATATGAAAATGAAGGAAGTATACCAATTCGATTTTTTCAAGGTGTTCCCAAGGCTTAACTTTCTCAACATTTTTCTAGGATATAGCCCATGAAATTGAAATGAAAATTGAAAAAAGGTTTTGTTAAGGTTCCCAACAGGCGATTTTTTAAAAATTTATTAAAGAGATAGGTACCGCTTACCAAGGGTCAATTTTAACACTAGTCTAAAACATCGACCTCGGCCGAGACTACGTAGCTAATAGAATTAATCGCACCAAATATGTACTCAAAATGAAGACCGTATTATAATAATGATAATAATAATAATAACAATAATAATTATTTATTGACAAAATATTAGAAATACAAAATAAGAAAAATAAATCCATATAATTCAGTCAAAATATTGATTTTTTTCTTAAAACAGTTGTTTTTTCATTTGTCAATTTTAGGCAACCGCTGAACCGATGTTAAAAAAGTAACAAGCGCCCTCATATAAGTCGCATCAGGGTTTTTTTCCATTTGGAATCTAATAAACAATCATAAGTTTGACAAAACGCCACCTTGGCAGGGGTGACAGTACAAACTTCAAATTATGGGGATGAATTGAAGATGAAAAGACCTTTCAAAGAGGTATGAATCGACCCCGGCAGGCGCCATCGCTATCAATTTTATATCAAAATGTAATAGTTTACGCCTTATTATAGACCTCTAAATTTCAAATCGATATCTTAAACCATTTCGAATTTTGAAGGGGGAGAGGCATTTACGTCCGCACTGTATAATTACCAGTTTTCTTTATCGCATCTTAAACATACAACATATACAAACCAGAAACAATATTTAAATAATTAAATGGTATGTGTGATCATTTTGGAAAGTCAAAAACATTGTTAAAAGCAAAATAATTAACAAACATTAAATTTTTATGTTCGACATCAAAAGACATCAGCAGAAAGTTCACCTTTCAACATTGTTATTAGACGCTTCTTAAACAAGGCAGGCGTAACTATTTTCCAATCCGCATTTATTTTATTATAAATCAATCACATCATCTTACTATGCCGTGGAATTGATATTATGCATTGATGTCGAAGATTTAAATTATGAACAATTATGCGTAACGATATTATCTCAAATAGGTATGGTAGAGTTTTATACAGCAGCGTACGATGAGCAAACATACTAAAATGTAGAAACCTCCTATGTGTCAATTTTAACCATCGTGCTGTATCCAGAGCGTATGAGATATGTTGACGATGACCTACTTATACCATAAATAAAGCGCAAACACGAATTTTGTACCTTTTGGATTCTATTTCTCTTCCGACAGTCAAGTCAAGAGCCAAATATAATATCACAATAGTTTCTTACCCCAAATCGTATAGTTATTTGTGTAACTAGTGAAAAAGTGCATATTTGTTGGACGATGCATGCCAAATTCCACACTGCACATGTTGCACACTGCACACAACTATTTTTCTACGATCGAAAAATAACTACTTATTACACTAGTGCAAAAAATAATTTACTTTTTTCGAAAATTACAAAAAAAGTAAATGCTTCAGTTTAAAAAAATGTTTGTAGAAGCCATTGCGTTGCCATGGTAATCTCTACAACTGTCAAAGTCAAAACAAAATATGGGTTTTCAAAATTCAAAAGTTACCTGTTTCAGCGTTTTTTCATATTACCATAAATAACGGTTATTTTGAATTTTGTGCGGAACTTTTGTTCCACTCTGTATAGTTCATCATCTATGTATATATATATATATATATATTTCCTTGAAATCTCTGTCTGTCTGTTTATCATCTCCTCCAAGGTGTTTAAAAAAAAAAACCGAATACACCATTCGATAAGAGGATTTTAAGGAGGACTGGATGCAAGGGTTTTTAAAACCCTAACAACTTAACCCGCTGGAGGACTGGCCACACCCACTCTCCCCAAACTTCAAAATTAATTTTTGTTTTTATTACATACATTTTGACCTATGACCTTAAGGTCAAAAGTTATGTCAAAATTCATGCGTCCCTAGGACATGCTTAAAGATTAGTTAAATTATAATCAAGAAATAAACCGTAAAACAACTTTCGTAAGAAATATTGAACGAAGTTTACTTGGAGATAAACTTAAACATTCTACTCCAATTAAAGTTAGAGTTCGAACTATAAATGATATTCCAGAAAATCAGATTTGCGTAGGAAAGCTTAAAAACATTAAATCGGTTATAGTTTACAAAAAAATAAAATGTGAAGGAATGTCTTATCTAGACGGAGGATAAAGTAAAAGATTTAGTCAAAAAGCAAAGAGACAATTCAAATTACATCTTCGAAGTTTTTAACTCATTAACTGTCTATGTGTTTGGTAGTGAACAACTTAGTTTCCTAAAAACAATTAACAACTGAACAAAACACAGTACTTTGTATGTCGATGCTACTGGTACGGTATTTCCCGGAACCAGTAAGAGAATATATATGATTATGCCAGAGTTCTTCATGATGCATTTCTCAAACAAATTTGTCCCGGCGATAAAAATGGTAACCACTTTCAATTGCTCAGTGGCTATTAGCATTCAAAGCATATTGTGCAGAAAATAAAATTAATGGCCCAATGTTTCAGACAGAGTAGTTCCTTATAATGTTCCACTAATACATGCAATTGACCCTTGATAAGGGTTACTCTTCAATTTGGGAACCTTAAAAAAATCTTTTCGTAACTCATTTTGTAAAAAAATGCTTAAAGTTTATTGAATCAAAGTCGGTAAGTTCAATTAAATTTTGAGAAAATTAGCATCTAGGAATACACTAAAAAAAATTGTTTTTGTGCAGCATCTGAGATTTAAAAATGATTGTTTAATGTAAACAATTACATATATTTCCATTGGTAACTATGTATTGTACAACCCAGAACACGCAAGACATCTACTAACGAACTTCACCAAGCCAAATTTACAATATGTATTAATTTTACTTCACACCACAAGAATCATGATAGAGGCTCCAGTTTGCATGAATGAATTTAAGCCTATTGAATTAATCACAATATACAAGTCTTCAAAACTTAAACGACAAATCATAAATTGGTAACATAATGTCCTTATTGTCAAATATATGCAAACGTCTTATCACAGCTATCAATATATTTAAAGATTAGTAACAATTATTTAGGTTTATACTTACAAAACAGTAATGTTTTGTGCACATAGAACATGCTGTTACATCTGCATCACAACATTCACAAGTTTTTCCCATCTTAAAAAACCATGAAAAAATTGTACAACAAAAATTGCTTTCTGATAAGCATCTAGTGCTTTAAAGTTCCTTATTATAAAATATCCAACGTTTGCAACCTAAAATGATTATTATAAGTAACCCCTTTATAACTATTTGCACAAGTGTTTCTCACTATTTTCGTGGAGTCCAAATGCAGAGCATAGCAGCAAGTACTTTATCTTCATACCAATTTTACTTTTGTTTTGACATATATTTTCATGAAAATCTTTTGTTGTGTTTCCGTCAAACAATTAAATTTAAGGTTAAGAGAAAATTAATGAACCTTGTAAAACAACTTTCAGCACGTAAAGTATTTACTATTCTGTGTTTCAGTTATTATAGTTATTCGTATGGCTAGCCTGATTGTCACAGACGTCAAGTGACTCTCCAGTGGCGTACCTATTTTTTTATGCCTTGTTTTATCATCGTTTGCTATCTCTGCTATATACTATGAATACATATAATATCCTTGTTTTCTCTAGTTTTTAGACAATTTCTAAAGCAATTAAGAGTACACCCAGTTACATTTAGAAAAAAATGAAAATAGAGTCAACAACTTGCAACATCCCATAACACATAACCTCAATTATTGATTTTTGTTCATACATTAAAAAAAAGTTTTAACAAATTTTGTAAATTTATAAAGAAAATGTCTCGTGATTCAAATGTTAAAGTGAGTCCGGTTGAGACTATAGAATCCTTGACCAAAGAAGCGGAACATTTGAAAATTAAATTAGAGGACGAAAGGCAAAAACTAAATGATGTTACATGTAAGACATGTTTTTCTTTATATATCGAAAATCATTAGTTTTAATACCTTCAAATTTAATATGTGTTCTTAATATATCTGTAAAAAAGTTACAGATACATGACTGATTTCCTGAAGTTTCATCTTAACTTATATTTTTCTTATCACCTCGGTTCTCTGTTCACGTTGCTAGGATAGGGGAATCTATACATATTATAAAAATGCTTCTTGCCTCGATCTGTTCACGTTTTAATCTCGGCCGGTTGTTGCATTGGTAGGATAGGCAACTCACATTAAGGGAAATTGTTAACATTTCTTATTACATCGAAACCCAAATTAAAATAAACTCATTTTGTTCTAACTTTATTTATTAACATGATTTTTGTGTAATGAATTGCCCTAATTGATACATTTGTGCGGCACCTAGGGGCCGATTTATCACTAGTAATAAATATTTGTAATTGTTACAGTGGCAGCAGTAGCTGATAGATTAGAAATTATAAATTATATGAATGTAAAACCAAGACGAACTCTTAAGGGACATCAAGCCAAAGTTCTTTGTTCGGATTGGTCTCCAGACAAACGTCATATTGTATCATCATCTCAAGTAAGTTGTTAAAGTAATGATGATAGATACTTACTTGTTACTGATCAAATTAGGATGGTAAGATGATAATTTGGGATGCATTTACCACTAATAAGGAGCATGCGGTTACCATGCCTACTACTTGGGTGATGGCTTGTGCTTATGCGCCCTCGGGAAATTTGGTTGCTTGCGGGTAAATGCTAAACCATTTTTGTAATTATATTATATTGATATCAAATGTAGTTTCTTTGTTATGAATGGAAACTGTACCAATATTTTATGTTTGATGTATTCCTAGAAAGTACATAGGGTATAGGTATCTTTTGGTTAATGCTTCTGTTTTTCTTTGTATAAGTGTTTGTTTTTATTTTTGACTAATTTTCTCAATGCTTTAATGTGTATATTATACTAGATTGTGTTTCTATTAGAAGTTAGATTATATTCCACTTTCGTATATTTTAAAACACTACAATCTTAGCTACTGATGCCTTAAATTAGAACAGAATTAGTAATTTCGAAATACATAATCTATTTCTTGTTTTAATTAATTTTTATACGGGGTGGTCTACATTATTTGACACAGGGGTTTATTAGCGAAACAGTATTCAAATTCATGGTACGGGGTGTACATAAATAACCAATAAATTACCTTTACCATTTCATTTTTAATAACAGGAAAAGTATACAAGTTTTAGTAAAACGGTTTTCAAAATTAGATTTATTATTATTACATATTAGAAAGTTTTTCGGCATTGTCAATAAATTTCAATGTGTGAACCCCTTGTTACATGGAGAACATCCAGTCGATAATCGATTTGTATGCGGTAAGATTTAAATCCTTACTAAAAGAATCTTATGCACTGTTACAGAGGGCATATGCAATCGCATCGCCGCTATGCGGACAGATTTCTTCGGACTGTGAGAGAAACTTGCACGTACACGCTCAACAGTTTCGTTACTTACACTAGACCTACTCTGGTTCTTAATTTGTATCGTAACGAATTTCATTAGAGTACAGATAGTAAAACTATATTAATTGAATTACAATACATAGGAGAAACAATATATTTTAGTGGACGTATACACTTTAACAAAACCAGTAGCCCTATAAATGTATTATAGAACAAACATGCAGTGACACACCCTGTATTTTAATACTTTATTATGATGTATATAAAAAATAAACCCACGTTTCATAAGATTTCCTTAAGCCAGTATCCCACTGTCAATATTTTCGTAATATTTTTATAAAGATTTTGATAGGCAGTATTGATAGTGTGATATGTACATTTTTGGTAAACCAGTCAAAATTTTATATTTATGTGACGTTCGTTAAATATTTTGACGTGACGTGACATCGAACACCCTATATATTTCTATTCTATTAAATAACAAATTTAGTTAACGTGAGGTTTGACGTATCTTAACATTTCAGCAGTATTTAATTTTTATAAAATCTTTAACAATTAGTGAAAAGCAAATCTAGGTAGTCGGCTTCAAAACCAAATATGTATGTTGAAATTGATCAAAAGTTGTAGAACCCTATCAATTATTTACAAGGTATAATATCTAAATATTAATTCTTTTTCTAAATCATTTGTTTACGTTCCAGTAGATAAATTAATCATTATATTACAAACAAAACATCGATTACACTTAAGTTTTTTTAAGTAAATTTATGTAGTACACAATTTATGTAACTAATAACTATCCAAAATTGGTTTATTATATGAGCAAACCCTCTCAAGAGGTGTTATTTAAAGAACATAGACAATATTTCCATAATTAATCCGATAAATTTCAAGTCTCCTTTCTTTGGAATGGTATTGGTGGAAGTTCCTTAAGGTAAATTGGTAGATCTTCTTTCCTGCTCTAATTATGCTTACCTTTTATGGTGACAGTAATATCAAAGTAATCCTTGCTATACAGGGTTTTCAAACTTAAGTCGGCACTATTGCTAACTTTGTTATTATTAGAGCTACAGGGTCGGTTAAATAGGCAAACTAGTAGCATTTGTTTCTCTCATCACTATAGTGAAAACAGAATAAAAATCGAACATCGCGTTCGCGAGTTATGTCAAATTGTTCAATTTTTTCAAATGGGACACCCTGTATACAATATTCTCAATCGATAGAAAATTGAATGATGAACAAAAAGTGTCCCATTATTTTTTATCCTAAAGTCAAAAAATGACAGCTATTGATGATTTTTCAAATTGGTTAAAGTGGCTGTTAGTTATAACATTGCCTTACCATAAAGTAGAAAGTAGGAAGAATTTACTAGTTGGAAAACCGTTGGTCGAGGCGGTTTGAATCTTGTTCACGGCAGACACTTAAAAAAAATTATTTCGTGATGGGGATAGATAAACATACAAAATTTACGGTAGCTATATCCAGCAGAAGTGGTAAATGAAATGAAAAAGAGGAATATCCATAAAGCTAAAAGAATATGTTTTACAGTGGCGCGCCATCCATAAGGGCGAACCCGGGCCACGACCGACGGCGCAACGCTGCAAAGGGCGCCGAAAGCGATTTTGACATTATCGACGGCCTAAGATTATAACAATATTTTTACGTTGCTCCTTGCTTTGTTTTGTATATTCCTTTATCAACGTGTGTATTAAATTTCAACAATTACTAAAAGACATGGACATCTCACCTTGCATGTTACAATTACAAGAGACTTTGTGTTATTAAAAACATTCAACATTTCTTTCTTCATATCTAGCAAAATTTATCGAACTAATTAATGTGGCGACCGGCAACTAAACAAATTTCATCTGGCATTACTGTATACGCAGCTAGATTCAATTAGCGCCAAACGATTCTTTTCCTGTCAATTCTTAATTTTGCAAGTTGCAGATCTGCTTGTTCAAACTTGCATCTTGCATGCTTACTGTTACTGCTTTCATTCTTATACGATTATTACCTTCAACCTCCATTCATTGATGGTCGTTTCTTGAAAAACGAATTAAATTAGAATAAAGCAAATTAATATTGTGATAGTGATTATTTTTAAGTTGTTGTGATTGCCGATTTTGTAGAAAAAAAACAGAAAACTCTACAATATAATAAGGTAAGCTAATTTTATATATTGTTTTTAATTTTATTTTATAAATAATTTGAATTTGTTTTGGTTTTAAAATTCATTGGTTCTTACTTCTTAGTATACATTAAAAAACTTTGTCGAACATTATCAGAATAAATAATCAATATTTTTTGTATAATTCTAATTAATTTCAATTTATTCTGTATTTTATTTATTCAGACTGTTTGAATGTATTATTTATTTCAGAAGATGTCTGAAGAAGAAAAAAGAAAAAACTATCTGGCCATCAAAATCTTCTTAGAAAAAGAAAGCGCGAAGAAGATTTGAAGAATAATTATGAAAAAATTACCCATTTCTTTGGAATAAGCAATAAAGATTTGCAGTCATCAGCTGTACCCACTGTAATTGGTAGTATACATCAGGCGGAGGATTCACTTTCATCAACAAGTAGAGACGAAATTTCTACCGACATCAATGTCCATATTGATATTACAACTACGTCAACTACTGATCCAACAGCAACAGCTGAAATTGGACTTAACAAAAATGAGTATACTTGTACACCTATTCCTAACGATCCCGGTTTATGGCCAAATGTATTTTCTTCCTCTCAAATTCAAAGCTTAGTAGAAAACGGACCTTGTCTTTACCGAAACGAATGTAATGATTATCCTAAAGACAAATCTGGTAGAAAATTTTCTTCCAGACATTTTATACGTATTTTACCAAATTCAGAAAATATTAAACGAGATTATTTTTTTTTATATTCAAAATCAAAAAACTCTGTATTTTGTTTCTGTTGCAAAATATTTAACATGGAAAATTTATTTAAAATTACAAAATTAAGTAATGAAAACGGTTTTAGTGATTGGAAACATATAGGCGAACATTTAAATCTTCATGAAAAAGCAAGTTACATTTTGAAAATTTTAAAAATGGTCTGATTTACTGAATCGTTTAAAATCTAACACAACAATTCATTTTGCTTCTCAAAATGTATTGAATTTGGAAACTAAATATTGGAACGCGGTTATTGAAAGGATTTTTACACTATCCAATTTTTGTCTCAACAAAACTTAGCATTCCGCGGTAGTAATAATAAATTATTCGAAAAAAGTAACGGAAACTTTCTAAAATGCATGCTAAATTTGATCCCGTGATGGCTGAGCATACTAAAAGAGTGCAAATGCACGACAACTTAAAAATGCCCCATTACCTCGGAGATAAAATCCAAAATGAAATAATCAATTTAATAGGAAATAATCTTAAAACGCATATTTTAAATAATGTTAGGCAATCAAAATATTTTTTATTATATTAGATTGCACCCCCGATAGTAGTCACCAAGAGCAAATTTCGGTTTGCATTCGATTTGTGAATTTAAATACAACTCAAAATGAATTTTGTGTTCAGGAACATTTTAACTTTCTGTCCAATAACAGATACAACAGGAGAAGGGTTAACAACTTTTTATTAACAACACTAGAACAAAATGGTTTAAGTATTAACGACTTACGCGGACAAGGTTACGACAATGGGGCAAACATGCGAGGAAAACATAATGGTTTGCAAAAAAAGATTCTTAATATAAATTCAAGAGCATTTTTTGTCCCTTGTTGTAACCATAGTTTAAATTTAGTTGTGAACGATGCTGTAAAATGTAATATATTGTGTATAAATTTTTTTCAACAGTCCAAGAAATTTATAATTTTTTCTCTGCCTCAATTAATCGATGGTCAGTTCTAAAAAAACACATATCGAATTTAACCGTGAAACCTCTATCAGATACTAGATGGTCTAGTAGAATTGACGCTATAACACCTTTACGATATCAACTTGGAGAAATATATGATGCTCTGTTTGAAATAGCTAGCGGGTGTAATAATTTATTCGATAACAGTGCAAAAACGTATCCACTGGTTTAGGTAAAAAAATAAAACAATTTGGGTTTATTTGCACATTAGTTTTGTGGTACAATATTTTAAGTAAAGTAAATATTACAAACAAAATGTTACAATGCAAAAATTTCAATATTTCTGAAGCATGCACGAGTTTGAAAATACTAAATGATTTTTTTAAAACTATAGATCAGATAAAGGTTTCTCTGATTTACTTGTTGATGCTAAGGAAATCGCTTCTTTATTAGATGTTGAAGCAAAATTTGAAAATAGTGGTTCTTTAAGAGCAAGAAAAATAAAAAGCAGTTCAGTTATGAACATGACGACGAAACAATTGCGAGCGAAGAACTAAAATTTAAAGTTAACTGCTTTAATAATGTATTAGATGTAACCATACAATCCATTCAAGAAAGATTTCAATTATTATCAAATTATTCAAATAATTTTCATTTTTGTACGACATTTCAAAATTTTCTCAATACAAACAAAGTGAGCAGTTAAATTTATGCACCGAATTAGAAAATACTTTAACAGACAAAGAAAGAAATGAACGCGATATAAATGGTCTTGAATTATTACAAGAGTTAGAGTATTTACAAAATTTTTGCCCGGAGATTACGTCATCTCCAAATCAGACATTAAATTATATCAGTAAAAATAATTTAAATCAAGCATTTCCAAACACTACTATAGCACTGCGCATTTTGTTAACTATGCCTGTTTCTGTAGCTACTGCCGAAAGATCTTTTTCAAAACTGAAACTCATTAAAAACTATCTAAGATCATCAATGTCTCAAGAACGTCTTCAAAATTTGGCTATTATTTCTATTGAATCAGATTTATTAAATACCCTAGATATGCAAGAGTTAATAAGGCAATTTTCTAGAAAAAGGCGCGCAAAGTTGCTCTTGATAATTAATTTTTTTCATCAATATCTGTGTATTATATTTTAATGTGTTATTTACCTGAATTTTTATAATTATTATTATTAGTGCAATTTAAAGTAATATGTATCTGTTCGTTCAATAAAAATGTTTCTTGAAATGTCCAGTGTTTATTTCTTAGTAATAAAATCTGCATGCAATTTACTCAATATACACATCTTTTCTGCAAAATTTTTAAAAACAAAATTCTTTTGAATTGTGAAACACTTTGATGGATAGGGGGCAAGGCGCATAAGAGCGCGCCACTGATGGTTTATTTTAATTTATTCTGTAAACATTAAAAGAAAAATTAAAATTAGATGCTCAAAAACATCACCGTCTTGGTCTAAGCATTTTTGAGCCCGCCTGTAAACGCTTTTAGTGGTTGTAAACTGTTTACCAGTGAAACTTCAATTTGACATTTTAATCCCGATGACATTTATACAATAAACGATTGCAGTTTATAAAATCACACCCACTTTAAACTTATTTGAAAAATCATCAATAGCTCTGTCATTTTTGACTAGGATAAAAAAATAATTCACACTTTTCATTCAGTATTTAATTTCCTATCGATTAAGAATATTGTATACAGGGTGTCCCATTTGAGAAAATTGAACAATTTGACATAACTCACGAACGCGATGTTCGATTTTTATTCTGTTTTTACTATAGTGATGAGAGAAACAAATGCTACTAGTTTGCCTATTTAACCGACCCTGTAGCTCTAATAATAACAAAGTTAACAATAGTGCCGACTTAAGTTTGAAAACCCTGTATATGAGAACCAGTAGTTTGTAGAGTACCAGCCTATTCCAGAATGGTGATAAATTCCTCCTTGGGGACTATCCTTTAGGTACAGCTGCTACCTTTATGCTTTTTTCTTCTAAACGTTATTATGTGAAATTGCGCTCTTCTACTCTCGAGTGCTTTTTGCATTGACCTATAAAAGTTCCTTCAAAACAATTGTCTTTCTAATCTTCTATTCTTTAGATGCTACATTGTTCTCGTATATCTTTGCTCCGTATTTCATCCCTCAAAGTTCGTGCAGAAGGTTTCTTTAGCGTTTTTCCCGATATTTTGAGTATTTCTTTAGGCTTCCTTCTATCTCCGTCGGTTTCAGCCGCGTAATCAGCATTGGCCTTGTAAATATTTGCTTATGTTTCTATTTGTAAGTATTTATTACTTTATGTGCAATGATTCAAACATTCATAAATTTTGAACACTTTGTTTTTTTTTACTTCTGCGGTCAGTACTTTTGCGGTGGTTGTTTATACTCCCAACTATTAATTTGTTCTTGTTCATTTATTTGTTTTTATATTTGAGAATTGAGGCTTCTGCGACCGGAATGCTAACTTATTTATTTATTGCCCAACAGGTAGATTACCCAATTACAGGACAATATACATGTATACATAGAGGTTTCTACAACATTTTAAATTTAATCTTTGTTATAACAATAGTTTTTTAAATAAATGATCAGTTATCATAACCAAAAAAAAAACAATTAAAAATTAAAGTGTTAAAATTAATAATTCTTCACTACATCCTATAAACTGAGGACAGCTGTTGGATACTGCATATAAATATATCTAAATCAACATTTACACATTCTATACATTGGGGACATATGTATAATATTAGTGCGTGGCGTAGCGAGGTAAAACATATCCGTTTTTCTAGTTAACTTATTAGGTACATTAAAATGAAGCAATTCTAATAGTTCTGTACAATCAATTTTGTTGTGAATTAACCCATGCAAAAACCGTAAACTACATACTTTCCTTCGACTTTCAAGAGATACTATACCGGCTACTTCTAAAAGCTTATGTTGGCTAAATCCTCTTTCTGGATAATATCCAAAAGTTTAAAAAAATAATAGTTTTAAAAATCTTCTTTGAACATTTTCAATGTTGTGCTTATTTGTTTCATATAACGGGCTCAATTATAGCTCCCTATTCTAATTTAGAACGCAACAAGGAAAAGTACAATAATTTAAAAACAGCAGGATTAGAAAAAGATTTTTACTTGTAAAAACAAAACCCAATAATTTTAATGACGAACTTACTACGTTTTGTACATGAGGACGAGAACTTGGTATCAAATGTAACACCTAAATCCTTTATTAATTAATGTCTTGGTAATTGTAAATTATTAATCTTGTAGGGATAGACAATAGGAGAATGTTTCCGGGAGTACGACACGATAGAACATGTATTTATGTGTAAATCTAAACCATTAGATTGACACCACAACTGAACTTTATCCAATTCTAATTGTATATGACGGCAATCTTCTATACTTGTAACAGTCTGATATATTTTAAGATTTAAAGTCTCTAATAACAAAAGATGGTATCTAATCATGTCCTGCAGTATGTTTATCTTTTAACTTTTTAATGCAATTTAAAACATCAGCATCATTCGCAAAACGTATAGATAAACTAGGAGAAGTACCATGCGATACGTTTTTATTAGAAAGAGGAAAATCGAGCAAATCTTCAACATAAACGCTGTCCAATATGTTATAGATTACTTTATAAAATGCTTTGCATGCTCTGTTTATATCCGAGTTGAGTTAAAGTTGCGAAGAATTTTAACCGAACATTCTTAATTGTTGCAATCGTGTCGATTTGGTTTTGAGATAATTTAACTGTTTGGAGGGAAGATTTTTAAAAATTTTTCCATTTTAAAAAAAAGTTTCCAATTATATATACAGTATGTCCCCTAAGTTGGAATCATATGAAAAACTTTTTATTATTAATTTTAGAAAAAAAAGTTATTCTTCATAAAAAGTTCTGCATGTTCTAAAATCTAAAATACAGTCATCAAATATCAATTTTTTCAGTCGTATACGAGGTTTGTCAAAAAATATGAATTTTACTCAAGAGTAAAGTACCTTTAAATTTTACAATATCGGAAAATGTTATCAAAAAGTTGATCAGAAATAAAAACTACGTTCAAATATGCAATTACATCCATTTACATTAAAAATTAAGTTTATTTTGTTTTTTATTAATATTTCTATTTTGAATGAACATTTATCTCTTGTGATTATTTATTATTATTTATGATAATTTGACTAAAATATTATAATATACTTTTACGATGCTGTGAGTCATTTTATTTCTACAGGGTGTTGACTTTTATTTTTCAAAATGTTCAATAAATATAATAATGTTATCAATGTAAATACTTGCAATTGCATATTTAAACGTAGTTTTTAATTCTGCTTAACTTTTTTAATAACATTTTCCAATATTGTTAAATTTAAAGGTACTTTACTCTTCAGTAAAATTCATATTTTTGACAAACCTTGTATACGACTGAAAAAATTTGATATTTGATGACTGTATTTTAGATTTTAGAACATGCACAACTTTTTTATAGAGAATAACTTTTTTTCCTAAAATTAATAATAAAAAGTTTTTCATATGATTCCAACTTAGGGGACATATTGTATATCAAATTTGAAAAAATTTAAACCAACAAAAATTTTTTTTTTGTGTTTATATTTTGAAATTTCACACTTCTTTTTTAAAATTTTTAAAAATCTTTTGACAAATTTGGTTTTTTTAAAAAATTTTTTTTTAAGAATTTTTTTTTTTTTTTTAATAAAAAAAAAAAAAAAAAAACAAAAAAAAAAAAAAAAAAAATGCTCAGTATTAAATATCTCCGTTTCAAAAATTTTCAAAACATTATCTTTACAATAATTTTTAAACGCATTGGCATTCATCGTGACGTCAATACTTGTATAAATATAAATGGTGGTTCGTTTATATAAAGCACAACTAATTTGTTACCTGAAAAACAATTGCATACAAATCAAACAACCCATATTATGTTGACGTCACGATATAGACGACCTGTTTCGGTCCCAATTTTTAGTATTTAAATTAAATACTCTTTTAAAAAGTACCCTCTGTAACTTAAATAAAATTACAACTGGCGAACACTTTTTATGTGCATGGGCTTTGATTTTATATATTTTTAAAAAGTTGGAAATTACCGAATTGTCGAGAACAGGGATTTTTCGCAAAATTGCTATAATACGTTCAGCGAACACACGGAGTTAAACCACTCCCTATAAATTCGCGCTAAATTTAAATAAAATTATTTTCTTGGTTGAAATTTTAAAGTCAGTATTACTGACAGATTTCCGGGTTGCTGAAATTTTGGTTTTGGTTATTACCAGTAGTTTGCTTTCATTTCTATTCAATTTACAAAACAGTATTTATCAATTATCACGCACTTCCGTACTTACTTCAGTTCCGCATAACAGAGGCTAAAGTAACTCATTTACTCCATAGGGATCAAATATGAATTCAAGTCAAAAGCATCCATTTTATCAGTCATAAATTGAATGAAAACCTACACAAAACTGGCGATGATTGTTGATACCGTAACTAACGACAAATTATAATGACAAACTTACCATCCGTCTTATTAAAAAATTCAATTTTTAATTGAAAATACCTTCCCGGAAGCGCAAAAAATATCGTATATCCCTCAGGACTAAAGTGATACTTTATACCTTACGTGATTACGAGCCCTCTGACAATAAACTTCACGTGCGGGATAAAAACACTCACCTTAGTCCCTTTGTATGTAATATACTATTGAATTTTCACGCTTACAAATTTACATAGGGTAAAGTAGTTTCTTAATTTATTGGCTCAAATCCTCACAAACTAATGAGGGAGTGGCTTAACTCAATGTGTTCGCTGAACATTATAGTTCAAATTCGATAGACAAAAAAATGTTAATTTTATGCCGAACTTAGGACTTGTCTCCCAGTATGAAAACAAAAGATTATCAAAATGCGACAAACATCAAAAAATATGTATAGTAAAAATTAAAATTAACTTGTCCGAGGATTTTTGATAAAAATTCAATTATTTTCATTTTGCCGAATTAGTTCCAGACTTTTTACTCACACTGTTGTATAAAATCGTAACTTTGTTTCTGCCATGGAAATATTTTAACGGTAGATAGCGGTTTATGTAAGGGGATGGGTATTAATACCTCTCCCCTAATTTATTAGATTATTTACCTGAATTTTTAGAAAAAGACGATGAAAGGTTCATTGGTTTAAATGGAATTAGATGAGCTAAATTGTGCCGGTTTTTCGTGTAACGACAACTAATACTTCTACCCATCTTCTAAAAATTCTTGCACTTGGAGCTTACTTGTCATGGCTGAGAGATGGTGCCTAAAAGTGTCTAAAAGTTATTAACCTAGAACCAAAAGTGTTTAAAGGAAGCAATTGTAACGTAGCCTCGAAAGAATGGTATCTACTGAGAAAATCGCTTGTATTCACAAAATTTCCGGAGTGGCGGGCACATTTTTCCAGAATTTTTCATTTGATCATAGTAACTTTTGTTATATTCTATACGATTATATATGTCTTCCAATTGTTTTCTGTTTTGGGTCTGTTGAATTCGTTTCTGGTTTCCATCTTTTTAGAGTTTTCTTCCACTAGGAAGTTTTTTTGTTAACCGCTTTTTTTCAAGGAATAGTTTCCTTGTGTAACTCAAGAGTAACCTATCCTCCGTAGCGTTTCTACGACGTACTCCAGATCGTCAATTGACCGAAATTTTTGATTTATTATTATCATCCATCGAAATTTCTCCTGAATCGTTGTTTTGGGTGTTTCTTGATATTTCGTTGATACGTTTTTATCTATTGATCGGAAAAAAATTTATTTTATAGCATAGTTCTGTCTCATATCATGTGGTGAGGGTTTTCATTTCAGCGAAGCACTAAGATAGATTTTTTTTGCAAATATTCCACGAGTGTATTGGTTTTGTCTGTCTTCATAGGGCAATGATAAGACAAAATGTGCCGTTTTCTTTTAGTTCGCTTGCCATATCTCTATCAGAGCAGTGACTTTGTCTCCATTTATAAAATCAGAAGGCGTACATTTACTAATTGAAATTATCGAGGGCTTACTGTAATTTGATTTATTTTGATGCGCTTAAGTTTTGAAACATATTCTTATTGACAATTATCAACCTCTACATAAATTGACAATCTAGAGCTTATGTTTGCGCAGGGGTTTGGACAATAAAGTTACAGTTTATCCATTGAGCTTGGACGAAGATGTGACTTTAAAGAAGAAGACTGTTGGTACTCACACCAGCTATACGAGCTGTTGCACTTTTCCAAATTCTGACCAACAGGTAATACGGTAGAACGAAAACTACTGAAACTATAGTTAGGGTTTTTAGATACTTACCGGAAGTGGCGATTCTACGTGTGCTCTGTGGGATGTAGAATCTGGACAGTTACTTCAAAGTTTTCATGGGCATGCAGCTGATGTAATGTCTATCGATTTGGCACCTTCAGAAATTGGAAACACATTTGTGTCTGGGGTAGGAACAAACATGTACCAAATTGTAGAGGATTAATCGATTTAATTGCAGAGCTGCGATAAAATGGTTTATCTTTGGGATATGAGAACGGGGCAGTGCGTGCAATCTTTTGAAGGACACGAATCTGATGTCAATAGCGTAAAATTTCATCCTAGTGGAGATGCAATCGCAACAGGCAGCGACGATACCACAGTTGGTTACTTTTTCTTATTACAGAGATATTAAACCTTTTTTGTTATATACTTTTTAGTGCCGATTGTTTGATTTAAGAGCCGATAGAGAAGTAGCAGTTTACAACAAGGAAAGTATAATTTTTGGAATTAACGCAGTCGATTTTTTCGTGTCTGGTACGTCTCATTTAGTCTCATTTTCGGGATTAGCAACTATTTTGTATTTAGGAAGACTTCTGTTTGCTGGATATAATGATTATACCGTCAATGTTTGGGATACACTTAAATGTGTGCGTGTGTGTTTATTGTACGGACACGAAAACAGAGTTTCATGTTTGCAAGTATCTCCAGATGGCACAGCTCTTTCATCAGGATCTTGGGATTGTACTTTAAGAGTATGTAAAACTGCGACTATAAATTATTTTATTTTTTGAACTATTTTGCAGGTATGGGCTTAAAAAAATTATTGTTCAATGTTCGCCAATTTTACTTACCTATTGAATAATTTTATTTAGATAATATATATGTAGTATTAAAGAATTTAGTGTAATAATTATAACTAGGTATTGTAAGATGTGTTTAAAAAATATATCATCATCGGTTATAATTTGATGAAAACTTTTTCCAAGTCGTCTAAATAGAATGCCATTTATTTTTACTGTAAAATAAAATGTTCGGTAAGACTAATAATTAGACGTTTTTCTCAAGAGAAGTTAAAATTACAGATGAATAGTTGTAACCTGCAGGATCACTTAGAATTTTACTAAGTTATGTTTATACAAATTTTCAACTAATTCCAATACATACATTTTGTTTTTAAGAAAAAAAAATTATGTAAATTAAAACCCGAACTGTACGTCCAATTTTTAATTTGATTTAATTTAAGCAGAAATGAGTACATAATCATCAATGTTGAACATATAACGAATTCCCAACTTTTTACTTGAATTAAGTCTGGTTTTTTCACCTCCAGTTAACTACTACGGAAACACAATTGAGCCAATGAAATATTTATAAAGTCGCGTTTCCAAGGTGATTAACCGACAGATAAAATTGGAGGTGAAAAGACCAGACCTTAATAGTATAAACATCCCTTTGGGCTATCCAATAAAAAAATCATTAAGATAAAGTTTGTCAAATTTTTTATGTGGAAATTTCGCAACTTTGCTTTAATTTAACCGACCGAGAGCTCATTGCATGTGCTTGAATTTGATACCTCTATAAGTACTTCAAGATGTGTTTTTTCTGAATTAAATTAAGTCACTTGTGTGCGCGTAAGTGATCCCAATAATTTTTGTTATGTGTGGAGGATTCACCAGTATAGACGAAATTTAACCTATAAGGCTGTGTGGTAGCAATATTCTTATTTTGAATAAGTCGTAAAAAGGTTTGGCAACTTGAGGGGCGTATCGTCAAAGTTTATTACTTTTTTGATTTAAATAATGTTAAATTCTATACTCTACGACTAATATCGTTTATCAAAACTTCATAAAGACATCATGAATGATATCATTATAAAATAAATTTCATTAATCTCAATTTTTAAAAAGCGTTTTATGATAAATTTTAGCAAAAAATGAAAACGTAATGGCATAGATATTGTACTTAAGAACATTATATCAAAAATTTGGACAAATCGATTGTTCTGATTTCGAGTTATAACTGAACGACTATTGCATTGAAAACTATTATAGACTGAACAACTTACCAAACACCCTTAAAATTGAAAAAGCGTGTAGTCTCTATTTTCAATTAAATATTTAGAATCAAGACAAGTTGTGAATCTCTGGGCTGTTACTTTAGGTGAAATTGTAAGAAAATTGAAAGCAGTGTCATTTGTTAGATCTATTAATTGGTGTGAATAAAGCGACAGATTGTTACGTTTGCTGCACCAAAACCTTCGGGTTTTCCGCCAAAAATTAATATAGAATTACTTAACCTAACTTGCATTATTCAGCGGGATTCGATTTGTCGGATTCCGATGAAAAATATTTGCTATCTCAAGAAGACAAACGTCATCTAATTAATCAATTAGAATCAAATGAGATCTCATTTATGAAAATTCAAGCAGAAATATTAGGATCAACACTGGAAGGATGGCCGTTATTAGCTCCAGGTTCTCTTATATCGAAATAAGAAGGTTATAGGAGAAATTTTATCTATAACTTTCTCACTTTCAGTACAATGCCCTAAGGATATTTTGAATCCAGAAGAGGTTGTTACAGAGGTAAAAGACCGGGATTCAGACTTGTTAGATTCCGATGGAGAGAAACGTCTTGTAATATGTTAATAGGAATCCAATGAACTAATTCGAGATGTAATGTATCAAAATTCAAGGGCACAATATCAGGATGGGCGGTATTAGCTACAGGTTTCCTTACATCGGAATTAGAAAAAGTTATCGGAGAAAGGTTGTTGAAAATTTACCATAACTTTTATTTGAACAATTTTTTCTCAAGTACAATTTTTCATTCAGAAATTGCAAACGAAAGTGTTCGAACGTATTTTATTCTTGAAAATGAACCCAATTTAAACTGATTTCTTCGGTTGAATTATTAGTTTGAACTTAACTTGACTTAATAAAAACATTGTCAAAATAAGTCCTAAAATGTTGTCAAATTTGGGGATTAGATGTTCCAGCATAATTCATACTAATTGTTTCTCGAAAACGAGGGTTTAGTTTAAACATTTCTTAGCACGAATAAATAAATTATAATAAACTATATTCGTGAATAAAATAAAAAAATAGTTAAAAATCTAGATATTTAAGTTTATTTTTTTAACAAAATCGTAAGTTTTCGTAATATATGACTTTTCGCCGGTGCAGTCATATGTGCTTAACGTAAATTGGGATTATTACAAACTTCCTTATCAAAGAAATTGTAATGTCGTATCGGGGTTGCGCAAGAACAAACATTCTGTGCATCAATTAATAAAAGATTTATCATAATTTAAAAATTTATTTAAAACAATGGTTAAATGAAACTGAGATCTATTAATAATATACAGTTTGGCAATTTATTTAAAGTAAATTCTTTTAAAAGGTGGTTTTTATTAACTGTTTAAATTACATATACCAATACAGTGTTAACTGTCAACAATAGACGTTTTGTGCAAGCACCAATAACCTTACGAACTACTTGAAGAAAATAAGTAACTATAGTTAAAAGTTTAAACGTAATGTGGAAATCAAAATTAATTGACAGGATTAATTTCCATTTTAAGAAAGAAATGTAGGTAATATAGATAGTAACGATATTTCATTATTCTTTTAATGTACCATGAAGGAATATGATTAAATTTTCTTTTTATCTGCTAAACGTTTACTTTGATTCCCACTTTTATAATTTAAGTATCATTAATATATTTTTAAAGTAATGTACCTATTTGTTAATAAAACTTAAAAATTAGAACGTATAGAGTACAGTACTTTAAAGAACCGATTTAAAGGCTAATTATCGAATATTTGATTATGATGTCGAGATGGGATGATTACAGAATAATAGATATCGCACATCTAGAAGTTAATAGGATGGTATTTTCTTTAATGCTTTCGTGTCGATGAAAGAATGCAAGGAGGCAAACTACTTTAATGGTGTTCTATTTGTACAATGCAATTTTCTACAAACTGTCTTATAGTATGAGGAGATTTACTTTTCTAAATGCATCACATACAGCTTGATGTTACTCTGAGCAGTAAATTGAAAGCACACTAAGGCGCGATTTTTTCCACATTTAAATTAGTACAGCCTAAGTGCAAATATTAACTATAAGTGATGAGGATAAGACTCTTTGGATATTAAAACGACTTTACAGTATAAATCAATGTTATCACAAAACAAAAAAAGTTTTACAACAGTCCATATGCATTTTAAAACATAATTTATAACAATACACTTATGAACAGGAGTGTATAATTTATTATTATGTACATGAATGACAGCTTAGCCATCGATACAATTCTTTATAATATAATTAGCATTTTTTTATAATTTGTAGATTTTAATAACAATAATATATAAGTACAAAAGTCTGCTTCGAATTTTTTTAAGTACGTATATAATAAAAGCACAACTGACGATGTTGTTAATACCAAATATATTATAAAGAAACTGCGACAAAAGCTAAGGCATGCCCGAGCAGGAAGGCAACAATAATTATAGCTTAACTGTACAGCGCCGGCCTCGGACATTATATCGGTGATTAGAGTCTTTTACTACAAATGATGAAAGAACGTGTTTTTCTTATTATATAATTATATGTTTTAATTTCAATATAAACAAGTAGTATTCACTGTCTGTACCTTAAATTCGATTCTTTTCCGTGGTCAGGTGTGTTTTCCTATAATAACAACAAATGATATTAGAAAAACAAACTCATTTAAAGTTAATTGTTTAAGTACTTACTGTTCTGGACTTTGGTCGGTATCACTTTCGTCAAGTTCTGTTTTATTTCGTTTCTTTTCGTAAATTAGAATTACCGCACAAAGGACAACGACTTCTGCACAAATACCTAGGAATGGCCATAATGCTGCGTATTTATCTGCAACAACTTGTTAAACACACAAGAAATATTATGCGAACTACATACCTTTTACTCTACCGCAACTGATGGTTCACTCTTTTCATTAGTGTGTTTAGAAAATCCAATACACTTTAGTTCTGCTTGGTCTTCCATCGTTATATCGTGCATGATAAAAACAGAATTTGGAACATGTTTTTCAGAATCAGCTTCTAGAATAACTCTTCCTTCAGACTTGTTATATGGTATTCCCTCTAAACATATGTATTATTTACACCTCAGATAGTAGATAATAGAGCAGTACTGACTGTATTCCCACACGACCAATGGCACAGGATTTCCGAGAACCAGGCACACTACTCTAAGTTTTTCACCTTCTATCACACTTATATCCCTTGGTATTTTTACATAAATCTTACCTGTAATAATGAATAAATAATATTGGAAAGAGAAATCAAAACGCGCATACTTTCTACAGTTATGTGTGCACGATTCGTTTCAATGTTATTGACAAATGCAATACAGGAATAATTTCCTGCATCATTTTCATCGGCGGAATTGAGTTGAAGCTTGTACATTACACCGTCTTGCGAATGAGATAATGATACCCGTTTATTAATTGAATCTATATCTGTAACTAACGTTCCATCTTTTTCCCTGCAAACATGTGTCAGTTATTTCGTAATATGTATGTTAAAACATCTACCTACCACTTAACAGTAAGTTTTGAATTATCGTCTAAATCCTCTGTCGTCACATTACACGATAATTGCAGGGCTTCTTTAATTTCATATTTTGTTGTACTCGTCGTGGCGTCATCGTACTTTGGCAGTATGTGAACTGAAACAGATGAAACGTATTAAATCATTTTACTTAATTTAATGAAAAATAATTACTCGAGATGTTTTTAATAACAAATTAGCATGAAGTGAATTACACAATTAAATAAGTTTTATTATCCCATACGCAGAATACAAAGAAATATGAATGCGTAATTAAAACTTGTGAGAACTTTTTAACAATTAATTAAGCGAATTTTTTACATGTAACACATACGAAATGATAAACAAAATTTAATGAGCATTTTCCAGTTTTCATTAGAGGAACACTTAAGTTACCTGCCGGATTTCCTATGACGATTAATTAAAGAACAAAATGTTGATAAGATCGCGATAAACAACTTTCATTGTTGTGCTATTGTAAACACCTTAAAATGACAACTAAATGAGCAAAGGCAATTATTAGTGACAAGTTTCCAGATTTAATTTTGCTTTTTTACACTAAAATGTATCCAGAAATTACTTCTGTTTTCTAAAACAGTCGGCCTCCGGACAGAAAGTACAATATCGAAAAACTAAGAGATGTTTTTAAATTGTGAAAATGGTTCCAATTCAAAGTCAAAACAATCAAAAACTGTAAGCACGAATGTGTTGTAAGATTGAAACTTAAGTATCGTAAGAAAATGTTTCTAGTTTTATAGGTAAATGGTTAGTAAGCTTATCTCGTAATCGTTCGATCCTTCATAAATAACGTCGATAAAATTATCACCGATATAAAACTTTGTACATGAGTCTTATTTATAATACCGTAGATATGATGAGACTTTGGGCATAATCAATCGAGCCAAAAGGGCTCTTAACCTACCCGGATTTTCGTATTTTTGAAATATTCATTTTACACATTTTTGCTTCAAATAAAAGTTGTTTGTAATTTAACTATACACAACTTTTGTTTAAACTATTTTTGATCCAATAAGTAATTACTGAGATAGACTATCGCGTGGACCTAATTTATTTATTTAATGTGTTAGAATCGAGTTAGAATACATAAAAACAAAATCCAGTAAAGTATTCCTCACAAAACAAAAAATCAATTGTAATGTTTTCTTTGTGTAGGGAATTTTGAACTCGTTTTAAAAGGAACGTGCGCGTGTTATACCATTGTTTTTAAAAAACAATGGTTATACCTAGTTTTGTCCCGACGCGATGTAGGAATAGTAGTACCGTAGCAGATAGCGTTCGTATAATGGCTTACAACTTAGATTCATTTAACAATTATTGGCCGTTACTGAAATCTATAATTTGATTTAAAAATTGCTTCGCGGTGCACATTTTCTTCTTTCTTAAACGTGCATTTTTTCAATCAAAATTATTGATTTGCGGCGCAGATAGACGTTTATTTTAATTTTCGAGCAAAATGTTTTATGTAACTTTCGATCTTTTACACGTTTGTTAGCATCTGAACGATGTGGAGTTCTGGGCGAAAAGCTTGTTTTTATAATGACTTCATTACACATTTTAACAGTTTCGGCAAGAATTCGTTTAAAACATTTGCAAATAAAACACAAAATCCACAATTTTATATATCCAATTTTGAACTAATTTGTTACCCATGATAATTTACTCATACAATAAATACATTATAATCAATTTTTAATCCATATCTTATAAACTTTAAACTTTTGAACTAGTGTCGTCTGGATTCGGGTTTAAAGGCTGTCGTCGATTGGAATTTCTTCCTTAACGTTTCGTTAACGCAAGTGGTCAGCTTCTTCAGAAGTTCGTCCATTTCCGATGTAGGGTAGTCTTCATTCAACGTCGGAAGTGGTCTAACCTCTGAAGAAAACTCGTGCTAGCGAAATTGTGAATGTAGACCTTCTACATCTAACATCGGAAATATAATAAAGTGGGGGAAATTTCCAGGTTGGACGTTGTGTCCAGACTCTGAAGTAGGGCATTATGTACAATACCAGTTATGGATAATAAAATTTCCAAGAATTTTAATTATTGTAATTTTTTATTAAAGTTTGGCTAACACGAGTGGTCAACTTCTTCAAAAGTCCGACCATTTCCGATTTTACATGTAGATCTACATCCAACATTTTTCTAGTACGTGTCTTTACGACGTTGGATTTAGACCTCAAATCAACGACGGTTTGTATACCCAAATCTAGACGACACTAGTCACAAAAGGTGTTAATATTTTTTTTATATGATATGGAGTAAAAATTGAATATTATCTATTTATTGTCATTATGAGTAAATCATCGTGGGGACAAATTGCATATATAGAATTATCCATTTTCTTTTTTTATTTGCAAATTTTTTAAACGAGTTCTTACCGAAATTGGAATTATATAAAGACAAGCGTTTCGCGCAAAACTCAACATCGTTCGGATACCATCAAACGTGTAAGAGTATCGAAAGTGAGCAGCGACATAAAACATTTTGCTCGAAAAATAAAATAAATGTCTGACATCGTTGCAACTCAATCATTTTGATAGAAAAAGTGTAAAAACAATGTTGTATGGAAAAAAACTGGGGAGTACAAACGACTTTCATTTTATGCCAAAATGTGTAAAATAAATATTTTTCTAAATATTTCAAAAAATCGAAAATCTGTGTTGGTTATCAGCCCTTTAGCTCGATTGATTACGACCAAAGTCTAATCATATCTGCGGTATTATAAATAAGGCTCATGTGCAAAGTTTCATAAAAATTGTATAAGTGGTTTTTGATATCTCGTTTACAGACGGCTAGGAGGCCGGCCTGGTATCGGGCAAAAATTGTTTTTTCTCCATGATAACGTACTAACTCTAATTCGTTAGGAAAGGTAAAAAAAAGGGGTTTTAAAATGTTCGGTTTGGAAACCTTCGCATAACTCCTCATTTTATTTATTACATGTGGAGTAGATATTGAAATTATTGAGATTATGGAAAAACCATCGTGGGAACAAATTAGTGCTTAATTGAAGGTATTACAGTGAACCTATTTGAGTACAAATTCTAATTTTTTTAGTACAAATTGATGCTAAATTATCATCGTTTTTTTTTCAATTTGCACAAAGTGGGGGTGCGAACTTTACCGACGTTCAGAAATATATTGTTTTTGTACAATTTCAGAAAATAATGAGGTCTTAGTCTTACTGTCCCTTTTAATTTTTACAAAATTTTGTATTGGTCGTTAATACATATGTGGGCGGTTTCAATAAGAAACTTATTAAAATATTTTGTGTTTGCTTTTAAATACCAATAATAATAAAAATTAACCTGATGTATTGTTGTTACTTTTCAGAATAGCTAATTTGTTGCAATTAAGAATTTAGAAATTAGACAACTAACATTCATGCTATACGTTTTACAAAATGTATGTAAGGTAAAAATGTACTACCTACAAAATGATTGCAATATAATAAATTTCAAGAGCACAAATAAATTTGTTATTAATCTCTAATCACTCGATAATGACTCTTGAATAGAATTGCATTTAATACAATTGTACCTATTTGTCACTTACCTATAGGAAATATTTGTTATCAATAGTATTGTAGTCAGGTAAATTATGTGAATAGAAACCCATTAGCTATTGTTAACATTAATTCTTCCGTAATTTGCAAACTTTGTAAGACAATAGAGCAGGCAACAATAACATTGGAGTGACGTTATGGGACTGGGGTAAAGCCTAAAGATTACTAAATACAAATTTTATGTTTCTTATTGGTAGTATAAGCATTTATTTTCAAGCGTTTTACGATTTAGGTCTGATCTTTTCACCTCCAGAGTCGGTTAACTAGTATTGAGCCAATCAAATTTTCAGAAAGTCGGGTTTCGAAGATGATTAACCAAGAGATAAAATTAACTGATGGTGAAAAGACCAGATCTTAGGGTCAGTTCCACCAAGTTTGGTTAAATTTGAATATTAATTAAATACAATCGTATCCAACAAAGAAACATAGCAACAATTGTCATTAATCAATGATTAACTTTGACTAAGCTTACTGACCCTTAGTTTCTTTTAGTTCTAGTTTGTCTAATAATATTTTTGAACTAATATCTTTAATAATTCTTTTTCTATTGAATGCAATAGAGTTGAAGTCGAAGGATGACATAATATCTCAGTCAGCATTACTTCGTTTGTGCAAAAATGATCCAAAATAAAAATATTTGATTTTTGGTACATTAAACGAAACCATTAATAAATATGTTTCAAAAATCTCTAATTTCTAATAGTTTCATATCAAATCAATTAATACGGTTTTGGTATTTCATTTATCTTTACAAAAAGTATGAATAAAAAAACACTTTTTGAATTATAAGGATTTGATGGAAGACGGTGCAAGCTTGATGTTATGACTGAACGAATTGTCTTTTAATCAAAAAGCATTTCCTAGATTTATAATAGTCGAAAGCGATTGGAAAAGCAGTATAGATTTTTATGTGACGTTAATGGCCAAGCAACCAAATTTTTTACGAGAATTCTCAAGAGTTCCTCAAGTTGGAAAGTTTTGGAAAGAGTTCCAGTAATTCGAAAGTTTTTTGAGTCAAAAATATAGATCTAAATTAGGAATGTAGAACTCACAGAAAGAGTTAGAACTATTTAATTTTTCGAAATTTGTCAAGTCGAAATGTCTTGTTGTTATGCACGAACTTTAGGAAGTGACATTGTGTGAGCTACTTAAAATAATTCAATCTTGAAGTTAGGGTATGAAGTGAACACTCTATTTTTTTTGTGTTATTTTGGTACTGTTCATCGCAGGAACTATCCTTATTAATACAAAAGAACTCTTACACTCTTGAAAAGAATTCTATTCAGTTGAGTTCCTAACTTTACATGGGACTTGATGATGAAGGATTTTCCTATACCACTGTTTTCTAAACGTAGCCATCTTTTCCTCATTTTTAAATAATGATAATAATAATAATAATAATAATAATAATACTTTTTTATTTCCAAAATTGTGTAACAAGAACAATAATAGAGAAATACAAAAAAAAATGAAAAATTCTTACATGTAATTGAAATTGTTTTGTAGCGAGTACAACAATGGAAAGGGACTCAGTTCAATTCATGACCAAGGTCAACTGTTCTTCCACTGAGCCCTGTATCCGATGAATTATAAAATAAATTAGAGGGAAAAAAACTGAATAATGTAAAAATATTTCAAAAAAATAAATAAATAAATAAAGGAAAAGAAGTACATACATAATAAAGTAAAAATTTAAGTTTGGCTATTGAAGCTAGAATACACTTTATTGGTCGATATAAAACATAAATTAGCGTAAGATTAATTTTCATTAACCTATATAGTTTTAATTCGGTTTTACTTTCTTCATCTCCCATCCTATTTCTTATACAAGGTGTCCAAGATACGGATTCTCACTTTTTGGATCTCAGAAACAGTAAGAGATTGAAGGTCAGTTAAATAGAACAGAAGTTGCCCATTTGAAAGGATGTAGAATTAGAATATCCTTTTAGTTTTTGAGATAATTGAAAAAAATTGAAATTTCTGATTGTAGTTTTTATTTTTTCTGGCGGTATACAGTTGTATACCGTACCTAACTATGCACCTCTGATGAGCTCATAATAAGAGCGAAATGTACATCAGGTGTTCTTTCCTGCGTGTATGTTACTGTACACTCATGAAATTAAAAACTTGGACACCACAATTTCTGTAAACAAAAGCAGGTAGTCTCAGCAGGGGTTATCTTATAGAAGGACTGTAGAATGAATCATTACACTAAGCACGTTTTAGAAAATAGGTAATTTACGTTGCTTACTTAATTTTTTCTTTAAAGAATATATTTGAAGGTATCGCTAATTAAACACCATAGCTCGATTAATTATCGAATCAAAATTTTGTTTAGGAAATGTTTACAAAATAAAATTAGAAATAATTTTGATTTAAAAACGTCTACAAGCAATAACTTTTAAATTAAATCAAAAACTAAACATGGTTATTTGGGTTGACTGATTATTACTTATTTTTAAATAAATCTAACCTACTAATTATTGTAAGTTATTAAAAAAAAATCATTAAACTCTCTATTCATAATATTTAGTCCTTACAAAATGTATATTTTATGACGTTTCATTTTTTTCTGTAGTTAATATAAAAAGTGAAAATAAAAACTAAGGCAATTCTTATTGTCAACGTATATATTTAGTTTTTGACAAGAATTTATTACATAATTATAATTAAGATACCAAGTTATAGTTTAAAATTAAATGAAAACTTTTTTTTAAATAAAGGTATTACTATATAAATAAATATAAGAAATCAATAATGGGTGTGACCTCCATTATTATTGATACATTCTTGGAGGCGTCTGCTCATTGACGCTATCAAGGTATCAATATAATTAATATTAATCGTTTCCCATGCGGTATCAATGGCTGCAATTAGTGCATTACGGTTTACTGGTATAAAATTTGGCCCTTGTTGTCTTCGGATAACAGCAAGTATTCGAGCCCAAACATTTTCGATAATGTTAAAATCTGGGCTTTTGCTGGCCAGGGTAACAGCTCCAAGTTATTTTCTCGTTTATTATCTTCGCACAAAACATTTTCAATTTCTATAAATTAATATTCTATTTCTTTTTTTACACTACATCTTATAAATGAGTTATGCGACGGTTTTCAAACCGAAATTTTTCACTTTTTCCGATGAATTAGAGTTAGTACGTTATAATGAAGCAAAAAAAAATTTTCATATCCGATATCGGGCGGCGCGGCGAGTCATCCGTATGTAAACAAGATATCAAGAAAACCACCCGTCCGATTTTAATGAAACTTTGTACATGGATCTTATTTATAATTCCGCAGATCTGATTAGATTGGGCATAATTTATATAGTCAAAAGAGTCGTTAACCTACACAAATTTTCGAATTTTTAAAATATTCATTTTACACATTGATTTAAATAAAAGTTGTTTGTAATTTAATTATACACAACTTTTATTTAAACTATCTTTGATCCCATTAGTAATTACTGAGATATAACCATCGTGTGACACTACTAATTGTTGTAACAATATCTCCACCAATATCAATTATACCATAAAAGTTGAGAGAGAAAAGTTGTTAGAAATTCTGTTGTCTATAGCTTTTGTTTGAACAACTTTTTTCTAAAACGCAATTTCATTTTCGCTTTGTGAGTGAGAATATTCAACTCGTCTTAAGGAACTTGGATGCGCGATACCTCGTTTTTCCGACGTACTCGTCCATTTAACTATTGTTGGACGATACTGAAATGTTTATTTTTTTCCTACAACGTAGGTATCTGGTTTACACTCCACATCTTATAAATAAAATGCCAGGAAAACCGTAGTATAGATTTTTGTAAAACTTTGCATATGAGTTTTATATGTAATAGTGCTGATCAGATTTAGATGTTGGGCATAATCTATCAAGCAGAAAGGGCCGTTAATCTAGATAGATTTTCGATCTCTTAGAATATTTACAAACATATTTATTTTACACATTTTGGAATGTTCTTTTTTTACAACACATCAATACTTTTCCATTCGTTCTTTGACGTTTATTAGTATCACGGCGAGTTGGAGTTCTGCGGTAAACGCTTGTTTTTCACTTTTTCCGACGAATTATAGTTGGTACGTTATAATGAACCAAAATAATTATTTATGTATCAAGGCACTAAAGTTTGATTTTTATGGGGAATGAAATAGTATATTACATAACGAGAAAAGTAAAGAGCATATTACGTACGAGTGGCAAAGTTACATACGAGCGACGAAGGATCTATCCGAAACTGATTCTGAAGAAGATATTTTCCAACAATGTCGAGAACCCACAACGAAAAATCACAACGGGTAATGAAATCTCTCTCACTTAGGTGTTGTAGCATCTGTATACGATATGGATGATATCTGTTCTTCTTAAGGATTCGAGATACATCCATTCGACTCAATCCTAATTCATCGGAGATTCTTCTAGTGCTGGTAGTTGGATTTTCTGTGACAGAGAATAGAATACTCAACTTGTTCTCAGTATCATCAGTAATCGGCTTCGTTTTTTTATTTTCTTGTATGCAACACTACCAGAACACGAAATCTTCGTAATAGTCTTTTGAATACGCACTTATTTGGATGTACAGTAGTATTCCGAAATTTTTACTCTAGTGGTCGATGAAGTGATGAGTTATTAGTTAGAACCAATAAGTTTTTTCTTCGATTTTATCTTACATCGGAGAATAGCTTTTTTTAAAAAGACGTCACATTTATCAAAAAATCAAAATATCTGAAGAACCGTAATAGCTAGGTAGAGGGATCCTGGAAGAAACTGGCTCTTATTTTTTCCGTAGAATTCGAAATCGTCGTCAAATACAAGGTGTTCGATAAGAAAAACATAACTTGTTTTTGAAGCACCCTATATATTTGACAATATTTTCAGTTTGTAGCTCTTATCAACCTACATGATATTCCGTTTGAATAAATTCGAAATAAAGAAAGACGTGGTCGTGAAACTCCATGCCGTTAGTGGTGGGACACCCTGTAAAATATATATATATAATTTACAATTTACGTACGCTTTCACGAGTCGACACTAGATGTCGAAAAAACTTATCGTTTATATATATATACATATGTCCCTCTAATTGATCATATGAAAGCTTTTTTTTTAATGTTTAGAAAAAAAGTTATTATTCATAAAAGTTCTGCATGTTCTGGAAATCTAAATTCAGTGATCAAATATGAAGTTTTTTCAGTCTATACGAGTTTTGTCAAACAATATAATTTTACTCAAGAGGTAGAATTCCTTTAAATTTTTACAATATCGAAAAATGTTACTCATAAAAAGTTGATCAGAAATAAAAACTAACGTTCAAATATGCAACTACATCCATTTACATTAAAAATTAAGTTTATTTTGTTTTTTTTACATATTTTTATTTTTGAATGAACATTTATCTCTTGTGATTATTTTTTATTATTTATGATAATTTGACTAAAATATTATAATATACTTTTACATGCTGTGAGTCATTTTTTTATTTCTACAGGGTGTTGACTTTTATTTTTTCAAAAATGTTCAATAAATATAATAATGTTATCAATGTAAATACTTGAACTTGCATATTTAAACGTAGTTTTTAATTTTGTTAACTTTTTTAATAACATTTCTTCCAATATTGTTAAATTTAGATGGGTACTTTACCTATTCAGTAAACCATTCATTTTTTGACTAAACCTTCGTATCTGACTGAAAATCTGACATTTGATGACTTGTATTTAAATTTTAGGAACATGCAATAACTTTATAAAGAATAATCGTTTTTCCTTAAAATTAATAATAAAAAGCTTTTTATGATTCCAACTTTAGGAGTATATTGCTATACCTATATATATATACTATATATATATATACAGGAATTTAGCTTTTATGTATTGGAACCAAGGCTCTGTAGCCAAAACGGTTGAAGGCATCATTCTGAAATTTTAGGGATCAAATCTGAAGCTATTTCACATATTTGACACAATCAAAAAATTTCAATTGCTCGATAATTTTTTGACACGGCCGCCATATATATATATAAGATGAAACAAAGAAGTGACGACGAAGTTATCGATAAGAGTACGTTTACCGTATCAATCCCGTACTTCAAAGGTACTACAGAGAAGATAAGTAACATTCAAAAGAAACTACAACATACGAGTAGTTTCTGTACCTGTTAATAAAGTTAAGTCTTTCCTCCGTTCCCCTAAAGATATTGATCTTTAGAAGATCAAGGCATTTACGAAATTCCTTGGAGGATGTAACATCTTTTACGTTGGACAAACCAATCGACGTATTTCTACGAGAAGAGAAGAACACACAAACTAGCAGTCCGAAAAGGATGTTTAACTTATTCTCTAGCTGAACATCATCACCAAACAGTGACATAAAATCGATTTTGAAAATACAAGAATGCTAGGAAGAGAAAATATTTATGTAACCCTCTCATTAGAGAACAAATCGAGATAGAAAGACGTCCTAGTTGCATTAATAAACGAGATGATGGAAAAGGTTTACCTAATACTTGGAAACCGTTATTAACTTTACCTCGGATAGAAGATCTCCAAATATCCAACAAGTAGTAGTAAAATATACAAAGCAACATTACCATGATACCGATACGTAATGCTATTGGTTACTCTTGTCCAGCGACACGTTCAAGGTCAAAATCGCATAGAAACTAAAATTGTTATTTATTAATTACTTGGAAAAGCTGCGTGTTAGCGTGGCGAAACGTTGTAATTTTTAATATTTATTACAACGTGTTTAAACCCCAAAGATTTTATTACAAACATGTTTACACGTGAAAGAATAAAAGCATTAATATCATATATATATTACGTGCTAGTACATTACGTGCATGTTTGTGTGTAAAGGCCCACCTACGAATCAAGGGAAGCAGTTGTGTTTTTGACGTCTTACTGACAATGGAGTAGAAAATTATTTTAAAAAAATATAATAAAAATTTTAAAAAAAAAAAAAAATATATTTTAAAAATAAATTATTTTTAAATTATTTTAATTTTTAAATTTTAAAAAAAATAAAAAAAAAATAAAATAAAAAAAAAAAAATTAAAAAAAAAATAATTTTTAAAAAATAAAAAAATTTTTAAATATAAAAAATTTTAATAAAAAAAGAACTTTTGTGCCAAGGTACATATTATTTTTTTTTCTGAAATCCCAAAATTTGATCAAAATCGGACAATTTTTTACGTTCTTTCAATAGTAAATGTAATTAACTGTTTTCATTGTTACGACAAATGTTTGAACCGCGCTTGCGCGATTCTAATATTTGCATAGATTTTACACATCTCCGTCGCCAAAAATCTGAACTTAATGACGACTCTGAAAAAAAATATGTAAACACGAACCGATTTTTATAATTTTTGACATGTAGGTGGTATTTATAATAGCTCAGATTTGATGTTTAGATTTTTTCTTTTTCAACCAGATAAATGAAACCGTCTTAAGGGTTATTCCTCGGGTTATTCTTGAAACAGTTACATTTAGTGTATCGTTTTTTTTTAACTTTTTCTATTAAAATTTTGTTGCGACGCACTTTTTATACGCTGTTTATTTAGTTTGTCATGCAAAATGTTTTGTCACCGCACACTTTCGATACTCTTTTATACCTTTATATACGATGTGGAGTTCTGCGCAAAACGTTTCTCTTTTAATGTGAAATCTTATTTAGTTCCAATCCTACTCCACGTCATTATAGATTTTTTTCGTTGTTTCCTTTATTTTTAATTTTGAGCGATTCATTTACATTTAATTCCATATTACTCGTGTTGAAATTGTCTCTTCTGCCATTATGTTGATTCAGTACCAACCATCATATAGAGATTGAATATTTTGTAATTTTCTTCTCAAATTGTTTTCCTAACCATTCATTAAAATATGAATTTTTGTTTTAATTCCGCATAATCCTTATTGACGCACTTGAACCATGTTTCCGCATTCCCTTTGATAGCTCCATGAAACAATTTAATTCGTAGTCTCGATTTTATTTTGTTTCCAATTTCTCAAAAAATAACATCGGCGAATCATAACTATTGCCGTAAAATTATACAATTTCCTTTACTTTCCTTATTTTTTTTATTATTTAAATTTCTTCCAAACAAATTTTCACAACTCTTTAACCTTTGCGTAGTTTCTTTTAAAATAACAAACCTCGTCTCTTACATTTTCGGATAGTTATCTCCTCTTTTTGCTTGTGTATATCCAATTCCCAAGACTTCATACTTCTTGCGCAGTTTTGTTTTTTCATTTGTTTCAAATACCAATTTCAATTTCGTTGATTTCGCTATGTTAATCTTATTTAATAATCGAGTGTCAGGGACGAAGGTTACAGTTATAGTATATTTTTTTAATGATGGTCTGTTTACTGGCGGAAATTTTACCAATTTTATCGAATAAAAGTCGACGTTCATTGACTTTCTTCAGTCTAAAAGTCAGATATTTTTTGTATGCATTCAAATGTTTTTCACCCATAATCGTAAATGATCTTGGTTTTTTCGTTTGGTATATGGAATCTTCACGGGTAAACCTGATGTAATTCTTGAATGTCGATAATTTTTAAATACATGAATTCGGTAGATCGGCACGCTCCACTCAAAGATTGCGACAACCTAAATGACAATTTATGAAATATAAATCTTCCATTAACGTTAAAAGGACTTGCTTTCATTATTAAATATGTGGTCTGCAGCTTCTTTTAAAAAAGATTCCAGTTGATCACTTTTTAACACTCTTGATTTCTTAGGGATATAATTTTCATTTTTTCCTTTCAAAATTTTCCCACCCCTACACCATGTTTGCCATTCAACGTCGCTTTAACCACTAAATAATGGGACCACAACGTGGATGATTTCAAACTTTCCGCCAAGTCAGCAAAATACACCAATAAGACAGCTTCAAAATATGTTTTTACCTTTGTTGTTTGTAAGCGCATTCATGATTTCTCGAGATTTTGGTGGAAGTAAGTTCAAGACAACTTTTTGCGCCATTTCTGCTACATCCTCAGGTAAATCTTCTTCGAAGTTCATTATCACGCAAATGTACTCACTCGTTAACGGTTAACAATTTTTTCACAAAACAAATATTGATAAACTAAGCCATGACTACGTGGGTACCAGATATTGCGATACATTCTCGAAATGTGACCGGTGGCTATTTTTTAGAATTTCTAAATTTATTTCTGTCATGTTTTGGTGGCTGTTGTAAAAATAATATGTTTCATTCGGATTAAAAGTGCCTTTATGACTCGTTAATTCTGCATTCGCAAATTTATAAAACAATCTACTATTTTGAATCCAAACCTGTCCAAATTTTCAACAACCAAAGATTCTACTAAAGTGACAAAATATTGAATATATTTGTCTTAATGGATGTTCAGTGGGACATAGATAAACAACATTACGTAGCTACTTTTCAACAATTTTCTATTATTTACATTGTCATGTATCAACAAATTTAAGAAAAAAAATTAAATATAACTAATGAACAAATAAATGCGACTTTATATTAAAATGTAAATAAAACGTGTATATTTTCTGAAGAATATTCTTAAGAAACAAATCTAATCTTATCATTCATACTTCCAGTTGTTTTAAACTTTGAAACTGAGCAAACAAACAGATAAAATATAAATATATGAAGGTAAATTTTTCCACAGATTTTTGAAATAATATTCTTTACGTATAATATATCTCAACCAAAAATTTTTTTTTGCAAGTTCAACTGATAAAACTGATATTTTGAAAAGTAATCACTATTTTAAGTTATGGTTCTGCTGCACCTAGAGACACAGTAACAGTAAAACGCTGTTTAATTAAATGTTACCTAATTAAACGTTCTTTATCTTGATGTATAAACTGTGACGCTCTTGGGCAATAAATTTTTAATCATACATAAAATGCATTAAGGGAATTCTTTTGTCCAGATAACATCACCCAACCTTAAGATAAACAAGTACTGTTGTAAAAGCGACAAATGAAATTTTAGTGTATTAAAAACGAATAAAAATGTACAAGCACTTAGATAAAGTGTTCCCAATCTGTATAAAAAGATACGATGGTTTCATTTTCCATTTTAAAAAAAAAATTTTCTATTTTGGGTCGGTTACAGAGCTATAAAAGCACCCAAATGAGTTCTTTTATAGAAATTGAACAATTTTTATTCGAAGAAACTCTTAATGAACGGTGGTAACACTGATAACGTCCAAGATGTCATTACCTTCGGTGTGCATTAATTTAAATCGTAATTAATGTTGAGTAGATTTATTTATCTACTTATTTTATTTCCACCCATTTTTTAAATGAAACATATGATAAATGAACTAATTAAACTTAAACCATTGATTATAAAGTTACTATAAACTAGCATTTAAACCAAAGTTTAATGAAAAGATTGCCACCTTAGCAATTACACTTCAAAATTCCCTAAATTTAAAAACTCGAGAAATTTTATTTTAAAATCAATCTGAAAAGCCCAAAATAAAAAAAATAGTATAAAGAATTCGTTTCAGAAGGCATTTTAGCGACTCGTACTCGTCTTCTGAAACTATTTTCTATTTTGGGTCGCTTACAGAGCTATAAAAGCACCCAAATGAGTTCTTTTATAGAAATAGTGGTAACACTGATAACGTCAAGCTGTCATTACGTTCGGTGTGCATTAATTTAAATCATAATTAATATTCAGTAGATTTATTTATCTACTTATTTTTATTTCCACCAATTTTTTAATAAAACATATGATAAATGTACTAATTAAACTTAAACTAGCATTTAAACCAAAGTTTAATGAAAATATTGTAAGAGAAATAATTCGAGATATTTGTAGTCACGTGAGCGATTTTCTATTTAAACTTCAATACCTATGAATAAGCAATGTGTATATTATGGGTATATTTAAAAAAGAATAATAAGAGAACGTATAGATTTACAAACTATATAGACATGAAACAATGGCAAATCAATAAAATTGCGATGTGTTCTATTTTCCTTTTAATTGGTAGTCAGATATAGCATGTTTATTGTAATGAATTTTTTTAATTTGGAACGTTTCGCTGCCTTAACCTATTTAATCAAGCTCGAATCACTATTGTGGTAAATTTCAAAGGAAAATACATAAAAGTAAAGCAATTGTTAGCTGGAGTGAAATAACAGATCCAACATAAGAATGACCTTTTTTACTAATTAATAACTACAGGTGCAAACGTTTACTAGTACTTCATATTAAACAGAATGAAGATTTTGCTGTTTTACGACAAGATTTGACTAAATCATCAGAAGCAATTGAAAGTTGGAAAAAAATATTTCTCTATACACTGTGTCCAGTTTAAATGAAGGGGGATATCGGAAACCGTTGGATATACAATGTCAGTTAAATGGAACACAAGTTGGGTACTTGTATGCTTATAAATAATCTGGGTTTACTTTATTAAAAAGCGTTTAAGTATTGAAATGCAGGGTGAAAAACAAAAATCGGTGTTTTAGAAAAACCTTAATGTTTCAATTTTTATAAGAGGCACGTACCTACATAAAATTTTGACAATAGGTGTAAGAGATCGTGACCATTCCAAAAAATGTAATAAAATTTGCCTAGACCAAGTCTTTTCGGCGCATCCGTAGTCAAATTTTATTTTTCTTATGGAAATCATATTGGGTTTTTGTCTTTTTGGAATCCTCGTAAAACATAACAATCACATGTACGCACGATATGAAATTTAACTGAAATGAAATTAGCATAGCTTTAGAGAATGGAATATTATTTCCTATAGTGTTCCAATTTAACTAGAGAGCCATCCGTCTTAATAAGTGGATAAATTATTTAGAACAATAATTCTTTTAAAATTTTCTAAATCGTCAAGAACGCAGAAGAATTGCGAATAGTTGTTTATAGATAAAGGAGATCTAGACAGCTACCAGAATATAACATTTAACATTTATTCTTTATCCGTATTCTTATTATTTTTGTATATATTATAAAATCTCTCGTAAAATGATTCCAAAATTTATTTGGAATGCAACCGTTTATATATTTCCTTAGGTGGTCTAACAATATAACTATTATGGTGGGTTTGAAAATGCAATGTGCGAAGGATATGAATTTTAACGCATGTGAAATTAGCCATAAATACAGCGATAAAAATGAATTTTTCTGTAACACTATGTTAATATTATCTGTATTGAGTTAAATGTTTACAAGTACTAAAAGCAACAATTAATCAAGACAAATAGTTTTTATTTTAACATTTGTTTATAAAAAAATTGTTTAAACAAATTAGCAAAGTACACTGATACCTATCGAATTTTTAGAGGTTCTTTTATAGTGTTCGCGTAGATTGATTATTATGCAAATTTAGTAATAAATAGTTTTTATTATTATAAACAAATATCAAAGAATGCTAATATTTTTTAAACGAAAATATTTGATCTCAAAGTTATGGCTATCCGCAACATTCATACGTACAGTATATTCGAGAGTGAATTTGAACGTGTGGGCGTGGATCAATTTTTAGGCAAAGTCAACAATAAATAGTTTTATAATTATAAACAACATACCAAAGAATAAAATATGTTGTTTATAATTATTAAAACTATTTATTACTAATACTGCATAATTAATCTACGCGAACACTATAAAAGAAGCTCTTAAAATTTAATAGGTATCAGCGGATGTCAGTGTACTTTGCAAATCTGTTTAAACAATTGTTTTATAAACAAATGTTAAAATAAGAATTATTGTGTTGATTAATTGTTGTTTTAGTAGTTATAAACATTTAACTCAATATAGATATTATTTACATAGCGTTACAAAAACATTCATTTTATGGCTAACTTCACATGGATGAATTTTAATGTAATAGGTAATGGGTTTATCATTTATACTTGAATTTCTAGTAACAAATGCAGTTAGGAATTGAACGTTTATCACTACATAATTAGTAGAAGTTCAGAAATTAAAAAACTTAATGCTTTCTAACGAGCACAATTTTTCAAACTTGGTATTCGTAACTAAAAACAATTCAATTTGAAATGAAATTCTTAAGGTTGAAATTTAATAAAATAGATTACAAATCATACTAATTTTCTTCACCTTTTTTACTGGAAAGATAGATTAAAGAATTTTGAGAATCGATGTTATTTGAAGAGTTAAAAAATTTACTTTAACATTACGTATAATAATATGTCCAAATATAAACACTAGTTTGGAATATTTATAGCTTTATTTGAAGTAAATGTGTGGAATGAATAGTTTTGCAAGTGTTCTATAAAATTCAAAAGTTAAATGCCCTAAACTTACTAAAATATCCGGTTTCATAATTAACGCCTAAGGAGTAAGTTTCAATAAATTCGTAGCTACTGTTTTCTAGTCGTTCCTTATTAACATTCGTAAATTGCAAAAACCGGAAAATCTATGTAGGTTAAGTGCCTATTGGACTCGGCGGATTATGTCAAAAACTAATCAGATCTTCGGTATTATATATAACACCTGTGCATGCAAAGTTTCATTAAAATCGGACCAGTGGATCTTTAGATATCTTGTTTACATACAGACGGACAGTCGGCCAGCCTCAAGATAGAAATTTTTAGATACTAACTCTAATTGGTCGGAAAAAAGTGAAAAACAGGGATGACGTCGCGGAGTTGTCCCATACCTTAGTTCCAATGATCTTAATACGAGTCTTAATACTTTTAAATGCACATGTTAGTTAATCTATTTTAAAATGCGATTTTTATTATTTCTGATTATGCATAGCGCTATCGCCGTTAGTCTTTGAGGAGCGATGCCATCAATCGAAATCATAACAACGACATGATGACGGGTAATTATTAGCCATCCTGCGTAGTGCAGCGAAGGCCCTCTAGCAACATGTCATACAAGTATATTTCATTTACTTGATTCAATATTACGAGTTCAGTGCTATTAGTATAATGAGTGTTAATAGGTGCGGTTATAAAACCCTCAATTATTAAGAAAACCAAAAAGGTAAAGAACTTGTTCTACTATTTGTCTTTTAAGTTTAGGCGTGCAATCACTTCCTATAAATGCTTTGCAGTCACACTTTCCAGAGTCAAGCTGTGGTATATTTTCACAGTAATGAATGTAACAATGAAATCAGAACTTCCATATTCAAATTAATTAATCGAGTAATCGCCAGTTATATCTCTGAAGTAGATCTAGGACAATTTCCTAAAAGAATTACGAAACGTTGAGTTAATTAAGACATGAATTGCAACATTGCAACTAACAATTTTTAAAATAAATGTACTTGTTTACTCATGTTTCCATTCGGTATCTTCCAAATATGTAAAATTGAAGCCCATACACATAAAGACCTTCGCCAGTTGTAAATATTCTACTAAATTACCCTGTACTTTTTAAAAAGTGTTTTTTGTGAACCTTGAGCCGAGCTAAAATGCCAAGGGAAATTGGTTTAAATGTTTTCGAGCAATTGTGCAAGGGGTCATTCGGGCAGTTCTCCATTTGAGGAAATATCTTTCAGACAATTGTCCAAGAGGGCTCTGAAAAATCAAAACGATGCCTTTTATTATAAATAAGGTTCATTGGAAAACTGTTATCGAAGATTAATTATCAATGAAGATAACTATAGTAACATAACTATCCAAAGAAGAAGATAACATAGACGATTAAGTCGATATAGTTATGTAAGTTAAGAAAATATCCATAGATGGTGTCAACCTAGAGCAGACAACAATGAAAATAAACAGAAAACACATATTTTCGACCGCTTTTGAATAGTAAAGATTCACTTTTTGTTATAGTCGCTTAAAAATGTTATTTCATACTAGATTATGAGTATAATTAGACGGGCAGTAAACAAGCAACATTCTTTAACAATGTGTTTAACAATATGTTACGATAAATGCACGTCCAACCACCACTTCCATCTTTTGTGATTATTAATATGCCCACACTGTTTTCCCGAAACCGGCACTGGAAATTAATATCACGTTAAATTTTACGAAAGGTAAAACTCATAATATCGACAATTTGGTATAAAGCCTGGTCCAGACGTAAAGTTTTGCACTACGTTCTGTTTGTGCAGCCTTAAAACAAATGAAAACTTGCAAAAATAAAGCGTCCTGATCCATGAGATTTTGTTGGTTTTGCCAATTCTTTTCTGTAAACATTCCTCAAGGAATTAATTTTTTTTACAACCGCTTCCCTGTTTGCGGTTTAATTTCATTTCTTTAAATGTTTCTACCAAAATTTCATATGCGTATCTCTTTTGTCTCTGTCACTATATTTTTTGATTTTTTACGTCAAATACATGAAACACTTTCATATAACCCAAAAAATTGATTAAGAAACTCCCGGGTACATTGCCGAAGATCCGACATTTCTCACAAAACGACGAATAAAAGGTATTTAAAACGGAGTAAGTGTCTATACATTCCGTCTTATCTGCGCAAATCATGGATATCTATGCCCAGCGACCTATGATATCGTTGCAACTGTGCCGTCTCCGCGAAGTTCTGAAAACTGCACATTTTTCCTGTCCAGACCTAACGTTTTGTCTGCAACTTAACGGTATTAGCTAGTTACGATTAATCAAAATGGTAGTATGCCATTTATTTTAAAATCATCCTAAGGCAAAATTTCAATGTTACAATGGAAAGATTATTATTAATAAGTTCGCATAAAGTATAAAGTTAACGCAGTTTTTATGTTTGGTTAATTTCTGCCACCTAGTCTTTATGATATATCTCGGATAATCAGCGCAGCTCGATGTATAACTTATATATCAACTGTTTAATCAAGATTAAGGGCTCTTTGAGATACTCCAATATTACGAATGGAGTACACTCCTATATTAATATCTCAGCAACTGTGCGAGCACATCTGATGTACCTGCTCGTTACTTGATTTTCCCTACTTAATCCAAGACGATAAAAACAAGATGTTAACGACGTGCAGATCTCTACTGCTTTTAGGTTCTCTTTTGGCTTCACCAATCAATTCCGATTTATATTGATAGTACAAGATTAAATGCTGAATAACTCAAATTGCCGCTAGTTATCCAGGCTAATTTTTAATTTATTTTAATAGTAAGGCGAATTATGCCTTTGCTATCGACAATGTCCCTTTTGTTCTTTGTTTGTTAACTTCCATCTTTAACTTTAACTACGATTGGATAAATACTTGTCATATGGTTAAACGGCGCTTGTTAAACTATAAACTTTTGATAATTTTAAGAACCTAAATGCTCTTCCTTATCTCGTTTTCATCTCAGACGAAAGAACAAAAGAGATATTGTTTCCAGTGTTATATGTGATTGTTTAATTGTCTATTTGGGCATATTAATTTATTCTTGATTTGTGATTGTATTTAGATACATGTATACAGTATATTATTATTATGCTATGTTTTTAAAAGATAGAGATTAAGTTAATTTTTTTTAATATTATTATTGATACTTTATTTATTCGGTGACAATAAATTATTGAAGGCAACCTCACAAAATTTTCTTTCTTTTAATATGGACTACAGTTAAACAGTCAGCGATCGACGAAAATTAACATTTTCTTGTTTTTACTGTAACAAATATTAGTTATAGTAGAACAAATACTTTTACGATTTTAATAAGTACTCCTTATCCTTAATTACGTGTTGTTTATTGTAATACTACCGGTTTCGAAGAAAATTCTTCATTTTCAAGTATCAAGTAATTCATCGGAGACTAAAACCATTTTAATTAAATTTATAAGTTAAAATAACTGGACTACAACGTCTGGTGGTCGCACATGACGATTACGATTTTGTTTAAACTTGGTACTTAATTACCCAAAAGAGTAAATTACGTCTAGAAAGGACTTTGAAGTTACTTAATTATTCAATAAGTGTTTTATAAACTTGAATGCTTTGTACTTGACCAGATTGAATGATAAATCATTAAACCGGCGTAGAATCTTGATTATATTTAAAACTTCAAAAATGAAGAGTAAATTGCATAACCAGTCTTTATTTACCATTAACATAATATTTTATTTTTTAAATTAATCTACATAAATTCTTAAATTTTCCATACTCGTTTATCTGACATTATCTTTCTGTATTCAATGATAAGGTCTAATGCATGGACGCAATTGCCGTAAAGTCGTAAAGTGCCATTAAAATCATTGGTTTAATTTCCTCGACTTCCGATAACTATAGAAAAATGATAACCGTCAACAATATTAAAAAGTATGTGTGTATGTAAAAATACATTCCAAACTCATTAAGGTTAATGTCGGCTAATGTACTCTTAACTATACTAGTAATAGAATAAATATATATTCTGTTATCACTATCCAATTACTTTAGTAGTCGATGTGCGCTGTTCAATCGTTCAATACTATGACCTCATACAACTGCACAAAATAACAACAATTAGTCAAGTGGCACAAAACAAATAGTGCACCACAAATATTACTAGAACTGGATGTATGAGTATTCTCATTCGCCATTTTTGTTCCAGTTCTGTCCTGACATTTCTACAGTTAGATAAACATGTAATCATTTTGCGGCGCTTTGCGTTGACACAATCTTGTCAATTGTAACTTTGGGTTGAGTATAGCGGTATAGAATAGTTTTAAGTAAAATGTGTGTCTTACGACATCTCGTGTAAAACATTGACACGTGTGAATAGTATAAACTAAGAAAAATGCCAACAGTTGGCATTTTTCTTAGTTTAATAGAGTTTTAGTTAAATATCAAAATAAAGACGATGTATAAAATCGGTAATAACTTTATATCTGTATTTGACTGTCACCTTTTTTAATAAATAAAATAATTTGTGAAAAAGACAGTAGAGTTGAATCAAAAATAGTCTGCTTAGCAGATCATCGATGGAGAGGTGTTATCGAGAAAGAAAATCTAAAGTTAATTGAGAAATAGTCTCAGTGGAATTGATTAATCTGCAACTGCAATTATTTAGTCAAACTGACAGTCCATTTAAAATTTCTGACTTTTGTAATTATGTAATTATATTCGATTTTTATTCTTATTATCCTTACGGGAGAGCACTTAGGGTTGAATTAAACCAAATATGTAATTTTTGGCTACGTTTCGTCCTTTAATTAGTGAAGGCTTCTTCAGGCCTTAAATAATTTTAGTTTTTGTCATAATTAATTTAAAATTCACCGTAACACTTAAAACATACTTTAAGGGCAGTAAAATCCGAGGTCAACAATAGTTTACATGAACAACTAACACCAGTGTTTAAGAATGCGAATAAACGTTTCTCGATTCGCATTTGAACTTATAATACGCATTAACTTGAAAGAGATCAAATATTATGTAAACGATAATTTGTATCAAACTTAATTCGCATTCTTAAACATCGGTTTGATTATTCTTCTAAACATAGCAAATGACTAGCTTAACGTAATCGAGAATCAAATGTCAACCAACAATAAACAATTACTCATATCACACCATCTATTTAACGGTTATAAATTCTACTATTTAAAACAATCTAGATATTTAAGTTAAAAATAAAAAGGTAATTCGCTATTAATATTGAAGTGGTTTTAAGCAACTAATCCCTAGAAATGCAGGGATGGTTGTTCTACTGTCCCAACTTTCCCATCCTGAGGATCTAAAATACAACGAAACGCGCATCAGTGAGAGTTTGATTGTACTCTCGATGTATTAGTAAAAAATAATTCAGCGCTCTTGCGATTTAGTTCAGATTATCGTCTGGTACACATTACCGAAGGACATTTAAAACAATTTTAAATTTCTTAGAATTGCTAAACAGTTTTCAAATTTTACTTTATCATACACTATATCAGTATCATTATAAGTTAAAATTAATCTCTAAGTAGTAATTTTTTTTAAACAGAGTGGCAGTTACATCAACTCATACTATTCGTCAGATATTCCTGAACCACTTACTAATCATTAAGGTTCGATGAATATAAATGTAAAGTAACCCTTGAATTTTCATACGAGAAAGAACTAGGGTAAAATTAATTCTATTGATGGTAAATTGTGTGGAAAAGTTTTAAAATAAACATTTTTTTAAGACAATTTATGTGTAAGTACAAGAAGTCTTAAAGATGACAAATCATAGGATTTGGAACAAATATGAACTCGAGTATGAAGTGCAAAATCAATGTCAGTTTAGGGGATTGGAAGAGAGTCAATCTGATACGAACTTTTAATCCAAATATTTCATAGCACTAGGGAAGGATACACTGTATAGATGGCCAGGAACTGAACTATACTTAGTACATCTAAAGAAACCTATGTTCTAGCAATATGACGAAATCTTCTACTATGGCACTATCGCCTAAATGAATTATTATGTAGGAAACAATACGTAAAAATTGTAATTGTTTTGATTTTCCCACCGAAGCTGTTGATAAAATGCATATTGCAAAATACTGATGAGGTCGTGTGTTCGTGGTTTCTAAGAAAACATTCAGTTGAGTAAACATGTTAACGAAAACGATGATAAAACATGTAGACTACTGAAACAAATAATACCATACTTTCTATTTCGTCAGACTAGTAAGAATTAACAAAGGTTTGATTTAACTTTAATTTTTTATTTGATCGTTTATAGAAATGCCTTTTCATTTTTTGTTATATTATATATTTAAAATTATGTACAATGCATTATTCTTCTTTTCCTTTCGTTATTTTTTTCCATTATTTCCTAACAGATTAGCTGCCTACGTCAGCCAGTACCTATACTAACTAGCACGTTGCCTGCCGTTGCCGGTTCCAAGCCTGGATAAAATTGACGGCACAAGCTATCAATCAACATATTGCAAACTAAAACACGACGCTCGTAAAATCAGAATAAAACCTCGTAAAAAGAAAACAAATTATTAGACTTAGAAAAAAAAACTATATTACAACCAGAAAGACTCAAAGTTGATATTTGCGAAGAATAATACAGAGAGAAGTGTTTAAGACCAAAGTATGAACGAGACGATTAAACACTACTTCTCTCCGAATTTTATAATAAAAAAAATAATAGCTTAGAAAAAAACTAGAAACAAATACATTAAGAGTATTCAGTATAGTAAATGTAAATAGTAATAGATCAATTTCCACGTAGTGGGCTTTCAAGAAGAGTCAAGGTTCGATTGCTCAATAGAAACGACAAGCTATTCTTTCGACCAACGTTTCGACCAATTCCTGGTCTTTTTCAAGGTGTCTTTATTAATAAAGAAATAAATTAATAGACAATCGATTAGACAATAAAGTACAATAAAAATTTAAAATATCAAACATATTTTTATACATTTAACAACAATTATCACAGCTCTCTTTGGTTTTATCAAAATAACTTTAAATTTCAGACTAGGACAAAAAACAACAAGAGAATACAAACTTATCAGAATAAATATGGTTATTAGTGAGCGAATTAATTGATCGTCATAAGAGATGTACGACTATTACCACTGTCGAGCGTAATGTTGAATATCGGTCATTATTTAACTTATTGTAAGAGATACTCTTTGATTGTAAAAAGTTCATTAGTGAAAGAAATTAATTAATGATTATTATAGTACAAAAATTGATATAATTGGTTGGAGAGGTACTAAATTCGTCAAATTTTAAAAATGAAGTAACGTATTAGGAAATATTTGCAAATTTCTCTTTCATTTGAGTGTTCTTGTAGATAAATTCGGTCTAAGTCACGAATAAACAACGGTACGTTCAAGGATGCGAAAAGAGATTAGAATTGCTTTTTTGTTTTATTAATTATAAGATTAATTTATTGTAGTTATAGTTTGGTGGTGGGTTATTTTAGTTTTACGTTTATTTGTAGTAAAAGTTGTTAAATAGTAATAAAAAACATGTATGTAACGCACCTGTCTTCTCTATAAAGAAAAATAAGAAAAAATGAGTTATTTAATAGTATATTATTAACTTAGTTATATAATTCAACAATAGACCATTAGTATACCACGTATTTAATATTAAATTTTTCCAAATGCATTATTAATTTAATAAATGCGACGAAAAATACAGCATGAGTAAGTAAGAAGGCTCGAACTAATTCTTGTTCATTAAGACACTAAAACCGATGACGTTGAGTTCGTTACTGAAGAATCAATATGGCCGAAAATTGCAAAAAAATACTAGACGAAGTAAATGAAATAAAAATAGATAACAGATTTAAAAAAAAAGTCGAAACAAATAAACCGAGTAGCATTAGCTCAAACAGAACAGCAAAGCAATAATAGTACTTAGATATAGGTACGAGGGGTAAACCACGGTGGAATTTTGGTGTACAGCGTCTCGGAATTACTGGAATTACTAGTGAATTAGTGGAATTAATTGCAGAATTACTGAAATTACTAATGGAATTAGTAGAATTACTGTTGAATTAGTGAAATGTGTGGTATTAGTGGAGGAATTAGTCTTGGAATTAGTGGTATTATTGGAAATAGTTGAAGTGTTAGGGTGTTGCCATATAATGAAAACGAACTAAAAACCGCGTAAAACTTTCAACAAGGTTCGGTTCTCGGATTCGGGTAGTGTTAGTTTGTATACTCGTATACAAATTTCAGTAAGCTTATGACGAGGCTTACCATTTAATGTGTGTGTAATATTATGTAATAAATAGATATAACATATAGGTAAGTACTACATTATTGAAATTAATATAAGTTACGAAAACTTTTGTATCTCTTTGTATTTAATTGCGCAAAACCGTTAATTGAAATATTGGTAAAGATAGTCAACCTTACGGGATTATGCGACCCCGAAATTTGTTCTAAACATCAGAGGTCGGTAGTATCGCTTTGTGCTAAGAAAATACGTCAATTGTATTGTAGAATTTACAGAACAGTATTGCCGATAAATGTGAAATAGAAAACTGTAATTTTGCTGATAGTTTATGCTAAGGCACGACATTGTTGCCAATGCATCATGCCGTTGATTGAAATATTGGTGCATTGAGTCAATGTTGACAAACAAACAAAAACATGCGTTCTACAATATACAAGAATTTATTGATTTTTGTCGACGTACTAATTAAATGTGTGTCCTTTGTTATATATTTTTTTCTATTGTCTGTTAATTGTTCAATGTAATAATATTTATTTGTATCTTTCTTACGTAAGGTTATAACAATGGTTATACCATCATGACAAACACATATATGTACAAAGATTGTATACATACACATGTGAATAAAGTTTATTATTATGAAAAAAACCTGCAGATTTAAAAGTATTAATTTCGTAAAAGAAATCGTTGAAAAACGTTCTCCCAAAAAAAACAATTTCTTTAAATACTTTTGAAAATTCCATACTCATATATTTATTACATTAACATCGTTTATCCGTTGAAAATGTTTTAAAATCTATTAGGCTTACGCAAGTAAATTTCTAAATTTTGGTCATTGAAATTAAAATTTTTAACATAGAAACGCTATCCCTTTTTATGTTGGAACGAATGTTGAATTTTCTTATATTACAATCTAACGTACTCAACTGTTTGCATCTAAACAATATTATAACAAGCCTACTCATTTACTAAAGGTGTTGCTAAAAGTATGCAATTGTAGAATTTCTGACTAAGCCGATAAGGAATGTGACTCATAAACGATAATCCGGAAGACTCCTCGTAATACATTTGTTTCAATATCAACTTTAGGTGTACTTATATTTTAAGATATGATAAACGCATTAAAGAAGCATCTATGCAAAGCTTAATGATTATCTGTTTATTTGTTACAATGAAAATATTACAATCAAGATTGGTTTTTAAGTATGTATTTCCTGAGCTTTACTAATAACAATGGTAATAACATTTACAAAATACTATCAAAAGAACACAAAATAATCGAAAGTAATTTTGATTTTTAAAACATTTCGGTAGTTATTATTTACATGTAAGATCAGATTGCTGGTTTAAAACTTATCCATTAAAATGAGTAATACTATTGCGTGTCATCGCTGTGTATATCACGGTTGCAATAATTCGAGAAAAAATTGCCCGACGATCAGCTTTATCGGTTTCCTACTAATTGTCTAAATAGATGCAAAAATTGGGTGATGAATTGTGGTAATTCAAAGCTAGTACTACTAGATGATCTTAATTTATTACGAAATAAATTAATCTGTGAGAAGCATTTTGAATCTAGTAGTTTTCGAGATCCTTCCGCTGCGAAGAAGAAACTTAATATTACTGCAGTTCCTAAGAAGTTTGTTTCGGGTAAGTAATAATTTTGTTCAGCAATGACAATTTGCTAATACTTATTGGTAGCGGTCTGGTAGGTACCCAGTGGTGAGAAGTATCTTAACGTTCTCAAAACTCAATTTTTTACATAAACACTTTTAACCACTTTCATGTCTTCAATCTTCTCACCACTACTGGTATCGCAAAGTACAAATTACAAAATCAATTTCAAGAAATACTTTCATTTTTATTAAAAATTTTGCCAATACATAAATAAAGTTCTTTTTAAAAGCCCAAATTTCAAGAAATACAATTATTTGCTTTGATTGCAGATGAACCTAAACAGGATACATCGAAGTCTTTGCGATTAGAAAGAAATCCTACTCAGAAATCACCAGAAGTTCTGACAGTTTATAAATCTGATAATGTGCGAACTTATGAAAATATATTTTCTAGCGGAAAGTATTTGCAACGTAATTACAACTATTTTCTGTCAGCCAATAAGAAAAAAATTGAGAACAACGCCGATTCAGTTAGTGATGCCTCCTTTGTGAATGTTCTTCAAAGTGCAACAATCAGTGCAAGTATAAGTTCTGATAAACCTATACAGACAACCGTTTCTTTTAAAATTAAAAAGTTTAAAAATAAATTGAATAGTCAAAAGTGTGAAATATTTAGATTGAAGCGCAAACTTCAAAACAGCACAATTTCGGGTCTTTTAAAAAACAAACCGGCTTTGAAGACATTTATTAATATGCAATGTTTTCATCGAACACGAACTCCATGGAAGGATTCAGAAAAACAACTGGCATTATCATTGTATTATAAATCGCCTACCGCTTACAAATTTATGTTGAACCATTTAGGATTTGTTTTGCCAGCAATTTCAACAATCAAGTCGTGGTTGAAAATTGTTAATTTAAGATCGGGGACAAATAATGTTCTTATACAAAAATTAAAAAAAAAGTTGAAGGAATGACAGACAAAGAAAAGCAGTGCGTGGTAATGTGTGACGAAATTACTTTAAAACGAAATTTAAATTATAACCAATATTGGGACTACGTCGAAGGATATCAAGATTTAGGGAATTAGGACGTAAACCGTTTTAAGTAACCATGGATTTGGTTTTTATTTGAGAGGAATATTGTATAATTGGAAAATTCCATTTTGTTATTTTCTCTAGTGGTTCAGTTAAAAGCGAAATATTATGTACTCTTATAAAGCAAGTGATGCATAAGTTGTTTCAAATTGGATTGAAACCTCGAGCGTTAGTTTGCGACCAAGGATCTAATAACAGAAGTGCTCTATCTTGTCTAGGCGCCACAAAAGAAAATCCAACAATTCAAATCGACAATAACAAAATATATGTAGCGTATGATCCTCCTCATTTACTAAAAGCTTAAGGAACAATGTCATGAACAGCAAACTGGAAATAGTCGTCAACAATAAAAAATTCAGTGGACCGATTTTGTCAACACTTTTTATATTGATCAGTGTAGCAGTGTAGCAAGATCCATGTTAAAAATTACGGACAAACATATTAACCCATCAAATTTTCAAAAGATGCGTGTTAAATACGCCGCTCAGGTATTTAGCAATTCTGTATCTGCAGCAATTAGCAGTGCTGTGATGACGGGTCAATTAACAAGTAATACGGCGTTAGATACTGCATCTTTTTTAAAACAATTAACAACATTTTTGACTGTTTAAATAGTTTTCAGTAAATGATCCGAATCCCTACAAGCGTGGTCTTTCAGTTTTTAAAGACATGCCATGCGAAACGTTGAAACGTTCTGTACAATACTTCAATTCCATCAAGTTTTATGAGAACGGTGTAGAAAGAAAAAATATATACTGTATCGCAGGTTTCCAATGGACTATAAATTCAATTTTAAGTCTGTGGGAGGACTTAAAGGGAGAAGGAACTTTGTACTTTTTAACGTCACGAATAAATCAAGATCCTCTAGAAAATGCTTTTTCAATGATTCGTGCTAGAGGAGGTTATAATGCCCAACCGTCTGCCCGCGAATTTAGGCTTGCATTACAACATAACATGCACATTCGCTTGCAAATACCAATAGAACAAGGGAATTGTGAAAAAGATAACGACGAGATACTATATGGTATAGATGAACAATTTAACACTAACTATGAGGAAGAGGATAACAAAATTGGGACAAATGAAAGTGTAGAAAATAATGAAACAAAGAGATCGTCTAGAACCTGTCTGGAGAACAAAATCAATGAAGACAATGTCGTAATTAATAGTTCTTTAGAATCTTGTTCAGTGTCGTATGTTGCGGGTTATTTAAGTCACTACATATATAAAAAGTACATTGTAATACGTGTAAGGAAATGCTAACAGTTAACGACTCAAGTGTTTTCAATGTGAACGAATCATTAATTCTATATAAAGATTACAGCAAATCTGATGGAATTAAATACTTACACAGACCATCACCCGGATTCTCAAAATTTGTGTTTTTTTTTATTGAAACTTTTACTGAAGAATTTCATCTTTTTAAAACAGATTATGGTTTATTGGAAAAAATTAAACTCCGTATAAAAAATGTCTCAACAGCAGTGTGAATTCATGGTTCAGAGAATGCGACACTCATAAACTGTTAATTATCGATCAGTTGGTTAAAATAAAACTATATCGAACCTTAAAGTGGGAGGCTAATAAACATATTTCTAATAGCTATAATTACAGTGATGTCACAAAACCACACCGTAAAATAAGAATATTATCTGCATAAATAAGTGTAAATGTTTGGATATGTTTTATGTATAGCATTGTATTAGGTACGTTATTATTTATGTGTAAATTGTTTGTAAATTATTACTATTATTTTAGATCAGTTGGAATTGTAATTTTGAAACAATGTTTATAATTAATGAGCTATTTTTACTTTAATTAAACTATTTTAATTCGAAACCATGATATTTTGATACAGTTTCAAAAGTAAAATCTAACTTTTTATCTCTACTAACAGATAACAAAGTGTCACTTTTCGTAAATTATTTTTTCCCTCGGGAAAAAAGTGAGTACTATTTTTAACACCAAATTTCCCTCAATAATTTTCTAATTCTATTGTAATATGATTTTTCAATATTAAATCGTCATTTATTTCGTCACAGAAAAGAATAGTGTATTATACACGTATTATCCGCACCGCGTCGGGAGACAACACACCTCAAGCTAAAATCTAGTACTTTTATTTTTAGAAGTAATAGGAATAGGTTTTATTACCAAGTGAATTTAAATTTGAAGGTCTAGTGGAACCCACTTTCCCTAAAAAACACGGTAACTTGTTGCCTTTTGAATTGAAAAATTTGAAAACCAATTTTTATTTAAAATCCTTTTCAACTGAACACGTAAAACAAGTAGATACAAAAACCAATAATTTTGCGTTTCTGAACTCTAGTGGTATTTCTCCCAGTATGTTCTACTTTATTCCTAACGAAGTTATTAAATGACAAACAAATGTCAACATTATTATTTGCAAGTTAAAAATAAAGTGCAAGCATAATTTGTAAAATAATTGTTTCTTATTTATCTAACACCGACCAAACCAAACTGTTTTAACAAATAACGCTTCGCATGTATTTTAGTAAATTATTAAAAAAACATTGTCATTAAAATCCAAGATATGTATCATCAATGGTATTATTCATAAATGAAAAATTCGTCACTTTTAATTACTAGTTAATACGTTTACTAAATATTTGAAAACGTTGCAACATTGTATTGACAAAAGTAAATTTTACGGATTGTATGTTGCGCCATTTTTACAACGGTGGAATAAATTGAACTATTCTATTTCAAGAATCGTACACATTATAACTTAGCGCTTCAGTACAGGTGAAAAAGTAAACAAAAACGCAACCCAACATGCATATGTGAATTGCATCCGTGATACAAGCAAATACAAGCGGTTGACTATCTTTACCAATATTTCAATCAACGGCAAAACTGCCGAATAGTGATGCAGTTGGAATGTGAGTGAGTCACGAGGTGAGTCATTTCGATGCGCTAACTAAGAAATAATGCTAAATACACCAATTTCTATCGTACCTATCTTTAATTACCGTTATACCTATTTGAAAAGCTATGCAAAAAAACTATGATACACCGATCTATATTTGCTCGTATATTTGCTATTTGATTTAAATTATTCCATTTAATAATTGTCAATAAGGAAGTGACTGTTTTACAAAAATAAAGAATTAGTTAAAATTGTATTTGCAGCCTACCTAATACTCGAAATACGAAATTCTACAAAAATTAGTTAAAATTTTTTTCTACTTGAAGTTGACGGGTATTGATAAAGCAAAGATAATAAAGTAAAAGGTTGGTTTTGCAAATATGTATTTCAAAATAGCCTTACTGAAAAAAGTAGTATCATTATTGGTTCTTTACGGTTCTTTATTTTTATCCGTTTTTATCATGGTATCTAGATTTTATTTTATGAATGTTTTATTTCGTTTTATTTGTTTTAGATGGTTTTACCTTGGTTTTACACCATCTGGACAGAAACTAAGAATAGTATATTTCGAATTGTTCAAATACGATCAAATCGATGAAATATTAGAAAGTTCTTGACAAAACTGATGAAAGTATGGAGGTATGTTGCTATTAAAAGTTAGAAGTTATTGACTATACTGTTTGTGCAATTTTTTCAGAAAATATTGGAAATATACAGGTCAACTGAGACGTCAACATACAATTCTACGCGAGATTCTACGGTATTTTTACAAGCGGAATCGAGTCTGAACATTAAAGTACCGGAAAGTGTTAAAAATCTTTTAATCATTAATGGATATCAAGATGCCTCCGTAATTGCTAACATTGACGATGTTATAATTTCTGAAATTGAAAGCTTTGCTCGTACGGACCTTGAACACATAATAGACCAAAATAGTACGACAAGTATTATGGTGTTTTTTCCAAAATCCAAAAATGTTTAAATTTGTTAGTGGTCATAAACAAATAATTAAGATGCTTAGCAAGCATTTTAGAGAAACACTTAAAAACCCAAGATTCGAAGGTGAGAAAAATAAATATGGAAGCAAGAATGGCCGTAACCACTGTATTCCTGTTCAAATTGATGGTTCATCAGAACGATTGTCCCAATAAATTTAACGAAGGAAAATGCTAAAATATTAGATGTAATGAAGAATTGGGCAAAGAATAAGGTTGAGTCCGACCAACACTTGTGGGAATCGTTATCACTAAATTTCAACAACATTATAGTCAATACCAGAGTCTCGGATTCCAATTCACGTACCGAATTATATTGTATAATTACGTGTTTCTGTGGATCCAGTTATAAATTACCTAAAGTATCGAGGAAAATAATTCAACCACCCAAAGGTGGATCTATTCAAATTTCCAAACACATCTTTTAGAAAAACATATAAACTACAAAAATAAAGTTTCAACAAAAAATTCGTCCATACTTTCTTTCTTAAAACAAAATCGAGAACAAAATCAAAATCCGTGTCAAAATCTAAAAAGTAAAGCAAAAATCAATATAATTCAAGATATTACCATATCAAGTAAAACGTCAGGACCTGATTCGGAAGCTGTAGAAAGTGATAATGTTGTAAATTCATGTCACAGTAATTATGCAGAAAGCTTAGGATCATTACCTTTAAATAATGTATCTGAAAATACATCCGATACATCACCGTTAAATGGTAAAAATGGAAAACTTTGCGATATCAAAGGTCGGAACGATCAAAACGTGCAAGGGAAAATAGTATTGCTTACCAGAATGAAGGTCAGACTTTAGTCACAGATTATTTCCAGTTCATTAATCAAATCTGTGAATCTATAACACCTGATATGACAGATATAATGGTAAAAAATTTAAAATTACACACCAATTAAATGACACTCAAAATGAAATATGTTATGAAACATTTGAAAATAAAAGGGACGTTTATCAGTATTTCTACGTAAACTATTCACAAATGCTATACAGAACTTGGAATATACAAATAACAACAACTGCTTTGATGAATTTACCAAGAAGGTTGCGGTTTACTTATTTTATACAGCTGGAAGACTTGCATACGAAACATTATATTCTAATTTAAAAAACAGTTTGCCATCAATATCAACTTTAAATCGGTATATCGAGAATAATAGAACCCGATTAGAGGAAGGTACATTTGATTTTCTAGGTTTACAAACTTTTTTAGAAAAAGAAATCTTCCTAAATATGTATGGATATCTGAAGATGGTACCCGGATTAATGGTAAAATTGAGTACGATTCAATGTTTAATAAAATTATAGGCTTTGTATTACCACTAAAAGATGGCTTACCGGTACAAAACGCGTTTATTGGGAGTTCCTACGCCTCTATAAAACACTACTTCGAAACGGCAACTAAAGCTTCGTATGCTTATGTGATAGTTGCTCAATCTCTTGTCCCAGGAACACCAGCATATTGTCTGAGTTTATTTGGAACCGCTAATAAGTTTACATATAAGGATGTACTTCAGCGATGGGAATACTTAAAAGCAGAAGCTAAAAATTTGGAATTACTATTGTTGGTTTTCTTCGGATGGAGACACCCGCTTGTTAAAAGCAATGCGATTAGCTTCTGGTTTGGGTACTACGAAAACTTCAACAACAAGTGACAAATTTTCAGACATCCTTACTTGGAAATGGTATCATATGAATCTTGAAGAATCAAATAATTGCTATTTTCAAGATTTTGTACACATCCTAACAAAATTTAGAGTACGATTGTTAAACGATAATGTTACATTGACCATAGGAGATGCGGTTGCAACTTCAGCACGTATTGCTGAAATTATCAACACCATTTCGAAGGATAAACATTTACTTACCATGTCGGACCTGAAAGGAGAGGACAAAATGAATTTCTCATCCGCAGAAAAGATGTGTTCAACAAAAGTCATTGAACTTCTAAACAATGTACCTCACTCACAAGGTACTATACTGTATCTTACAATAATGAATTATATTTTATCCGCTTCTTTAAATGATACCATGGCTCTTGATGAAAGGGTCTACAGATATTGGTTTGCTGTTTTCTTCTTGCGCATTTGGAGATCGTCCATAAAAACAAATAAAAAACTATCTCTTAAAGAAAACTTTTTGTCTACTAATAGCTACGTGTGTGTGGAGTTAAACGCGCATACATTAATAAAGATTATATTACTTTTAAGTTCAAATTTATAGAAAATATTGATAGCGACATGTTATATCTGCCTAATATGAGTAGTCAACCATGTGAAAAACTTTTTCGAACTGCAAGATCAATGACATCGACCTATTCTACCATGATTAACTTTAGTATAAAAGACTTATCATATCGGATTGGCCGAATTCATACTATAAATAATATCATCAGCGACATGAATGCCGAATTTTCTTTCCCTCGAGAAGAAAAAAAAAGAATTGTAAAACAAAATTTATTAAAGTACTCATTGACATATGAAGAAATTGGTCGTATTGACATAGAATCTACTGTACAACGAGCTTTAAATGATGTTAGAAAACATGCAGAAAAAATAGGAATAGTTAAAGACTCGGTTAAAGATGAGATTGATTATATGAATTTAGACTTGCAACTAATTCTACACGAAAATGAAGAAACAAAAGGATTCCACGATATTGAAATTGACGAAAATATTACTAAAGAACTCGGCGATGATAGAGTAGAATCCGATGATTATGCAATTGAAGAAACTAGAAATGAAACCATCATAGAGAACTCCGAGGAGAGGTCCTTAGACTTGAAAGATTATTCTCAAAACGTAAAAGATATTTCTCAAGATTCTATTTACGCTAAAATTGATTTAAAAGATAAAATTGCTATAATTAAGAAATCATCACTATGCTGGTTGTTAAATGAATCAAATGCTCGTGTAAGCAATGATCGATTAAGAAGATTTATTATTAGCAGTTCTACTGATAGAACTAACAATTCTAAAAAGAACTAAACCACAAACTAAAACACGTAGTAAAAAAACAAAACTGTTGAGAGAAATAGTGGAAGTGAAACCAATATTTCAGATACTGACGAGGATCAGATGTTTCAAATGAAAATTTCGAAGAGGAGTCACAAATGGAGGATGGTGAAGGCTACTCTGAAGATGTAAATTCCAAAGATAATCTAAATGATAATTCTCTATCCAGGTTAAGATACACTGAGAAAGTTCTTGAAATTGATATTTCATTCGAGAAATATTACGCCATTTGTTATGATACGCAATGGTATATTGGACGGATAATAGAATATGCAGGTTTTGAACAATATAATATAAAGTTTTTAAAATCAGAATTAGAAAAGTTTGTCTGGCCAAAACCGGATTACATAGATATTGTCCTCAAAAAAATATGTATATTATGGCCCTATCGAATTAATTGGAACTGGACCTTTCGAATTAAAACGGTATGACTACATGAATATAGTAAAAAATTCAAGCTAATTAAGAAGACTAAATCATAGAAATTGCGGTTTAAATGGTTAGGATTTTATTCTCCATTAAAATGTATTACCCTCGGTATTACCATTTTATTTGTAGACGGATTTTGTAACTTAGATGTATGTACTTTAAACACAAATAAAACATGCAATTTCTTTTTTATTTTCTTTATGAATATAAATAATTAATCAATTCTGAACTTAACAGATGCCGAAATTATTCTTTAAATTTGAATCAAATATTGCCAATAATACTAGAATAATAGAATTAGTAGTAGAATTAGTGGTATTAATGGAATTGCTGTGGAATTAATGGAATTAAACTGGAATTTGTGGTATTGGTTCTAGAATTTGTGGAATTGGTCTTGGAATTGATAGCATTAGTGACCTTAATAGTAAATTAATGGTATTACTTGGAATTAGTGTACAAGATTATGTATCGCGGTTTACCCCTCGTATAGGTAATAAACGTAATGCATAGAAGAGTAGAATGTGGTAGAGCATAAAAGAGGAGTAACCATAATTTAATTAATAATGTTCAAAATCGATACAGAAAAACAACAAACATTGATAGTGGTAAGCACAAGCATTATCAAAAATTATTTATAGTTTGAACGTAGAACTGTTAACCAGAGAAATTAATTGACTGTAAACAAAATATTGACAATTTGGAAAAATGTTTGTGGGTCCAAATTCGTTCAAATAGGTAAGATTATCGATTTGGTTTTTCACGTTGGTGATATTCTATTTTCTGTGGAAATCGTTGAAGCAAGTGACCATAAACAAAACATTGACAGTACAGGGAAGTCGAAGGAAAGTGATTGTTGGTGAAATTAGTAAATTCGATAGATCATATTGTTAATTTTGTTTTTTGTTGGATTTTTGAAACTGTAACTATTACAATACATAATAACCTTTATTAAGTATTTAATAGTTTATTAAGTATTATTTAAGTATATTTATTTAAAAGATTTAGCCTCGGATTTAGAATATTGTGTTAAGTATCAAAAAAAAATTTGGCACCAATTAAAATTCTTAATTTAAAAATTCAGTTGTGGTGCTAAATTTCACTTCGACGTAGTGGGGGCCCGAGATTCTAACTTTATTGATTTAAGTTTTTCGATTTTTCACGTCCTCGCCGTGTTGAATTTCTTTACGATAACTCGAATATATAAGTAAATAATTCAGGTCAATAGTAGCGACTGGAAGCAACCAGCGCAAAAATACTAAATGAAGAAGTGAAAAGCATACCTATATAAAAGCACATGGACTTATCAATACTTCCAAACCGAAACAAAAGCAAACATTTACGAAAAACGTAAACCCAATCCTCGTAGACTTTTTTATCGAATAAATCAAAAACTGCTTATTTCAGGTATACACGACATGTTAGGTACTTTCCCATTGATTTTCAAAGAAAAATTAATGGAACTAGTGACATAAGAAATGGTAGTTTTCATTTCAAAATAATCAGTTTACAACTACAGTACAACCTCTTTAGACCCAACACGCTTTAATTCGAACATCCGATAATCCGAACAGGGGTCGCCGTCGGCATGTTCTCCTTCAGAAAACGCGGGTGTACGCACTTTTGAGGAGTAAAAATTAATCTGCACACTCTGTAATTAGGAATTCTTAACGGTATCACGATTATTATTTACATGTGCCACGATGACGACGAAAAAGAAACACGTTACGTTGTGTTTAAAAAGAAAAAGTGAAAATTCTTAAACAGCTTGACGGCGGGGTCCACAATTACAGTTTTAGCATTAAAATATAATGTAGGAAAATCTATAACTTGTGACACACAGAAAAATAAGTCAAGAATATTGGACTTTATTGTTTCATCTGACAATGACACAAAAAAACGTAAAACACTAAAATCATATGCATATTCTGAATTGGATAAGTCGGTTTATACGTGGTTTCTTCAACAAAGATCCAGAAGTATGGAACTTTCATCATTTTTATTTTTTTTTTTTAATATGAAGATTCATCTAAGTACTCCAATTTCTGGTGAAATTTTATGTGAGAAAGCAAAGTTTTATTCGGTTTTATTATAAACAAATTTACAATGGTGAAAACTTTAAGCAAGTTCTGGGTGGCTGCCAATTGTCGACGAATGGAGAAAAATTATCTAGTGACGTAGCAGCTGTGGAACATTTCAAACAGCAGCTCAACAACAAAATTTAGGAATTGCAACTGACTTTGGACCAAATTCATAATGCCAACGAAAGTGGTCTATTTTGGAGAATGTTACCAAAAAAAAACACTTGCTCATGGTTAAGAAAACTCAGTCCCAGGCAGAAAGATAAGCAAAAAACGGATCGAGTTTATGCCCTGCTCCAATGCTTCTGGTATACACAAAATAAAACTGTTTGTTTTGGGTAAGTCACATAAACTAAAAACTTTTAGAAATTCACAGATCCCAATGTCTTATTTGGGCCAAAAAAACTTGGGCGACACAAGACATCTTTAAAGGATGTTTTTTTTCTGAACTTGTCCCAGCAGTTACAAAGAAAATGAAACAATTAAACCGAATTAAACTTACCAAGAAAAGCTATTCTAATCTTGGATAATGCGCCAGGACATTCTGAAAACTCGAGGGGTAAACCACCTGCAATACCGGGAATACCTATATCCTCGAACATTTAAAGCGTTCCTTGAATATCCCCGGATATCTCCAGATATTCCCGTATATTTCCGGATATCTCTGAATATCCCCGAATATCCTCGAAGTTTCTTGGATATCCCCGAAAATCTATAGGTTTCTCCATACGTAAACAAATTTATGCAATACTTCTGTAACCCCTGCAATATTCTAAACAAGACTATCGAAAGTATAATGCGGGGACATATAACATTAAATAAAATAAACGTTTAACAGCGTCGCAACTTTTGATAGAAAAAGTGAAAACAAACGATGTATTGTAGAGAAAAATCCACGTTTAAGAAAGAAGGAAATGTGCACCTCGAAGCAATTTGGAAAATCGAGTTAAACATCTCAGCAACGGCCAACGATTGTTAAATTTATGTTAAACCCGAGGTTAAGTCATTATACGAAGACTACCTGCTACCGACTACCATTCCTACGTCGGGTGAAAACAAGGTACCGCGCCCTTATGCAAGACGAACAATTGAAAATTCCTTACAGAAAATAAAAATTGCGTTTTAGAAAAAATAGTTCAAACAAAAGTTATAGACAATAAAATTTCCCTCTCACAACTTTTTGTATAATTGATATTGGTGGAAATATTGTTACAACAATTAGTGTACCGTAATTGTTATATCTTAGTAATTACTTAGGACACATTTGTTTTTGTTTGTTTTCATCGTGTTTGTTTATGGGTTTATTTAAATTTAAATGTTTTTGAACATACTTATGAATATTATCATATAACCACCGAGACTTGCAGTCAACAGTTTGGACACTTTGCCTCAACGATATTTTTGCCCACCATTGAGTTTCAGAAATGTAACCACAAACAATCAGCTCTGATTTTTTTTATACTCTTCATTTCAGTTTGTTTTATTCCTTTAGTTCAAAGCCACTTTTTTAGTGATAGAACGTATTCTTGTGTACCTTCTCTAATATCTTTCGTGTTTCGGTTATGTTTCCTTGAGTGTTATCCGTTTGTTTTTCAGTTTATAGAGCAACCGAAACTTTTGTTGTAAACTTGGTTTTATAAAAATTAGAGATATGTCATCTACTTTCTTAGACTACCAAAATATTTGAACTCTTCGGTGTTATTACAAAAATTCCAGAAAATTCGCTCCGTTCTTCTTGAAACTTCGTAAAACAGTTACTTTTCTCACATAACAATAACTTCTTTTAAATATTTGTTTAATTGAATTTTTAACTGAATTTCAGCTTTAACAAAACAAACGTGCTTTGAAGTGTTAACGTTCATTTTCGCCTATTTATTTTTTTTAATTTTTCTTTTCATATACCTGTATTTCATTATACACAAAAAACTAGAATTTTCCAAGGAATCCAAATATGCAAAAATATACGGTGTATTCTATTTAAAAAAAAAAGGTAACCTTGTTTCTGCACTTATATCTAAATCACTCTGTATATATAGTTTTACTACAAAATTTTCGAAGTTAAAAATAGTAATCGATGTTTCTCGAGAAATTCATCACCTGAATTTTAATCGAATTTGTTCCTTTTAACATGAACGCAGTGTACATGTAATGCAATCCGACGCCTATATGTACTGACTTTTAGTTGACTAATACTATTGTCGCGCCTCGTCGGTTCTAGGAAACTTCTTTAGATATCCACGTACACTTTCACAGATCTCTGAACGGCCCTGAAAATCTGAAAATCTCCTCTGAAATACTTGGATATCTACGGAGGTATTTGGATATACACAGAGATCCTTGGATATCTCCAGAAATTCCGGGGTATCTCTTCAATTTGAACAAATACTTCCTAGGTGGTTTAGCCCTCGTGAAAACTTGTGCACGGACGACAAACAATTCTTTGCATTTTTTTTTTACCTCCAAATATAACGCCGTTAATTCAACCAATAGACCAAAATGTGATAGAAACAATTAAAGTGTATTACAGAAAGCGCCTTTTAAAACGAATTAAAAAAATTAAGTCATAAGAAAAACATTAATAAATGGTATAGACACATGGGTAGAAGAAGATCAAGCACACAGAACTGATCCACCAAACCTTGAAAGAGAAATTGACGAAGTGAGAACGTTCACTAGAAACTTGGCTGAAAAACATAACGTACGAAGAAATTGACACTTGGGAAGACTCTCAGTTATAGCAGCCAGTTAATACAATAACACCAAATATGTTAGAACGTATTTTTAACTTAGCAGTGAGGAGAGTTTTTACTTATGTTTAGAAAATAATGATAATTTATTTGAAGATTTAACATAAGTTTTTGTCGTTTTTTATCAACGCCTACTAGGTAAAAAGCAAGAAACATTAAATATCATTATTTCCGAATTATTTCTTACAAAATTAGACTGTAAACAATTATGTGTGATACACGGTTGAATTTGTAATAAAAAAACACTATCAAATACAGAGTATCTTTTTGTATACGGCCATATAAAAAAATTAAGTTGTTGATGGTTTTCCTAGATGAAAAGTGGAATTAAAAATTTGGCAGCTCCATTTTCTAGAGTTTCAAAAATGAAAAATAGTATTAAACTATTTCAAACTCCATATAAATATACTTTAAATTGCCCCTACTTTTTTTGGTATCTTTTACCGTTTTCGAGATTCCCATGCTGTTCATTCTTATCTTGGACACAGTGTATATTTATCACAAACGGTAATTCCCAAAAAATGAAAAAAATTATTTAAAAAAGTTTGTAAATACAATTTTTAGTCTTTACGCAGTATTTCAGCTGCATATGATAATTTAGATTTTTGCCACTTTTAGTAAATTGTAACACTATTGCAAAAAATAAATAAGTATTTTTGAAAAAAAGTTTGTGTCTCTGCAATACTAACAGTTTCCTTCGTGTTTGCTTCAACTTCAATGATAAAAAAAATATTAATATGTTCTTTACCTGATATTTCGCGAAAAAAAAACAGAAATAGAAATCAAACGTCAAATGATGATATGTGAAAATAATTTTCAATACACCTAACAGTTTAATGTTAGTTTTTCTTTTTCGATTTCTCTTTTGTTTTTTCTGCGCTGTTTGCCGATTGTTTAAGTTTTAAGAATCAACTAACGAATTAACATCTTTTTCACAAATATCTCCCACTTCTTACATAAACTATAAATGACTATGACTATCTATTTCCAGCAACTGCCATTTGTTTCGTTGATTTTTCGAATTTATCATCCGACACTGATGTATGTGCTACTATTTACAGTAAATTATTGATTACCCTCAACCTTAAACTTATACCTAATACCTACATTTAAAATACAGTTTAAGTGTAAGCTATAAGCAACAACACTGGGAACGTCGGGTCGAGTCATTAATGATTCAATTAAACAATGAAGCATTAATACAATAACAATGGCAATTAAAAGAAAGAATGATGGTTTGCTGGAAAAAATCGTTTTACGAAATGGAATGATGTCCGAAATCCTCACGGGCGTTATTATTCTCTTATCTCGTACAATTGGGGATATTATCGCGCAATTTATATACATTATATAATTATTGATAGGATCGATATCTGTTTAATAAATAATTTTAAAACAGATATCACGTCGGGTTATTTTTGGCCAGAGTTGTTTTAAAATAGGAATATAGGTTGATGAATTTAGAAATAGTAATTGGTTGCGCAGTTTTTTAATTAACGTTCTATTTTCTATTAATTGTAATGATTAATTGACGCAAATGCTCAAATAATAAAGATTACTCTCGGCTTGTTTTGTTTATACAAAAAGATGCTAGTAAATGAGTCATAAAATTTTTTGGGGTAAGACTGTTTTTTCAGTATTCTGGGAATACTGGTGCATTCACGCCAATTGGTATTAAAATAAATTTAAGGTTAACTACTAGCAGGCGGGTGAAAACATGTCTTCCATGTTTTTTTCCAAGTAATTGTACGATGCAATGGTAATTAAGCAACTAAACATTAGAAAATTGAAACAGGCAGGTGGATACAGTCATTCTTTATCGATTCGAGCCCGGTCAAGTCATGTAAACGAAAAACGTAAATACAATTGCACGTCCCTGATACGTACTCTTTTAGAACACACCCGACCTAAACTTTGTCAAGCACATTATTAACTTACCCGTTGATGAAACGATGTTAGCCAAAAATAAGAAATTGAAAGTAAGAAAAAGACACTAAATATTTCATTTCTAAATAGATAAAGTATATTTATTTACACTAACATAAACTAAATATACTGAACACTAAACATGAACTGTACACCACCCTCACGACACACACACTGTCGCCGTTCGTATATCCATTTAATCCAATCACAAAGATAATATAAAATGGCGACAATCAGCCAAAGAAAATCACGAGATGGTCGTTTACGTAACTTTGTATTCGTGACGTCATACGACATGCGCTTTATAATTTAGGACACCCAGTAAACTGATTTCTGACTGATATATTTAAAAATTAAGATTAATAAGTTTTTCACATTTAATTATAGGCAAATACTTGAAATTTTAATCTGAAAGATTTGAGTATAACAGAAAAAAGGTTTTCAGCCACTTATTGAATAGCTACACTTTATTTAATTAATTTATAAAATTTATTTTTGAATTATTAACAAGTTTATGTGTAAATAACATTCTTTGTAACAATTTTTTTAAATTAAGGCATGTTGTAAACTACTTATGCCATCTAGAGAGTAACGCTCGTAAAATAAAAATGAGATCTGTGTATGAGTAACGTTAACTTTTAACCGGTGTCGCCACCTCATGGATAATTGCCTTGTACTCAGATTCTATAAATTTCTACAAATTATTTTATGTAAACTGTTAATATTTAATAGCCGTACACTATATTTGTAGTTTTCACGGTAGGAGAAGTATCGGTATTAAATTGAAAATTTCATTACATCATGCATTTTGAGGAATAAATATTACCACAAAACTATAATTGTTTTTTTAATTATTAGGCAAACTTTAAACTGCTTTAGCTTATTTTTCCATTTTCTGTTTTGATTCCATTGTATCAATAAAATCATCTAATTTTTAAATCTACAAAATTTTACAGTGGTGAGAATATGAGCAATTGAGTTAGTTCTGATACCCAAATAAAAAAAATTAATGAATATCGACAAGTTAGAATGACTTAGTAAGTACAATTAAACAAAAACAAGTGAAAAAACTAAATTGAAACAATTTGCCACAACTTTTGTTTAATATTGTAATTAATATTATTGAAGGTTACATAAAAAGTAAGACGATTCTGGTCAATAGATTATTTTTAAAAAAAGCATTATTAGTGTTTTATGTTAATTTATTAATTATTAAAATAGTTTTACAAATGAATACTCTAATGCGCCTAGACCAAAAAAGCAACAATTCTTGGGAGTAGTTGCTTATTATTCACGATTTATTGGAAACACATCTACGATTACGTATCCATTACGACAATTAGGTACTACCAAAGACTATAGGTATATAAAAATTTAATTTCTTAAACAAAATCGTAATTGCCATTTTTGAAAGTCATACAGTGGTACAAAGTGTAAAAAATTTTAAACCTGCTGCTCCCTGGTTGACAGATGACATTAAACTAATGATTTCGTTAAGAAATAAAGCACTTACGGCTTACGCGTTAAGAAAAAACTAAAAGTTATCTCAATGGCTATATTAAGTCATTATGAACAGCTGCCGTAAAACGGGAAAAGCAAGAATTTAATTTAAAAACTTAAAAACCATATTAACTCTATGTGGAAAGAATTGAAAAGAAATGATATTTATGACAAACAGCTAAAATCGGACATATTTCTGATGTTAATCTCATCAATTACAACTTTATAAATTCAGTTGCAGGTTGATCCGTATTAATAATCCAAAAATAAATTATTTATATATTAACAATAGATTAAACGGTTTAAAGACAAAATTAAAAGTTTGTTATTGTTGATGAGGATTCGGTCTTACGGCATATTTGTAGTATCAAATCTAAAGCTGTTCGTTCAGATGACATTACAATTGGCATGTGGGATTTGCTGTCCTTACTTATTTCCTTTATTACTTTATTTAACTCACATTATCAATTATTGCTTAACCATGGGAGTGTTTCTGGATACCTAGAAACGGCTGAAGTTATACCGTTACCCAAGACCAAACAACCTATTACTTTTAAAGACGAATCAGCATTTTATCATGTCTATCCCAAGTCTTCGAAAAAACTATGTCCGAACAAATCTATAAACACCTCTCCATCAACGATATTTTACCACAAATGCAACCTGGATACAATTATAAGTAATACCGCACTTCTTAGTGTATCCGATAAAATTTTAAGAGCTGTAGATAATAAACTGCTGTGCATATTGACCTTGATTGATTATTCCAGGGCGTTTGATACCATTAATCATCAACTACTGTTGTCAATATTACATTATGTTAGTTTTGAAAACGGGGCTGTCCAATTGTTGAAAAGTTATTTAAATAATCGATTTCAATATGTAACCCATCAACAGAATACATTTAACTCTTGACCCTTATTGCAAGTGTTCCTCATGGATCCAGTTTAAGTCACTGTTATGTATAAAATGTACATTTCAATTAGACAAATGTTTAAAATATTGTGATTCTCACTTTTATGCGGATGATTGGGAACTACTACATACCTTTGATTCCAATAACATTTTTGATATGCAAACGACTGTGTTAACAAGATATTAATAACCTTGTTAATACTCAAAGAATCATGCTTAACTATTAACCCACAAAAATATTCTGTTATGCTTTTTAGTAGATCATTAAAAAGAGACAATAATGTTCATAACGTATCGGTAGTTATTAATGATGTTAAAGTTCCGGTTCTTGATCAAGCAAAAAATCTTGGTGATTGGTTTGATTCAACTCTACCATATAAAAAACACGTTTTTATGATACAAAGATCATTTGCAAGTTTAAAGTTAATTTTTAATAACAGACACATTTTCAATCAAAATATGAAAATACTTCTTTGTGAACTTCTTGTTTTATCCTACTTTTTGCACTTCTAATTAAATTGAAAATCATAACTTTTTTTTAAACCGTAACCGACCAAAATTGGTACAATAATCAATAATAAGCATAATTATTAAGATTATTATCTTCCGGGTTGAGCCGTGTTCGTCCTTCCTTCCTACGTTCTCTGCTTGACGTTTCGCTAACCATGCTGTTAGCTTCTTCAGAAGTTACTCTAAAGACTGATGTTGTTGTCTTCTGCTCCTCGTTATATACCTATGTTCCGCTACGGTTGGTAGGTGTCGATCAATGACGGGTGGTTGGTTTTCGATGGTTGGTTGTTCTTCTGTTTGGTGTTGACTAATTTTGTGGTGACATTTGTTTTCTTTGTCTTTGTGAACAGGCTAACAGCATGGTTAGCGAAACGTCAAGCAGAAAACGTAGGAAGGAAGGACGAACACGGCTCAACCCGGAAGATAATAATCTTAGTGACAACAGCCGCCAAAGCTTACATTCATACAAGCATAATTATGTTCATTCGGGTAAAAACAACCTATAAAACTACGCAAACAACAACTGATTTACAGTGAAAGAAAGTAAATATTGCAACATCGAGAAGTTTTGCCAACTTAACATAAGTCAAGTAACTTTAATTTACATTATGGTAACAGACATGTTCAAAGTTTTGATTGGTGCAATAAAGTACTAAGTTTGACGTGAACGTTTTTTAAAGTAAACAGACTTTATAAATATTTAATTGGAAGTGACTGTGCGTTGTAGTACCGTTTAACCCTGTTTGACAAATCCTATACCGATAGTATCCTGTGACGCAAGTCTGGTATAGGCCAGGGCCATTAATATTTGAGACCAAAAAAATTTATAACATGATGACACCCATTGTAAATGGAAGAAAATAAAAAAAAATAAGAAAAAAATAAATTAGGAACAATTTGAGCTTGTGAAGGGGAAAGAGATTAGCTTTTACGGTTGAAAAATGGTTTATCGCAATTTGCGGCAAAACTACAACTCCTATCAAAAAAAGTTAAATGGAGAAGCTGTAGGTAATTAAAAGATTTGCAACTTTTATATATTTACATTTTCTATCATATAATGAAAAAGTAATGCTTTTTTCAATCGAACGTCTCAACCATGAAAACAAGGGGGGGGGATTCAGGCGCTGTAGCCCCAGGTCCCGTGCTATGCAGAGCCTGAATGCAAACTCAATTTTTTCCAAGGACATCTTGAATACAGAAATTGGGTATACGTAATAAAATTGCTACATAATAGTTGCTGTTGCTATTTTATATAGTTTTTATAATTTTATAATAATTTCAAAAGACAAACAAATAGAAAGAAAAGAGTAAGAGTAAGGATGGGGAATGGCGTTCACTAAGGAAAATATTGTGTATTTTATAAATTATCTACTATATAAAAATAAGTCAGGTTTTCCTTCCTGACGCTATAACTCCAGAATGCACGAACCGATTTCCACGGTTTTGCATTCGTTGGAAAGGTCTCGGCTCCGTGAGGTTTATAGCAAAGAAAATTCAGGAAACATTTCAACAGAAGAAAGCGGAAAATCTTTTTTTCACATACAGCGCCATCTCTGATACATAGCATTTACTACAAACCAATATTTTAAGTAGATGGCGCCGGTGCGTCGCAATGACAATTAACAAGTCGCAAGGCCAATCGCTTAGTGTTTGCGGGATAAATTTAGAAAATCATTGTTTTCACATGGGCAGTTATACGTTGCGTGTTCACGAGTTGGAAACCATCCGCTGTTTGTGTTAACGTCAGACCAAAAAACAAAAATGTGGTTTACCAAAGTGCACTTCAATGAAACGGATAATTTGCGGACACGTATAACCCTTCGATTCAGTATTTACTTTGGATTCACTTTCATTTACTTAGAGAAGTTCAAGTAAATAACACTTCATTTTGTAATCGAATTGTAATCATTACTGTTGTGAAATGAAATAAAATTTTTCCTTTCAAATATAAAACAAAAAAATTTTCTTCATCTTTTAATCACCAAACGAAATGTTACATAAAACGAAGCCACCTGGTGGCGAAACGGAGTTCGCCGGGTTTGCTAATTAATTATAAATCAAAATAAAGAGAAAAAACAAAGTCTTGAATTATCAAGGAGTCAACAATTTAAGAACAAAACATATCTTTAACCTACCTACTAGAAAAAAAAACATAATAAAAACATGTTTGAGCGACATTGCCCCTGATTTTAGGTAATGCTGCTCAGGGTACGGGGTACTGATGCTCAAACATGTTTTTTGGAATACAACAATCAACTTCAGTTTTTATAATATAACTTAAAATGAGTATTTTTATTAGAGATAATACAAATAAGAAAAAAAATATTTATCTTTGGAGGCATAAATCACAGATGTATCAATTTGCCGAATCCCACCCTGAACATAGAGAATGAGCCCATAGTCCGCAGATGGTGCAGCACAACTCATTATTTTTCCCAAATTCTTCACATATAGAATGTTGTTTTCCCTTTCTTTGACCTGGTTTAGAAGGTGATGCTATAGTTGGTGTCGTTGCTATAACAGCAAAAGATACCGGAGTTCTTTCTTTAGCAACAAGTTCTTGCTTACAAGCAACTGCCAAAACAGATTTAGAGTATTGATCCTTATTTGATAGATCTGCCAATGAGGATGTATGTCCTGAAATTATGGCCACACGATCAGGCTGCGGAACTCCAAAATTCTGAACATTTAAGCCTTGGTTTTCGTTGATTTGTTCTGATTTATTTTGCATCAATGAAGCTTCCAAAAAATCTTGATTTGTGAAAACATTTGGGTTCAATGGGTAAATTCCTGTGGCTCTAAATCCCGATTAAGCTTTACTTATATTCGCAACTTGTACATATGCTTTATTAAAAAGACCAGCAACATCATATTTTAGACATTAAATGTGTCTTCATGTGCCTGTTGCATTCATTCCTATAAGCAGCTTTCAACGGTGGATAAAAAGTCACATTCAGAGGCTGTGTTCTATGTAAACTGTGTGGTGGAATGGAAAGCATTGAGATATTGTTTTCTTTGCAAAAATTGAAAGCATGAAGAGAAATATGACTGCTATGATTGTCTAATATTAATAATACAGGTGATTCTTGGGTAGGCTTAGCAAATGCTGTAAAATGTTTAAGCCAAGTGACAACTAAGTGTTCGTTTATCCTGCCATTCTTATAATTGGTGTATAATGCACCAGCTGGTCCATCTTTTTCTAATAAAGGCGTCATTCTCTGTCTGGCAAAAATAAACATTGGCGGTATGAAGTTTCCGGCTGCACTCATCGCACACATGACTGTTGTGTTGCTTCCTCGTTTGGCACTTGTAACAGACCTGACTCTTCGTTGCCCTTTTTCAGCAAGCACTTTTCCTGGGTCTGTCACCGTAGTGATACCAGTTTCGTCAGCATTGTAAATGTTGTTAGGAATAAACATATATTTTTCCAGTAAGCCAAGTTTATCATAAAAATGTGTTATTTCCCTTTTGTTAAATGTAGAGATTCTATTTAAGCTTGTCGCTTCAGCTTTGCGTATAGAAACTGAAGGATTGTGTTTCATAAAAGCGTGTACCCAATCTAATCCAGCTCTTTTGCTTCTTTGATCAAAATTGTTTTTGATATTTTTGAGCTCAGCATATTTGTAAACAAGTTTACTCAATTCTGCGAAATTGAGTCTGTAGTATAGCGAACCTAGCAATTTTACTTGTTCAGTAATTTCTGCTTCTTGCTGTTGGGTGAAAACAGGCTTGCGACCTAGCCTTGGGTTACTGCAGTTTTTATTTTTCAGTCGATTTCTCAAAGAAGTAAATGGTATGGTATGTTGTCTTGCGGCTTTTCTTTTAGACAAACCTCCTTCAATCGCAGTCTTAGCACATTGAAAGTCTCGTTCGGTCAAAACCGCTTCAGCGGTGGTTCTTTTACGATTTCTTGGCATGTCTACAACAATAAAAAAATAAGTCACTAAGGGGTAATGGCGTTCAGATGAGAGGGTATAACCTCAAAAAGGTTGTTTCGGAAATTAATTTGAAATTTAAAAGAAAATCATACATGCTTGGTTGAAAAATTATTGCATTGGTTTACAAAAATAGAACAGTTTTACTCGCCAGAAAAGTGAAATAAATAATTAAATAAGCATAACCTACCCTTATGATAGACTTACAGAGGTGAGCGTTGGCTACCCAGTGAGCATATTTCCCCTGATTCCCTTTACTGTGTATCTAACTAGACAGACTAGATTCTACGTAAAAAATGTATAAAACGCATTTTTATCTATCTTTTCGATATAGTAAAGAATAAACAGATATGTGGAAAAAGTTAAGAATTTTAATTTTACCCTGAATCTCTTAAACTAACAAAGCTATAGAAATTTTGTTGGTGCCATCTTTCGATTCTCAAAAAGTGGCTAAGTTTTGCAAAACCGCAACCATAACTTCTATCTTCACTAAGAACAGGAGATACCTTGCAATACAACGCAAATGGAACACACTGTACTCAATGCTAATAATAATGATATAATTACAACATACGCAGTCGTAATTCATTTTTAGAGAAGATAAGAAAATGTACACAATATTCTTTGGTAGAGCATTTTTGTTTTTGTATCGAAACCATCTTGTGTATTGTTTACCTGAACATATTGAACATACAAGGACATACACATTACACTACAAAAACAGTCATACTCAACACATGCAACCCCAGTCAGAAAATTTTTAAAAACGCATAACTCACAAACACAAAACATGAATGGTCCGGCACTCTCTTGGTTTCAGCCCAACTTGCGACTAAAACCGACAAGAGTCGAAAAAAAATAACAATAATAATAATAAATTTATTCTTCACCATGTTACAGATACAAAAACATGCGAAATATATACCTACATTACTAACGTTTTACAAAAAATAACATAAAATATCTAATCACAGACAAGTCTCATTCCTTGGCTTGTCCGAATTTTATTGATGTATTTATATTTGTACGTTTTTTCTATGTACTATCAATTTCGACGTTAAGTTGTTGACACTCCAATGATGCATAAGCAATTTAATAAGAAGTATATACCTACGTATAGTATTTTTCGCTGTAGCTTTGCGGTTAAGTGATTAGCGCTTAATTTCAGAAATCACATACTCTTATAGTGTTGTCCTCTTCTAACATTTTATATTATACCTACCTAAAATATTGGGCATGTCTAATCGCCTCGAGCAATAAACAGGTAAAACAACACCATTAAGTATTGTTTGGTGACAATGGAATAATGAGCTCCCTTTTGTTCAATGTAAACTTTTAAATAGAAGTCAGGGGTTCCTAAACCATTTATTTTTTATAATTGTTACATTCCTAGCCAATTGCAATTTTAATGACGAATACCTATGTAGAAATTTTAAGTACCACTGACTTTCACAAATATTGAAGCATACAGTTTGCAAGTGGAAATCCTAATCACTTAACCGCAAAA